>CAWUFW010000488.1:3865000-4265636 GCA_963921515.1 Calotriton arnoldi | reverse complement strand
GGCGGCCCATCCCACCACCGGCGGCCCGTCCCACCACCTACAGTGTATCATCTCGACATCTCAGTCCAGCAAGTTCCTCAGGTTAAACTCACAAGTGAGAAGTACCGCGTTTATCACAGATAGGTATATAGACACATTGCTCCTCGTAGAATGCTCTGAGGCATTTGATAAGGCAGCTCTAAGTTTTGGGGGAGTGACTGGCCAAACAGCTGGAATGTCTTTCCAGGAATAACTAATACATGACTGAGACATACGTGAGAAATGAGAGCACAGCAAACATTATATCAGCCAAACTTCAAGCCACATTAAAGACTTTAGTATGTCACCGATGACGTAAAATAGGATTTAGTACGACAATGATCAACTAAAGTAGATAAACAAATTAAAGCAGTAAGCGAATTAAGGAAACATTGCCTATTACAGGGATCATGATGTTCATCAATATATACTGACTCCGTTAGAGCCCCAATGTGAGATTAGACAACCACAAGTAGAAATAGTAAAATATAGATATAGTTTGGAAAGGCTTTCATTTTGCTTGTAAATTGATCTATTAATTTAATATTATATGCGTGCAAATTTCCTTCAGGTGTATGACTGGCATGAGATGGAGAGTGGGTGAAGTATGTACCGCCCTACACTATGTTTTACTTTTATTACTTGGCCGGGCCCCAGCCGCCCCACCATGATGCCCTTCCTGATTCCAAATTATCCGATTACCACCCGCCACCCACTGAAACTCCGATGGTCCTTAGGGTGGGACAAGGTGGATGATCCATCATGGTCAAGGGCCTATGCTGACCGAGAGCTTATCCAGAGCAAATACAGGACTGGATTCAAGCGAAACCCACTGAGGAAACTTGTAGGACCGAGGTGACTGCACACGATATAGCTCGCACATGCCATGGAAGATGCCGCAAGACACTTAACATCTGCACGCCCTTTGTGAGAAGAGGGAAGCGTAATGCAACGGGGGATACCAACCCACATGCTACTCGAATAGAGAGGGCTGGCAATAGAAGCTTAATGGGGAACGACCCAATACTATTTCATTGGTAATTCCAAGGAACTGCTGTAAAAACCACACACTTGCAGACAAAATTGCCTGGCAGCAATCTCATTAATGGATATGGGTGAGCAACAGCTGGCAGGCAATATGGCTGCATTATGAGGGATGCTCACAATTATGCAGGCGAGGGCATTTTTAATCACAACGTCATTGCTGTGCCAATATCTGACACTTTTGTGTGACCATTTCGAGTCAAATGCTACACATTTGTCTTTTGTATTTTTATTCACCCCTTAGCCATCCATAAGTCGTAACCCATCCATCCATACCCATCCAACTAAACCACCCAAATGACCCATCCACCACCACCCGCCCACTTATCCAGCCCCATCTATTCACCCACATCCAAACCCTTTATCCATCAAACTAGCAAAACCCATCCATCTATTCACCCACCCATCCATTCAGCCAACCGAACACAATAACCCAACCGTTCTCGCTGTCACCCTGTCATCAAACTCTTGCATCAAACACATACCAGCCAAGACCATCTGTCCATACCATCCATTAATTCACTCATCTACCCACCCATCTCTCTAGATAGGCACAGAGCAAAGGATAAGCTTTAGCAGGCACAATAGAAAACTGGGAGATTTTCAGAGCAGCCTAGTTTTTATTCCACCCTCCCCTGATTCTTCCACTACACACTCCCTACTTCTTCAGCTCACAGCTGGGATTATTTTTTATCCCGATTCCTGCTTTTATCACTGCTGCTGTCATATCCTTCTCTTCCTGCTTCTTTCTCCGTAGTTGTCTGCCTTTCTCTCTATTGCACTGGGTCAATCTTTGGAAATGAAAAATAATTCTGGATACCCAAATATTGACCGCCTGAGTCCCTACAACATGCATCTACCAGCACAAATTAAGCATGTTTGCCTGAGAAACGACTGACTCTGTCCCGACCCTCACAAGCTTTCAGAGACCCTGATCTTTTCAGAAAATGTCCCAGTTTTGAGACAGGCCAGCCCGCCGCTGATCTGCTTATTCTTAGGCCTTAGTATTGTACCCATGGACTCCTACACCCGCCCCCCCGTGTCCTGTGATGCAGGAGGAGAGGCCTCTCACTACTCAACACCAACACTGGATGCAGTGATGCCAGCATAATGAACACCGCACTCCTCAGGATACGTAAGCCCTACTAGAACTAGCAAATTTTATGGGTATACAGGTTCTACACATATCATTTCATAGCAATAACATCTATCTAACTTAAGATCTTTGTGGACAATTATTATTTTATAATACATTTTTATATGAGTAAACAATTACAACTTCCCATAAAGTTTTTCAGTAATGGTTTAACTACTTTGGTCATTTTTCAATGTAGCCACTAGTTTTGGGCCAGCCTTTGCCCAAGTTCTTTGCGCCCAGAGTCCACAAGGCCATTGTCGGGAAGGATACAATCTTCAGGCACACCCTGCACCCAATTCCTAGCTCCCTATCAATATGAGTATAGACTCCCCTCCTAATGATGCCCCACTGTCCAGAGAGCCTACTAAATGCAGTGTCTGACGCTGGTCACCTTCTACACTCACTCCCAAGTGCCCTCCAGAGCTTGTGGCCATGGCATCTGGCCCGCCCTTGTGCAGTGTGGCATTCAGCCACCCTAAGAAGCATAACTTTACTGCCACTGGACCCATAGAGCATCACCTTCAGCCATGCCCACCACTCTAGGCATCATCCACCTCCAGCAAATAAATGTAACAAAAATAGTTTTCATGAGCAGCTATTCATTGGAGTTAATGGTAATGTCAATGTCACCATTGATGTCCTCTCCAAACTAAATTCTGATGCCTTCAGTATAGCTTGGTCTTGCTGAAACCAATATGCCAAATAAGGGTTTCAGACAACTCAAATATTTTAAACATGTGTATAACAAATGGTAAGGCACACAAGATTATCGTCAAAAGAGGCCAAGTTGAAAATAATGCTTTCTTCACCAGTCAGTCAGAACAGCAGAAAAAGTGAGCCGCCATGCATCTGAAAACAAATAATCCTAAAAAAAACTCTGACATTTCTGCTTTTATAACCTTGTTATATTTCAATCATAAGTTTTCAAGGATCGAGAGTAGAGCACGTGATGAGAGCAGGCAATGGAACTGACAGAGAGCATAAAACTGAGCAGGTTCTTATAAGCTGCAGAATAGGAGTTATAAATTTACAAATATTTGCTAACTTTTGTGATAGGTTTGAGATCTACAAATGTACAAACTAATTCTATAGTCGCAAAAAATCTCTTAACAATATCCATTTGATCTAAGACTTGTCAAACAATAACACTATGAAGAACACATTGACTTTGATGACACGCTTTCACAATCAAAACACGTCATAAATAATACTGCTTTTCCTGACGGTTTTGTGGTGGGGCCCTAGGGTGATGGTTAATTTATACTCCTGTAATTTACTACCATGTACATCTATGTTCTCCCTGTTGTTCTTTAGTAAAAAATATTTCTAGCAAATGGTGTTTTACCACAAATGCATGGGTTTTGATTTATTTTATAGCAACTTGTTTGTTAAATCGGATATTGATGGCAAGGCTAGATATACTATAACTTAAAATATACTTTCAGAAAAACTTAAAATGTAGTTTTGGAAAAGCGACTGCTCAGATGAAGATTTTGGGGGGCAAAAAGGGTCCTGCACCTACCAGTTGACTATAAACGCCTGGAAATCTACACTGGTAAGTTTCCACCTGCACGTTTTTGTATTTTTGCAATTCTACAAATTTCACCTTCGTTATGCCAGTTAATCTACAGTACCTGACAGTGCCAAAAGACTAGGCCCTCTGGGCTGCGTTTCATCAGGAATCGCACCTCTAGACGATCTGTGCACTTGCGCCTGACTTTGGCTTACTTATGAAATACGTTTTAATGATGTCTTACTATGCAAGATTACCAGGAAGGAGAGGCCATCATGGTCCTTCCCCTGATGATGAGTCAGCAAGGGCTGTGGCTCTGCCACCTCCATACACCAGGCAGTGGCATACCACGGGGCCCTTTGAAAGGTGCCTGATGCAGCTGGCCCACTCTTATGCAACCCCCGCAGACCTGTCCCAGGCCTCAGCTCCCCTCTGGTGTGCTACAGGGAGTCACAGCAGATGGTGCTACGACCCCACAAGCGCAAGGGGACCCCACCATGGATCTAAGCGCCTTCGATAGGCTGAGGGCTTTCTGGCTGACCCTCCTGAAGAGGGAGCAGAGGACACCCTTGGTGAGCCGCGTGACATACCCTACTCTCACCCACTGCCTCTAGGGAGGACGAACTCCCATGAGATTCCAATGATGAGGCTGGCCCGTCCAGGACTTGGCACCCCTTGCTGATGCTTCCATGACACATCCTCAGACGTCCAGTCAGATGATATCTCAGATATGCTAGACCCTGACGATCTTGTACACCCATGCTCCGCAGATTGGTTCCAATCGGCCAAGGTCAGCAATTATGTGGGGAGGCCGCCTACGGAAACCACTAGAGCAGGAGGCGCACACTCGCCTTAGGGCGGGTGTGCCTTTAGAAATTCTGGTAGAATTCGTGGAGTTGCACTAAGCGGAATTCCACTGCCTTAAAAAAAACACCAGTAGAAGGCTACAATGCATGCTGGCCGCTGGGGACTCTACTTTGTTGTTTTTCACACTTTATACCAACAAGGGACCTTGATTAGAAATAAATAAGCTTCATTACACTGTTACCTGTACATTATCTGTATATTTATGCATGCTCCCTGCCTATGCACGTGCATACACTCACTCACACACTCACACATACATTCAGCTATTCCTCTAATTGCACAAGATGGCAGCAAGAAATGAGAATATAACTTAGCGCCAGTGTCTAATTTAATGGCTCGTCAATGCTCATCTCACAAAGCTTTAAACACACATCTGTCTTGCTTTGCCTGCCTTTCCCTTCTCTCTGTATTGATTAGAATTTTCTGCCACAGTCCTCCCCTGGAGGGATGAAGTGGCGGGGCCTCTAGGGACATTAGGAATCAGAGGCTGTGCTGAGAAATAAACAACACTTTGCATGCCCTTAAGTGCTGCTGAGTGACAGGCCCGGCTCGGAGGCTCTAGCTCCCAAGCGTGGCTGCCTGGGAATATTCAGGAGCGCTATCTCAGGGAAGAGAGAGTTGCGCGTAGCCAGTGTGTCATAGGCTAGTAGTGAAAGGAAGGATGTGGGCTGACCGACGTCCCTGAAGGGGACCCTCATAAGAGGGAGGCCCCTTTAGTGCCACAGGATGGCACACTGGACAGCCTAGTGTCTGGAGACCCCGTCGGGGTCCCGCTCGTCACTTCCGGCCGAGGTGGGGGAAGGGGAGAGGTATAAGTTCCTCCCCCGCCCACCTGGCGGCCTCTTTGTCCCTCACCACTGACGCCGTTTGGACGGGTCTCCCTGGAGCTGTACCACATCGCGGTGAGTCGGTGAACTCCGTCTCCCCCCCCCACTTATTAAATAGGCATGGGATCCTGCGCCCGGCCATCGCCGCGGCTGCGGATCGCCAGGAGGGGGGGGTGGTGGGTACAGCTCCACGGGTCTTTGACGGGCTAGGGAGCCCTTCGCTTGCGTCCCTGGTTTGGTGTCGGTTTTGTTCGCTTGGTTGCATTGCAGGAGGTGGGGCATGGGCCCGGGGGTTGTGGATCGGCGGCTGCTGTGGTTTCATATGCTGCCCCGTTTCATACGGCTGACGTCCTGGCGTGGTGCCCCGGTTCCGTTGTGGCGCGGTTCACACTGCCCAGAGGGGATCTGGCTTTGTTGCATTCAAGGGTGCCTAGGGGTGGGGCTCGGGCTGGCCACTGCGCCACAGTGAGGAGAAGGTGCTGCGCATTTCGTTGGCTTCTGCCTGTCTCTAACACCGACACTTTAGGTGGGGTGGGACCCTGCTGTTCCGGTGTTCGCTGCGGCGCCCATAAGGGGCAGGATCATAACTTTAACTCCTGGCAGGGTGGCCTGGGCCTACGGTCGAGGTGTCAATGCTAGCGGCGGATGGCTGGGGGCAGCATGAACCGACTGGAAGGCCCATGAGCTTAGAGCTGGTCTCAGCATCTGCAACTCGTGTACCCGTAACTCGAGCGCCAGATTGATGTTGGTAGTCAACAGGTCGGCCTTGATCCGCGTCACGTCGTGTTCCCTGGTCGGGAGGTAGTGGCTGCTGCGGTGAGTCTGGGCCCTTCGGGTCAGTTCCTCTCACCCCTTGAGACTGGGTGTGGGGCTGGAAGCCCCTGCCAAGCGTTGGTAATGGGCGTTCCCTGCTGACCCCCCCCTTTGCCTTTCTTTATCTAGGACCCCAGGGGTGTATGGGGGAGCAGAATGTTCGTGGCACGATAGTTGGGGGCCTGGAACGCACAAGGCCCGACGTGGGTTGCAGATGGGCGTGTTGATGGGTTGTGTCTCGCCCACGCGACTACCTCCTAGAATATGTGGTTTTCGAGGAAACTGTATGCCCCCACGAGCTGTTGGTTGTCTCAGTTGGCGGGACTAGCTCAATTGCGCAGTTCAGTCCCGCTGATCGACTAGTGAGGGGCCTTGCTTCAATGTCCTGGTCAGTCTTTCTGTTCCGTTTTGAGTGTATTAATAACTTTTGCTACTTCTTGCGCCGCAAATGATTTTATTTGTCTTCAGTTCCCCGGAAATGTTTGGGGGACCCTGCGGATTTATGATGAGTCTGTACTCATGACGGTTTATGGGAAGCGTTTGAGAAACAGGATGGCCAGCCGGGGCTGCAGGCAGACAACTTTCCTTGGTTCCTTGCTTCTCACACAGTTTTGCCCCTGCCCACCTTCCCCCCCAGGTATCCAACTCTGCGCACACTGTGGGCGCGGTTCGGCCCAGTGGTTATGGAGCGGGGTTCCTCGGGCGTGAGATTGCTGTCCCGCTGTTGGAACATCTGCCAGGCCGGAGGTGGAGGGGGGTGGACTTGGACCGTTGGGTCCCGACGTGCATTGACAGAAGGTCGTGGTGGTCGGATTGGTTTCACAGTTCCGACAGCATCACTCGTTAGGGCGGTAATGAGGAGGAGCGCATGCCCCCCCCACTTTGGTTGCCCAGTTGGCAGGACGGGCGCCGTCACCACGGCCTTCGATGCAGCGGATGCACGGGGCTGTGAGCCGGATGCGCAGTGGTGTGGGGGTTAGGACAGTGGGGGGTGGCCTACCCTACCTGCGCTCCCTATGTCTCGGGGCGGGCCAGACCTCGTGTTCTCCTAGTTCTGTTCAGTCATTTTGAAATAGGGGAACGACTACCATTGAGAGACGTCTATTTAAAGTAGAGCGAGCCGTATGTGGTAGGCCAACGCTTAACTCCTGACGCCAACTGACACGCGTGTGTAACGATCGCTGGAAGCGGTGATACCAGATTGGGCGAAGGCCCTGTGCGCCGAAGTTTCGTTTGCTTTTGTTGTATACATTCCAACATGCTTCCTTCACCTACCGTCGGACCACTAGACACAGCAAGGAACTGTAAGGTGAAATTGATTTGTGGGCATGGGAAGACATCTGGTTTCACGGAGTAGCATTTCAGTTGAGGCAATTCCACTAATAGCTTTCTACAGTGCGATAGGTGTCTGGATTGCACGTTGTCTAGCTTGTTCGTCGTTTCGGTGCTGCCCGGAATTGAAGAATCTGTATTTGTTTACATGCTTTTGAATGTTGCGCGGTGTCAATTGTATTCATTTTGAACATTGTTGTGGAGCGCGACGTGTTGTACCAATTTTTATGTAAGTACTGTTGTACATGCTTGCCAATTTTCCGTGGAGTCAATGGTCTTATTATTGCACGTTGTTGGGAAGCACGAGGTGCAGTACTCGTTTAGATGCTACGTACTTGTTTCGCACGATTGCAATTTTGCATGGTGCCAACGGTATTAATCTAGCACGCTGGTGGCCGGGTAAGTGCAGTGCTGGGTCAGCGGACATTGGCGGCGTTTCCGCAAGGTTTTCCGCTCGGCGTGGTGTATAGGCGGTGGCACTTCGATGTGGTGTAAGCGAATAACCAGATAATGTATTTTCTCATGCACGTGATCATATCGCGGGGAAGGTTCGGAGTGACAGCATAATCGGCACCCATGCCGAAGGAGGTAAGAAGAGGGTCGGGTTGAGCACGCAATGTTGGGCGTCAGAGGGATTATTGTCCCAGGGGCCACCTTCAGGTTAAATGGTAACAAGGCTGTTACAGGCCAGGACGGTGTACCCGCATGTCACAGCCGATGGTGTGATGTCTCCCAGTGTAAGTGCTGACATTTAAGTCGAGGTTCGGCAACCTTGGCGAGCGCGCGACAGAGCCCCGGATCGCGGGGGTGTCAAGCACGCAAGGTGGGGAGCCAGAAGGTTTATTGTCCTATTACACCCATTTCGGGCAGCACTGAGAAGATCTAGAGCAGGCAGTGCCTCATGTCTCAGGCGGTCATTCTCCCTTAGAACACACAGTGCTCAGCCCCAATCCTGACTAAAATTGAGATTGATGTAGAATCATGAACATCAACCCCTCTTCACAAAGGGTGGCACCGAGCGCAGATGAAAGAATTCATTATGCTTGTTCCTATTGTACTACATATCAGGTGGTGTCACTTTGAGCATTGGGGTACAGCGATTATTACCGATGACCAGGGAATACGGTCATTGTATGGAGGTCGGCGTCTCCGGGGGCCCCTGCATCTTCCTGGGGGTCATGCCGTCACTTATGTTTCACACGCGCCTGCAGTGCGAGAGCCCACTGTCGTCAGGTATTTTACAAGTCAAATGTTGTGCAGTATCCTGTTAGTTTGTCGGATTGGCCGAGGGGAGGTGTAATTGTGTTTACCTCTGCCAGCCATATTCGAACCTGATCCTCTTGTTACCGGGAAACACTGCAGTTACGTCAGGCGAGTCTTGGGATTAGTTTCTCGGCCGCGTGCATGCGCAGTCCGTGTTCTAGTGAGCCACAGTTCTGAATGTTTTGGCGTCATAAGCAGCTACTTTAACTGTGCTTATGGGGCAGGGTGGTTCCTGGTGCGCGGCTAGGAACAACACAAACAGTCTGGGAACTTAATTTTGCTGGCCTACATAACCCCTGATTAGTTTGCTCCATTGGGCAGACAGCATTAAGAATTCCGTAGAATGTTTACACTAAATAGGCCAATTTGGGATAGAGGGTTGGTCAACTTGTGGGGTTGTCCTAAACCCGGAGCTCCTCACACACATAGATGTGCGGACATACGTACATAGTGAAGTAAACACCACGTGGACACCCATAAATTCATAGGAAGGTAAAGGTATAAACTACACCCCTGTAATGGATTTACATTGTGAGGTACATGGATGACTAGGTCATGCTTTTATCTACAGATCAGTTAATGGTTACTAGCACGCGGGCGATGGGCGGGATGATATCGTTAGTTGCTGAGATATATTGTGTTGGTCCATGCAACATACATAATCAGTATCTTAGACCATAAATGGACCTAAAAAAAAAATTTAAAAAAATGAGAAGTGGCGGGTGTCACAGATTATTTTGCAGTAATATCAGTGAGCGGCTGCTGAGTTCAATGTTTGAAAACACAAGTCACTATCCCGGGATATTGATGCTTAACGACATACTAGTCTTTTGCATATTGCCTGTCTGGTGTTCCCCCTCCTCGCCGCAGAGTCACTTTAGGGTCTGGCCAGGGTTTGTTGCGTGGCCAGTTAATTTTCTTTCTTAGAGACACCCATTGCTAGGCCCCATGCTCCTTTTGCACTAGTCCTTGGGCTGGGCGGACCTTAGCGGGGTCGGTCACCACATAAATCGGTCATTGGGTCCAGGATATAGACACTTAGGCATGCCCATGGGTTGCGCGGTGTCCGGCGCATGTTGTGAGGCGTTCAGTCACTTCCTGCAGTGGGCTCTCCAGGAGAGCTTGCATCTTTAGGTTTACATTGGGTTTGGTGATTACATTATCCTTTCACTTGCGGTCAGAGAAAGGAGATATTCTGGCTGGATATAGCAGTGCATGATCTGGGTCACTTGGCAGTAAAGCCGGCAAACATGAAGTGCATAGATCGGCATCCGGAAGGGGGATGCAGATGTGTCAGTTCAGGGCCAGGTAGAAGCAGGTTGGGGGATATCGGCCCTTTGGGGGTATGCTGCTACCACGAATTGATTTATGCAGGGTGTAGGTTAGGAGGTATGGCAGAAGTACCTGATAGATCTACGGTAGAGCGTGGTATGTGGCAGACAGTAGTTGGTGCTAACCAGCAAAAGGAAAGGCCACAAGGGGCTCCATAGTAGTCTGCACATTTGACGGCAGCAATGTCATTGTCCTGTCATATAATAGTCCCCCTATTAACATGCAGGAAGTAAAGGTCCAGGTCCTGTCTGGGGGGCAGGCGCAGTAGGGGCCAGGCGGCGCTTATCGTTAGACTGGGCCAGCAACAGTACGTTCAGTTGGGGCTGTGGTTTTACTCCGGCATAACTACAAGGCACTTCAGATAGGGAGCTTACCAGATTCCTAGCGGATGTGTATCTCAAGAGGAACTGGGATACATGACGGTTAGGCCTTTTGCGCGTGTCATAGCAGTCCAGAGCTCTACACAGAGGGTGTAGAAGGGGACAAGCACTTGACGTTTTATGCTTCCTTTTATTCGCCCGGTATGGGGCGGGCAATGTCATTTAAACTTGGTAGCCAGAAACGGAAAGGCGAAGAATTAACTGGGAGGGTGCGAGGTGCACTAGGCAGTGAAACTAGTAGTTTCAGCATATTCCTGGGATACTTGCAGCGAAAAACTTGGGTTATGGGGCTACACATTAATGGGCGCTGTCAGGCTGGGGCGGAGCGTGTCTCCCATCGGAGTGCTATTGCCTCGATAGTGCTGAAATAGAGGGGTTGGATCAATTACGGACAACTACCAGGGCACATTTTGCATCCTGATTGAAGGGGTGTAGCTACATTGCTCATAGGTTTACTCCATGTCCTCAGACCCAGAACCATGGCATACTACCACTTGTTTCTGCTAAGCAAAATTCCTTGTGAGTTGTCAGCCAACACCGGGACTTTGACCCAGTTTTGGCCCAGGAATTCTGGACGGTGTGGTACTCCCATCAGGGGTGTAGGGAGGGACACCCAGGTATGCGCTGGAACTGCTTCCGGAGGCAGCTGCAGCAGAGACTAGGGTGGAGGGGGTACCACCCTTCCAACGTCCGGATTTTCAGCCGGGGGGGGGTCGATTCGACTCTTCCGGGGCAGAGGCGACCAACTTATTCCGGGGGACAGGTCAAATGGGTCTCTTCACGGTACGGGGGACATTTTCATCTTGCCTGGGCATCGTTGCATTCATATACACTGTTTCGATTAATTTTAAGAATTACTGATTTCAATATGGGCAAGTATTGGAGGCACCAAGACATCTGCAGAAGTGAGTATCGCTATGCGGCATTGGATATGAAGGTTAAACTGGACTGGGAGGTCCAATGAAAGGGGCTTGTGTTCGACCTCTTGGTTACAGGCCAGACCCTTGTAGGTCCACTTAGCATTTCATCCTTCTGAGGTCGTTAAAACGAGTACCATTGAGTTGAGTAACAATAATCATGTTGCTTCAGTTAAGCAAAATATCCTTGCGAGAGGTCAGCCAACAAGGGGACTAATGTCCAAATTTTGGCCTAGGAAGACGGGCGGGTGTGGGGCGCCCTTACAAGGGGTAGGGAGATGGGCACATTCCGACCAGGCTTGGCTGAAGGGTATTCTGTTACACCCAGCTGGGAGATAGATGTATGGCCCAGTGGGTCTGGTCGCCCCTTACCTGGCCCTTTGGGAGAGGGGTACTCTGGTTCATGCTGACAGCACGCCCTTTACTATTTTGGGGTTGAACGGGCATGGAAGGCATGATTAAATGTCAGGCTTGCGGGTCCTGGCAGGCAACTTTGCAAGCACTCTTTTGAAGGGGCAGAATGCCCAGCGTTCTGGGCAGGCTTGTCAGTGGAGCGCATCATGCAGGTGGGACAATGTGAATTCCAATGTGTTAAAAGGTACATCCGTCAACAGCCACCCAGGGGAGTGTCCGGATGACAGGTCAAGTTTTTATGTACAGGCGAATGGTGCACCCCTGTGAGGCACCTGAGGTTTGCTGGGGTGCAGTGTTATTAAGCAAATATGTGCAAGCCTTGGTCAGTTAGCTCAGTTGGTTGGAGCCTGGTGCTTATAACACCAAGGTCATTGGTTCAATCCCTGTACGGGCCAGAATTTTGGATTAGTTGTATAGAATGGTGAGCAGTGCTCAACAAAGGCCGTTTTGAACATAGCATTTCTTCAAGTTGCCAGGACCAACGGTCTGGGGGGAGGGCCTTCCGGGCGGCCTGTGAGTGGGGGTCCCAGGCATGCACTGGAACAGCGTGCTGTAGAGGCTTTGACACATTGAGCTATGGTAAGCCGGTGCCTCTGGTGGCACAGGCTCACACAGGAAGAGGACTTTGCTTCAATAAATAAAGACCACAATGTGCAAACTAAGCAACAAGTTGGGGACAGGTGAACCGGGGTGGTCAGAGATCATCCCCCGGCTCTTGTGGCATGGTGCTCGGTCAGGGGAGGCTATTGAGGCTGCGCGCAGGAGGGTCAACTGCGCTGAGTAACGATGCCATGCACAGAGTTACGGAACAATGGGGGTTCTGTTGATCAGGCATGGCTTGCGGCATGCCAAAGTCCACAGGGAGTCTTTATGAGGATGGGGTGCACCTGTTCAGTGTGGGACTTGCTCTTGCTGGACCTGGAGGAGGCCCTGGAAATAGCTGGATGTAAGTAGGAATGCCGGCCTTGGTGGGGGGCCCTGGCTGCGACGGTCGCCACACCCAGGGCTGTGGCGGAGTTACAGGGCGATCCAGAGGCGGAAAGGTACTCAGGGGTACCCTCTTCAGGAGCACAAAGTGTGCTGAGGCCTAATATCCCCAGGAAGTCTTCGCGGTGGACCCTGAGGTGCGACGGCGCCCTGTCTGTCCTACGGGCGGTTGGAAACCTGTACAACCGGGGGTCGCTTGAACGCTCCGCCCCTCGTAGGGGGGGGCGTGAATAAGGGGGTGGACCGACGGTTCACCGGAAGTGGGAGGGGCTATCCCCTCACCACAACCGCTAAGCACCGATTGGCTAAGGCCACGATGCAAGTTGGCCCATCAGGTGGTAGGCCGCAAGGGGCGGCTTGCCTTTGGATCGCCTGTAAGATAACCCACCATGTTGGCATAGTTGGTATGCTAATAAACCTGCAGCAATTTTCTCCACCAAGAAGTTGTCTTGTCTGCTTATTTATGTTACCTATATGTTGCTGCATGAGGGCTGGTGAGTGTTGCCGATATTGGCACTATGTGGGCTGACCGACGTCCCTGAAGGGGACCCTCATAAGAGGGCGGCCCCCTTAGTGCCACAGGATGGCACACTGGACAGCCTAGTGTCTGGAGACCCTGTCGGGGTCCCGCTCGTCACTTCCGGCCGAGGTGGGGGAAGGGGAGAGGTATAAGTTACTCCCCCGCCCACCTGGCGGCCTCTTTGTCCCTCACCACTGACACCGTTTCCCTCCCTACCGCTTACCCGGCGTAATCAGGGTGGGGGGGGAAGGATTTTCTAATCTTTTATTTGTGTTGTAGGCGGAGTTACAGGGCGATCCAGAGGCGGAAAGGTACTCAGGGGTACCTTCTTCAGGAGCACAAAGGGTGCTGAGGCCTAATATCCCCAGGAAGTCTTCGCGGTGGACCCTGAGGTGCGACGGCGCCCCGTCTGTCCTACGGGCAGTTGGAAACCTGTACAACCGGGGGTCGCTTGAACGCTCCGCCCCTCGTAGGGGGGGGGGCGTGAGTAAGGGGGTGGACCGACGGTTCACCGGAAGTGGGAGGGGCTATCCCCTCACCACAACCGCTAAGCACCGATTGGCTAAGGCCACGATGCAAGTTGGCCCATCAGGTGGTAGGCCGCGAGGGACGGCTTGCCTTTGGATCGTCTGTAAGATAACCCACCATGTTGGCATAGTTGGTATGCTAATAAACCTGCAGCAATTTTCTCCACCAAGAAGTTGTCTTGTCTGCTTATTTATGTTACCTGTATGTTGCTGCATGAGGGCTGGTGAGTGTTGCCGATATTGGCACTATTGGCTTTACAATTCTGGTCACCCTACCTTTACGTAACTGCACTTTGAAACAATCAAAGGCACGGTGCTGGCAGTTGTGCACATTGACAGTGGCAGGATTCTCAGAGGCCCATTCGTGGATTTTGGACGAAGCCTCAATAGTCTGCATCTCAGTATCAGACAGGAGACACAGTGGTCGTTCAGTGGTTCTAATCTGCGAGTTACGCTTACAATGCTCTCTGTTCCAATAATGCTTGGAAATGGCGAAGTATTTTTATGGGCTCCTCATTGAAAGCCCATCTCGTATGCTCCGCCCCCAACCGCTTAACATCCAGAAGTACGTGGGTCACCAAGCAGTGATTTTTTAATATAAACATTTGGGTTGCATCGAAGTACCAAACCACTAAAAGGCCAATTTATAGGTGAGCGAAAATGCATAACTTTAGCTTACGCTCCCCACAAATGTTGACAAATGGCTGAGTCCTTTGTGATTTCCTTAGCTAAAACCAAATGGCTACGATTTCTATTTATCTAATGATGTTTCAATAATTTAAAAAAAAAAGCAATTTCGTTCAGAAATTGGGCTTTCCCAATTTGCACTGTAACTGCCCCATCCTCACACCTTGATCGTTTCTGGCTTTGATTGTTAGTCACGCTCGGGAACAAAATTGAACAGGAAAGAACACTGGGGCATATTATCAAGGAATAGCGATATTTATCGCTAACCGCGCTTAGCGCGAATTGTTTTAACGCCGCCTATCGCTGGAAAATATCGCTGAGATAACACCCTATTAACAAGGTTTATCTCCATAGCGATAAAATTTCCAGCGATAGCGGCTAAATGTGAGAATATCACTGGAAAAGCAGCGATATTCTCGCATTAACGCAAGATGGATTTAGCCTGACAATCCACCTCCTATACTTTAAACAGGTAAGTCATCCTCAGTAGCAGGTGTTAAAATCTAGCGATAAACGCGCTTAGCGCGATTTATTTTATTGCTTCGCCTGCCTTGTTAATAGGGGTTAGTTGTGTTAGCGACTGTTTTCAGTCGCTTTTAGTGGGGAACGCCTACCTTGCATGTCATTAGCGATAATTATCGCTGGCATGCAAGGCGATGGTAAAACCGGCCGCTAACGCCTGAAAGCTGTCGCTAACGCCTGTTAGCGACAGCTTGCTGATAGGGCGATAAAATTATTGCCGCTTTAGCGGCAAAAAGTGCCGCTAAAGCGGCGATAAAGCCCTTGATAATATGCCCCTAAATGTCTCGACTCGGCTAGGATGGATATTTGAGCAACTATTTATCACCCAACTAAATGTTCAAGTTGCTCCTGGATACACGCCTCATTTAAGTTTATCACAAAGGAGCCCCACTCAGCGCGCAAATTCTACTCCGAGCTGTTGGCTGCTGCAGACTTGAAGAAACGAGAGCAGGCACGTCCTCTCTCACACCAAGTGAAAAACACGCGCACAAGCATCCGTTTCTTTATATGCTCGCTGTTTGCTTCTAATTTATTATGCTTACAATTAAGTAAGAGTGACAGATTCAAAATAAAGAAAAACATTCTTCAGCGTCGACCTCGTGGTGGCATAAGGCTCTAAACAAATAATCAATACATCAGATCAGCCTCTTTCAAAATGTCTCCTGTCCATCCCCCTTCTAAGCAGCTGTTCTACGACTACTAGTTAAAATAACATTTAAACTGAGCGCAGCGTCCCTAAAGAAGGCGCCGCGCTTAGCATGCATATACAAACAAAAAAAAAGCAGCTGCCTTTGTCCCCATCAGTGTCCATGATCAAAATAGTGCTCACCCACTAGATAAAGCTGACTGTGTAACAAGCCAAGTAAAAGGTCCAGTCCTTATGGGCGGTAACAAATGGAGACAAAGCGGTACCAAGGAGGGACTAACAAGCCTCATAATGAATCGGAAGCCAGCCTTTATGAAAGACAATGACACAAAGCCAATGACAAATATGGGCGGAGGGTAGGTGGGGCTGCTAGTGCATACCCTAATACAGCATGCCTCGCAGAGCAAGCAGCGCATGCTCGCTGCTGCTAGGCTCGACCTAAAAAGCAGCGCTGTTGACTTTAATCGACAAGGCCTGCTTTAAAAAAAGAATGTTTCCCATTTTGTAATGGAAGTGCAGAGATGGAGTTCTGCTGTCCCTTGCAGGCTTCCATTCCTGTGTTTGCAGCCAATCACAGGGGGCCGCAATCTGCACCTGTCTCATTAATATTCATTAGACAGGCCGTTTTGCTAACCCCTGGGAATGTAGTTTGTGATGCAACAAATTGCATTCCCTTTTGCAAAGCACTCGGTGTGCAAACGGCACATCCCTGCTTTGCGAATGGGAATTGTACATAAGGTCGCACAGACAGGTATACTACTGTGCATGCAGTGCCACGGCCTGTCATCAGACAGGGAGGGATGATGTCAGAGTCCAAGGATTAAGGGTGCAGTTGAACTTCTCCTGCCCTCCACAGACTTCCTCTCTGCTGCCGTCACAGATAGTGAGCAGACAAGGGGCTTTGTGCCAAATGCAGAAGTGAGAGGCTGCCCATGAAACTGGCCTCATGTTCCAAAGCATGTCATTGTTGCCGAGAAGGCCCAGCCATTTGCCTAGTTAAATAGGTCGAAAGGGAAGGAAAGCAGCTGTAGGTTATTCATTTATGTTTGTTTTCCTCTGGTAGTTGCTTTGCATACACATCATTTGGAGGGAGTCTGTGTAGGGCGTGGATGTACCCGTTGTAAGAGTGATCCAATATGGTCGGTGGGTAGCTGCTAAAATGTGAGCATATGACGCTTTCTGGTAAAGGTACTGGTTAGTCGCTTATGGATCTCTGAACAGGCTGACGTATATTGTTTTGTGATAATGCAAGTTAGCATTGCTTAATCATGATGCAGGTGTGTAGTTCTCTGTGATGATGGAGCTGTTTAACGTTTTGAATGCAAGTGTACATCGCTCTGCGATAAAGCAGATGTATATAATCTGCGACAATGTAGGTGTACATCTTGCTGTGATAATACAGATGTCTGTCAGTTTATGATGACGTTGGTGTATAGTGTTCTATGATAGTTCTGGTGTATAGTGGTCTGTGTAATGCAGACATGTAAGCCTGCATTATGAGTGGTCTGATTATTTCCAGTATCTGTGATAACTTAGGAGAACATTTGTGTAACAATGGCCTCTGTGACCTTCTTCAGGACTGAGATTACAGGGAGAAGAGGGGGGGGGGAGTATAAAGAGACAGTGAGAAAACCCAGCAGGCAAGGGATAAAAATAGACAGCAGCTGAGGTCCGTGCAGGTAAGCGCGGTGGGGCTGGGCGGGGGCAGGGAGGGAGTGGGAAGAAGTCCAGAGACAACGGAATAGGGGAAATAAAATAAATAAATAAATAAGTCCTATGCCGTTGTCTGTCGACATCCCCCTGCCCCTCCCCACCGCGCTTACCTGCATGGACTGCTGCTGAGAGACAGATAGGCTATAAAGGATGGAAGTGGGGGATCCACACAAGGAACACAGGGGAGGGAAGAATAAAACATTAATTGGGGGAACAGAGGGAGCCAGAAACTGAAAAGAGACAATGGGGAAACAGAGGAGGATGTCACCATTGTAATCATCAACATGTTCAGCTTCCAGACGCAACTAGGAAAACACAGTACCACCAGCCTGGACCACAGCCTGGAACACAACAGCAAGGAACACACACAGATGAACTAGGGCAGCTGAAGGGCATAGGAAGATCCCATCAAGATGAGTGGTGGCCACGAGAGCAAAATACCACACAAACCACTAACCCAAGACAGGGTCTGTTTTTGTTTTTGGGATTTTACTCTCAGGCTTACAACTCATTTTATTTGCATTACCACAGCTTACTTGCTCCCGCTCTACACAATCCTGCCAGTTTGTGATAACGATTTACTATGGACGATGACGCCAGCCAATGAAAAATATGGGCGGGGCTTGCACACCACTTCTAAAACATACTCCTTTTCTATGGGCAACATCCTTGTTTACTCCCACCTGGCTCTTCGAATAACCTTACTGATGCTTTAGCAGACCACATCACCCCTGTTATCCGAAATTATGCCAATTTCACGATCTTAGGAGACTTTAATAACCACTTCAATGAACATGACACCACTCCTATTTGTTCTTACATCTGCACGTTCCAGTCCCTCATCCTAGAGTCTATAGTACACCACCCTATGCATAAAGTTAGTCGTACACCTGACCAAATGTTTACTAATTCCCTTTACTTCAGACACTCCCACCTAGCCCGATTTTCTGGTCAGAGCATCACTTTGTACTTTTTGCCCTCAATCTCCTCGCAGCCAAGTCTGCTCCCATTCACCAGGACAATTTATTCACATCTTGATCTAAAATAAATCAGTCCAACTTCTCTGTTGCACTGGCCTCCTATGCTAACAATAGCCCTGCCATTGATGCTAATGCTCAAAAGTTTGAAAACTGGATTACCAGTGTACTTGACACCATTGTTCCACTCAAGCGTAATAAAAACAAATCCAAATCGGCTCCATCATACCAGTGGTTGTCTAAATACCCCCAGGCTGCTAAGAAAGAATGTAAAAGATTAGAACATCTTTGGAGACATGATTACAATGTGCAGGCCAAACCTGCCTACAAGTCTGCATTAAAAACACTATCAATACGTTTCGGTCTCTATCCCTGAATTGCTAGATTTCCCTCATTTGTCTATTCAGCATACTACTAAGATCTTGCTCTCCTGCAAATCATGGTCCCCCAGAGACCCCTGCCACCTCACATTTATAGTCTGGCTTCAAACATTACTGGTATGGAACTCACTGCCCTTGTACATACATATCTCATTGTCCTCGGCCACGCTTCCGGCAGAGTGGAAACATACCACTTATATTAATCAACTGCCGGCCCATATCCTATAATTCCTCCCCTCTTAAATCTTAAAAGAAAACATTCAGACTTATCTTATGAATTTCATTAAAATAAAACAAATTAAATAACATCTTGATTGTGTTGAAAACATCTTTGACCGCTTTGCAAGAACGAACACACAAGATATGTATAGAGTTCATAACCATATTATGGGCCCAGAAAACTAGACCAGAAATTCCTATTGCGCAACCCTCCCGCGTCCTGCCTATTACACTCATTGTTGATGGCCCAGCTGATCACTCCTGCATCGCATAGCTCGGGCCTCTTGCCAGAACTGCTGGGCCACCACCAAACTCCTAAAAGAATACTCTCTGCTCCCAAACCAGGGAGCATGGCCAGCTCAAATACTGACTTAAACCCAACCATACCAGAAGCATACCTGTGAGGACCCCTTCACACCCTTCTGTGAGATGTGCCTTGGAAACCAGGCCATAACTAGTTCAAGCCCCATCTCCCCCCATTCACCAGGGCATTAATATGGAGAGCCCGCCAAGGGCTAGAAAGAGTCGCCTAAGCCCTCCCCTTCATCCCTCTGTTACCGTTAGAGCTCCAGGCTTGGGGTAAAACTAAATATTTTAAGATTCGTGCTAAATTTTTGATGCACGATACCAAGGTATCTAACTGTCTTGTGGCCACCCATGAGCCTTCCCTGGCACAGTCTGACATCGTTTACCCCCTAGGTGTAAAATGTTGCACAGTAAATAACACCAGTGAATCTACAAAAAGCTAAATACCCAATAAATGAACAGCATCCTGTTGTAAAAACTGCTCACCTTTCAGGCAGCCATGTAGAGTGCTGTTTAACCACCCAGTTTTAAGAATTCTAGCCTTGTAGCTATTAAGGTGCTTTGATGAGTTTTTGAGACCCTTAATGGATGAATCATGCCTCCACACTCGCTTTGGGATAATATGCGACCATGCAATAACTGTTGTAGAGAACGTCTTAGCCAACCAAGAAATGTATACAGTTCAAAGTATGATCAAGTCCCTCCTACCTTTGGGTGCCAAGTCATTTCCAGCAATGAATGAAGAGGGCAGGCAGCGTAAACTTAGTGCCCAGGGACCTCGCCACCACTGTCTCAGCTGGCACAAGTGGAGTCCATAAGTACCAGGCCAATGCTTGGACGCCATATAAATTCACCCTGATGAAAAGCCACTGCAGCCCTTTGGATCAAACAAAGGCTAAACACTGATAGAGGCCATAGTAACTAATGCACAGAATTTGAGTAAAACACAAGTATTTATGCAAAGACAACCATCAAAGCAATATGGAACCCATGTAACACCGCCCCACCTAAATGAAGTTAGGACGAAAATAGTGCTGACAGCAAACAATCAGCTTTCCATCGTCCAGTTCTTTTTACCAATCTTTGCACCACATCCTAATCTAAAGCAGAAGTTGCAGCCCCAATTCCGAATAAAAGCAAGCTGATGTAAGAGTTTTCTATCCCTGCAGCCCACAGTGCCAAGGATAAGACCTTACTAAACACGGAGATAGGCACACCACTAGCATCAACAAACAAGGAAGTAGTTTGACAAGCAGGACACATGTGAATGAAATCCCACCGCGTTGTTACAGGGCGACCTGGGACTTGTCTGAGGATTATATGCCCCCCCATCCCATCTGTTCTGTCTTAGATAAGTGGAGAGTGACTGCAACAGCATCAACCAAGCAGATGACATTTCTAAGGAGCAGATTCGCCTCATCCAGGTAAGCCTGTATGTCTCAATGACCGTAAATGCCCTAAAGAAAGCCATACAAAATACTGCTTTAAATAGGGCTGCTTTGTATTCCTAGGAACAGCCCCCTGGAAGAGCACACACAAACATAATTGGGCCACTATACATCCCCTTTAGCCCCCTCAAGTTTCTCCCAATCCCTTAATGTCTTGCAAACATGAAAAGAATTAGAGTAATCTTTGGACCCTGACAAAAGAAGTCATGTCTGTGACATGCCTGCTAGCAAAAGCTGCTGATCTCCCTGTGCTGGGCCCTCTTAGTTTTTGGCGCAAGGTTGGCTGATGGAAGGTCTGGCAAAATTGTGCACCGAGATTCCAAAGGTGCGCAGAGAAAGGAGTGGCTTCTTCCCCTGCCTCTGTGTGAAGCATTGAAAATCATGCATCATGAAATGAGACAGGGTGTCAGCAGCGTTAGACATCATACCGGGGATGTTTAGGCTTAAATACGATGCTCTTCTTTAGGAAAATGAGGACAATCTACTTCTCCAGCAGCAACACCATCTCACACTTGGCATGTGGAAAGTTAATGAACGCAGCTACAGGTCTGCTGTCTGACCAAAACTCCACAGTCCAGTGGCAGAAGTGATCAATCCAATCATAACAAGCATTTGCAATGCAATAGGTCTCGCATTTGCGAGAGTTTGAGCTATTGGCATTGTAAATGACAGTCTTTATTTATGTGTTTTGAAAACCTGTAATGTGGTGCGTAAACACAAATTATTTACGAGAAGCAAGGCTGGCAGTAACTGCGTCTCTTTTACCACCAGCCTTGCTTCTGGTAAGCATGGACTACAAGTACAAAGATGCACAGTTTTTTCTTCAGAGTTTTATATATAGCGCGAACTTGACCCGAAGGTATCGGGTATCAGAGCGCTTTACATAGCACCAGTTGCGTTACATGAGGACACATTCTTTTTTGTTAGGCACGGGGAGATTAAGTGATTTGCCCAGAATCACAGGATGTTCAGCGTCATTGCCGAGACTCGAACCCAGATTCGAGGTCGACCGCCCTAGCCGTTAGGCCAACTCCTCTCCCCAAGTTACTGCCAGCCTTGCTTGTCGTAAGAAATGCCTATAAGTACAAAGTGCATGTTTACACAATACTTGCAGGTTTTCAAAACACATAAATAAAAGGCATTGTCATTTACAATGCCAAAAGCTCAAACTCTCGCAAATGCGAGACCTATTGCATTGCAAATTCTTGTTATATATTCCAGCATGGGCGAGGAAACAGTGAAAAACAGGCACTCTGATTCCGCTCTATGCAACTGGATATCCGAACAAGATATTTTTGTGTTTAGGTAACAAAGTCTTTGCAAAAGTACAAAAATGCATTTACATCGCAACGCTCATTCAAATGATAATATCCACTATCAATGTCAAGCACAAACATTGTTAGTGCATAAAAGTGACCCTGCTGTCCGTGTCATCTGGACTGGCAGTAAACAGTGTCCACTGTTCCTACCATGTAATCTAGAACATTGTGTTGACTTGGTTGGAGTGTTCTGCCTATGCACACTAAAAAGGACAATGACCTAGATTCAGTGCATAGAGAAGTCTCCTTAATCCACGACTAGGGCACTCAGCAAAGAGCACCGGTAGCAGGAACATTTCTAGGTTACACACATGCTTTAGCAGGAATATTTCCAGGTTATGCAGCATGCAACCATGGGGAAGGCCCTCAGACTGCAGTGAGAAAGGACTACAGCCTGTATGAACACCGACACTACAGTGGAAACATAGTTTCACCCTCATGCTTAAACACAGCAGCACCTAGCACAGTACTTACATTGTACATGACCATATGAATACTGTGCGCACACGTCCAAACCTATGCATTGTACGCCAATACAGTGCTACCCGTTTGGTACACTCCATTGCTCATGTGGAACATCACAAGTAAGTGTGATGGCACACAGAGGAATGGTTGAGTTGTAGTTTGTTTCATTATCACGACATGTATTGTAATTGCATTTAATATAGCGCTTACTACCCTGACGAGGCGTCGAAGCGCTTGTCGGCGAGTAGACCTTTTCTCTTGACACATTTGAAAAAAACAGTTTTAAAAAGGCTACGTTAAAGTAGCAAGGAAGTTGAGAGAGAGGGGAGGGAGGTGAGTTGAGTTACAGTCGAAGGTGCCAGGCTGTATGTTGAAAAGGGGGGTGTCCGAGGACATGGCGGGGAAGTGAGCGAGAGGCCATGATTTTCAGAGAGGGGGAGGGAAGGGATGTCGGCAGTAGGCAAGAACACTTAAGTGGGCAGAGGGACTAAGAAGGAGCAGCGCGAGGCGACGCATTATAAAAACAGTTCATTCTGATAGGGTTTTTTCTTTTAATTTGCTGAGGTCCGGGGGAGGAGAAAGTAACCTCTAGCGCTGCATGGTTAACACAAATTCCCAGCGGCCATGTTGTTTTGCTCGCTGTAAAACTTTACAGGTTAGTATTTCTTCCATAAAATCTCTAGGTACACATGGTCCAGGAGACCCTGCACGAATGGAGGGACAGGGATTAACGGCAGTTGTTTTTTCAATTTTATTTAGCGGGAGATTTCTCTGTTTAACAGTTGAGGGATTTCTGAGGGGCTCTTTACGGATTTTGTTTGCTTCAGTGCTGGTATCGCTCTTCAAACCACAAAGTCTGTGCTCCTTTCCTAGGGTATTCCAAAGCAGTCTCTTGGGCGGGTGTATGGCAGGTTGAAACAAACACACACACACACACGCGCGCGCACACACACACACACACACACACACACACACACACACACCCTTTTCCTTCTACTCTTAGGCACTGGCTGAAGTTGAAGACAGGGACCCAAGGCCTGATGCACTAAGGTGGGGTCGCAAAGCAATTGGCATTTTTTGCATTCAGATTGCTTTGGCAGCATTCCTGAGTTTTACGATGCGACTGATGTACAAATCAATCACATCGCAAAATTACCATTCACAAGGAGTTGCAAAAACGTCAGCTTCCTTAATATTCAGAAGGAAGGATGTGTTTTGTGGGTTCTTTGGGAATACCTGCCAATGCAGGGCTGAGGGCCTGATAGGGGCCTCCTACCTCCCCCCCTGCATTCATTCATGGAATACCAACACTGTTTTCCTTAAGGGGCAGGGAGTGCCTTCAAAAGAAGAAAGTTGGCATTTTGTGACAGACAGCGAGGAGTGCAGTCAGCAGTCCTGTGGTCCGCCGTCTGCTCTCGTAAAGGTCAAAGCCCAGATGCCCCAAGTGGATGCTGTGGGGGCAGCTTCCTCTCCGCGAATAAATACCACACCTTTATTGAGTAATTAGCAGATCGAGTCGCAAAGGGTTGGGAGGCCTCCTCTACAACCCGCCCCTTCCTTTGAGATTCGTTACGGGTTGCAAAGTGCACACTGAGTCGGAAAGGCACTTTAGGCTCACCATGTGCCTTCAGAAGTTAGTGCTGTGACTTTTTAAAAGAGTAAAATATAGAAGGGCTGAGGGGAGCGCAGTACAAAAAAAAAACAGACCTTTATTGAGTGGGAAAGGAATCCTAGATATAGAGGGCACAACATGAGGCTAAAAGGCGTAGTAGGGTCAGCAGTAGCTTAAGAAAATATCGTATATGGAAACAACTGTCTGCACGAGCGACACACTCACTTTAGAGTTCATGTAAAACTTCCTTAATTTAAGCTGAAGCCCATCTGCTTTGTGACTCACAAAGCATCAAACAGGAACACACAGCAGCCTCTCCTCATCAAACCTCCTCAGCTGGACATATGGATTAATTCATAAGAAAACATCATGGAGGGCAGAGGCACATTTTCAGAGTTTGTAAAATAATTCCACCCCGACTCAGAATACACACACGAGCGGCAGTACTCCCATGACTCACGGGTCAGAGCGAAATCCATGATTCCAGAGAATGCAGGAAATTATTTTTACATTGCTACAGCATGGCCAATATACACAGGAAAATTGACAACATTGCACGAGTCCGGTTTTAGTGAAAGAGTAGGACCCTGGAAAGGAATAGCAAAATATAAATAGTATACCAAACACAGCCGTCGAACTTCCACCAGTGATGAGTATTAAAAATTGTTCCTCTATACCTTAAAATAGCCGATTAAACAATCATGGAATCGAAACCGGAGCCGAACGCGGCAATTGAAACCAGTGGTGCGCGCGCACCACAGAGGAGCGGGGGGGAGGCGAGGGAGCCTGCCGTCTGTGCCGCGCGCTGTTGCGTGTCCTAGACACGGACGGGAATGGGCGGAGCAAAGGTGGGACATGCGCCCGCCTTTGCCCAATTGCGTGCCGTTTTTTTTAAAAAAACGCACGCTACAGCCAATGTGGGCTTCAGAAAGCAAAACCACACGCACGAGCGTGTGGTTAGCTTTCTAAAGCCCTTTCTAGAGGTCTCGCGCTGCGCGACAGTGTTGCGCACTGCAACGCTAGGCGCGAGACCTAAAAAGCTACCAGAATGGGGAATAGCTCAAGGAAAGTCATATTTTTCACAAACCTGTTTCAAACCAATCACAAGGCCACACTATTCTGACCCTAAAATTACCCCAACACCAACACTGCCAGCTGAATTAGTGAACAAATCTATTTCACAACTAGAAAAACTAGGAGAAGATCAAATCACACAACCATTAAAGTGGTCCAAAAAGGAATTCCAAATTACAAGAGCCTGTTTAACCTCATCCAAAAACTGGGTCCGATGAGGGTTCTCCATCAGACCTAACATGGCCTGCGCAGAGGATCTTGAGAAGGGTCGCCCCTTGGGAATGATACTGAGAGCGAAATTAAACTACCCAATTAAACATTGAGCCGATGAAATGTGATTTTGTACGTCCACAAACAAAACCTTGTCGACTTCATCAAAGCTTCCACCTTCTCAAGGGCAAGGTGGCAAACCGAAGGTGGATCTGCAAGTGGTCTTAGCACTCGCTAGGGGTTCCTGAAATTAGCCATGATGTCAATGGAGCTAGACAAGGACTGTGAACACTGAAGCGTGTTTCCCGTGCCGAGGAGCAAAAAATATCAGCTGAATAATAACTGTCTGAATTTTTTCTGGCTATTTTCTTGAAGACCCACTGCAGATGTTTTAAACCTCTCCTAGTAGACAAATGGCACTGAACACCCCTTTGGCATACTGTGATAACGTAGGGCCTGATTTAGATGTTGGCGGGCGGGTTACTCCGTCACAACGGTGACAGATATCCCGTCTGCCGAAATATAATATCTCATTGTAGCCTATGGGGTTTATATTTCAGCGGACGGTATATCCGTCACTGCGGTGACGGAGTAAACCGACCACCAACATCTAGTGTTAGAAAACTTAGAGAGAGAGAATGTAGTGAGGTTATGAGAATCTGGAAGGGCATCTTCTGAAGACTGAGAATCCGATCAGGAGCAGCTCTGAGTGGATGAGGCATTTCTCTTTGCGAATCTTAATTATCTCGTCACCCTAACAGCATCTCGTCATCTCTCATGGGAACCAGCCTACTTTTCTACACAGGTGACGCTCATGGAGTAAAAGTGAAAACTTGAGCGATACCTGCGTTAGCATTAAAAGTGAGACTGCATCCTTCGAGCACAAAGTAAATACTGCATTATTTGTTTGCCACAGCTGCAGTGCAACACTTTGAATGCATCACAATTTCACACCACTCTTGATGGCAAATTATTTGGTCAACTGGGGAGAGTTTTTTACTTTGTTGCAGTTGCTTTCACTGCAGCAGTCCTATTTTAAAGCAGGGTTGTATTCATTGCTCATTCTGCAGAGTGCAGATCTGTCATGCATAAGCAGTGCTTTCAATGGGCAGATACTGCCTGGTACTGAGTACCGGCACTTTTTTATTTTGAGAGGGAGAGTACCGGCACTTCTCAATAGAGGCGTAATACTTTTGATTGGAGAGTACCGGCATTTCTCAGAAACAAGCAGGTACTCTGGTGTAGAGTACCTGCCCTTCTATTTTTCCATTTCAAGCACTGTGCATAAGTGATATTCTGCTCAATTTAGCTGAGAACCAGTATCTGTATATCTCAACAGTTCCGCTCTGTGAGCACGATCTAGTTCCAGTGTTTTCGGTGTTGGTCTGTTTCTGTTTGAATCCGGCATGAGAAGAGCTGCCCTTTTGAGTTGAGTGGGACAATCCAGAGTACTGCGCGCAGCTCTACACATGACCTTCAACACGCTCCTTTGTTGATCCAGCAGGCCACGCCTACTGCAATGTACAACGTTTGATGTGACTGTTTCTTAAACTAGGAAGGGTGTCTGTGTAAATATGGCATTTGATTGGAAAAACGGAACCGAGAAGGGAATCTGTATAAAAAGAACCAGGGCCGGCTTTAGCGCTGGTGGTGCCCATTGCGACAATCTTAGCTGACGCCCTCCCAAAAAAACATCCTTCTCCATGAATTCCCTCACTACCACGCTCCGCCAGTGCCCCTTTCCTCTCCACATGCCCTCACTCACATGGATCTCATTTGTTCTATAGCGCTACTCCTACGAGTATACTGTGTCACAGTCAGACATCATTCACCCATAATACGGAGCCAATGATACTTGTGTCAATCAGCCTATAGGAAGTGTTTCATATGATAATGAGGATTACAAGGTGTAGTACCGATACTGGTAGGCAGTATATTTTAAGTGTTTAGTCTGGAGAAGCCCAAACTCAGAATTTAAAATGCACTAAAGTGGCTAGCTTTACTAATAAGAATGTATTTCTACCCAAATTAACCCTTTTTAGTACAATATGGATAATGAAAGACTGGGGAAAAACATAACGTTCTAACCTAAACCATGCAGTTTGCATGCAACTCTTTGATGACAGTTCATAGGTCACTTTGCTATATTAGGGCTGTAACTTATGAATTGCAGGTAACAGAAGGATCTGCAACAAAAGCAGTAACCTAGTAAATGAGCCACATAAAATACAGTTCTGTGATTTGTGTGGTACATGTTCTTTGCAGCAGGCCTCTTAACCTTCTGCACTAGTCTAGCATGAGTGGAAACGCCACTAGATAACACTCTAATCCCTCTCCAGCAGGAACATTAATCACTAGAGTTATCTTGACATTTTTATTGTTGCCTGAAGACTTCTGGACACCCATGGAACTCTGCAGCGGGTGCTTTTTAAATCCTATTATTTCTAAACAAGGCGTTTCCCCAAGGTCAGCGCCAAGTGCTGCTGCACCAGTCACATTGCCCTAGAGCCGGCCCTAAACAGAACACTCTATTATACCTGCTGCTCAGCCAGTGTGACTGTGGTGGTGGAATGTTGGTGTGTGAGGTGGCTGTGGAATGTTGGTGAGTGAGAGAGTCAGTGGAGGATGGGATGAGCAGCAGGAAGGCTGCTCCTGGTGGGGCTCTTCATAACATCTTACTTAAAATAAATATTTTGGCGACGATTTTACTGAAAAGAACCTGTATGTGCTACCTGGTTGGACTTTAACTAACAAGCTTGAAGTAACTGTAAATTAACGGGAAAGAACATGTTAAGCTGGCAGCCCTGAGCCCCACCAGTGACCACAAGACCGGTCGGCCCCAACCCGGATGTGCCAATTCCTGCTGGACTTCCCCTCTTCCTGTCAGCTGTAGCCTTGGAAGAGGTGTCCGTGTCGTATTTCCTTGGGAGAGTGTCTCCATCAAGAGGAGTTCCCCAGAGTATCAACCAGTATGGGCTTTCCCTCTAGTCTGTGTCTTTAACACCTTTTGAGGAAGAAGGAGTTTCCCTCTGTCTTTGTGGGAAGTACATTTGGAATGCTGCCGCTGTTGGAGGTGTCCCTGTCCTGAAGAGTAACTAGCCCCTAGACCCCCATGTGAATTTGCACAGTGCGCCTTGAGGTGGTGCATCGAGAGAGGGGCTCATAGTCTGCCTTATGGGGGTGCACCTTGGCTCGAGTGCCTCAGTGTCCTTGTCGGCAACATGTGTGAGTAGTCCACGGAGTCCGTGTCATGAGGAGTTCCCTCCCGCCTTTGTGTTTCCTGTCACCTGTTTTACTAGGTTTGGTGCAGTTTTTGGGACTGTCATGTACTCTCATCCGTTGCTCCTGTTTAAAAATAACGGTTGGAATCAGTTGACTCACCTGCCTTCAACCGCCGTCCGTGGTCTCTAGTGCGAGCCCTGTCAGCAGCTCGCGCAGTGTCCTGCATCTTTCACGCTGTGCGGCACGGATGTGCCTGGAGCCACCCGGCGCTATGTCAGTCTACGTGCCGCCATTTTCTTCGACTTTTCGTTTACCGCACATCCTTTACTGAGCAAGTTACTTTTCTATGTTTCCTGTTGCCGGTCGGCGCCCCCTCATCTTGTGGATGTACTTTGGGCTGTTTTTTCCGGTGATCATCTCGGCGACGTTCAGGTTGTCATGGCATTGCGCCCCAAGCAGCTCTTCGGAAGTGCAGACCCCAGTATCCCGGAGTTAGTTGGGCGATTCTACAAGCCTGGAGTAAACATGTAATTTGAGCGCGGTGAGGTCCGGCGAGACCTCCACCTTCTACCACTCGTTTTCACCGTCATTCAGCATGGGACTTTTATGTGATCTCCGGTCTGGTTTGTGGTATCTTAAATGTTTTTGACAATTTTTTATAACTTCGTTTTGGGGTACAGCCTGCTCCAACCTTGTGGATGCTTAGCGATTTGACTTTGCCACAGCTTAATCGAGCCCAATAAGACTGGATTATTCTTTTGTTGTTATAGGATGATGTTTAGTAATAGCAGTAATGTTCAAAACTCTAGAGGGGTTTCGGGTGAGACGTCGCTCACCGGTGTGTTTCACATGTCCTTGCTCAGTGTTGCCATATCTGCTGATTTTCAATGTCTTGTTTTTCCCCTGCTTTGGTGAGATTCAACAGTCTTGCTTTAACAAATTTGAAGGGGCACCTATCCGGGTGTGTTTATGATACATGCAAAGTTTATCCTCCCTCTTTTAAGGTGTTGTGCTGTGTGTTGAGTTGCAGTCGTGGGATGCTGCAGTGCGTACGTTTCTTGCTTATTTGGGTTTGCTGCAATTGTTATGGGCAGGTTTGACTGTGGTTGTTCCATCCTATCTCTGGGGTAAGGGTGAAGGGCAGGGTTTAGCCATATTACGTGTGTGATGTATTTTTCCACCCTACCTACGGGGTAAGGGTGAAGGGCAGGGTATTTGCCATCTTACTGGTGTTTGGAGTGTGGTATTGTTTTTCCACCCTGCCTATGGGTATGGGTGAAGGGCAGAGTGTAAGCCAGATTTTTGAAGTGTTAGTGTTTTTTTATCACTAGTGATTGCTGTTTCAACCTTACTGCTTCATTGGGTGTAGAGCTTTGTAGTTGTTACATGATTGGTGTGGCGTGACTTTCCACACTTTCCACACTTTCCACCCTTGCTACGGGCTTGGGTGAAGGGCAGTTTACATGTCATATGGTTCGTGTGGGGTGGTATTCTACACGTACTAAGTTTTGGATGGGTCCCTACCGCGCCTCGTGGTTGGTTCCCTATGTACCAATTTTGTGTTAGCCTGGCCAACTGGCATGTTGTAGTATCAGGGTTCGGTTTGAGGTTTTGTGGTGTGGTAGTGTGTGCGTCTTTCAGTTTGGTTAGAAAGGGAGATGATGTGTGTGTATTCTATTTATTATGTTTCTGGTTTTCTTTGCATGTATTATTTTACCACATGTTGTGCATATGCATGAAATCTTTCCACCCATTATTTTCATGCTTTCGCATCAGTACTTTGCTACATTGTTTATTTGCATGCAATTGTTCTGATGTCATTCTGTTGCATGCAATAGTTCTAATGTCATCCTTTGCATGCATTACTTTTAATGTTATTCTTTCTAGGGCTCCAGTGTTATTTGTGTAAAGAAAGGAGATGTGTTATACCTGCTGCTCATCCAGTGTGACCGTGGGGATGGAATGTTGGTGTGTGACGTGGCTGTGGAATGTTGGTGAGTGAGAGAGTCAGTTGGAGGATGGGCTGAGCAGCAGGAAGGCTGCTCCTGGTGGAGCTCTTCACAACATCTTACTTAAATAAATCCTCCTTAGACAATCTACCTTGGAACCAGGTGCCATTCTTCTACAACACACCCCCTTCAGTCACTTCTCTCTGTGTTACATTACACCTGGTGTGACCGTTCCCTGCAATTGCCAACCAAGAAAGGTGCTTTTGGAAAACAAAACACAGAATAGTAAAGACTAGCCGGCTTTCAGTTGGTCTTGTTGGAATTGGAAGATTTTTTTTTTTAAAAAGGGAACCAAGCACAAAAATGTGAACTCTACCATCTGGAAGCCAATGAAATAGTGGAGAGACTCAACAGAGCTCTCAAGGATACCATACAAATCGCCAAAACTAATGGGATAGATTGGAAACAGGTTCTATTTTCAAGAGTATAGATGTATAGATTACCTCCACATTCCACCACCAGAATGGTCCCTTTTGAGTTGTTCAGGGGCAGAAAAACAAATTTCATGTTATGTACATCACGGATGAATGAATGGGAAGTTGTTTGAAGAGAGATGAAGTGGATAGCGGGGAAGATAAATGGGAAGAAGGTTTGGTTTGATAAGAAAAATGCTGCCAAAAGGGCAGCTGCGTTTCTGTGGGTGATTTGATCAGAATCTGTGCCTGGTGAATAAAGGAGGTAGTACTCAGTTCTCAGCACCCAGGGGAGTCATTAAGTTGTTTTTCAATGCTGGAAAGACTGAAGATCCCAGGATCTCAATAGGGTCATTTTGGTCAAACGATGTAGTAAAGAGGAAAAGTTATCTTTTGAAGATATGAAAGTGGAAGAGAAGTACACCTTAGGACAAAGCACAAGTTTGGAAGGAGAAAGGAGGTCGAGTAGAAGGAGAGTTAAACTTTATAAAGTTTCATTGCATGCGTAATAAATTCGTTTTGTTTTCTCATCACATTTTATGTGTAAATTCCTTTTTTGTTTCCCATCACATTCTGCTTATTTGACATGGTTTCCATGTATTAAGAGAGAGGAGTGTGTAAACTTGGACTGCGAGTTCTAAAACACTGAGAGAGTTAGAGAATGTAGTGAGGTGATAAGAATATGGAAGGGCATCTTTTGAACAGAGACAGATAGATCTGGCAATAGATACAAGCGTTACAGTGGATGAGGCATTTCTCTTTACAATAAAGCATAAGTATTTCAGAAACCTACCAGCATCTGATCATCGCTCATGGCAACCATCTTACTTTTCCACCCATGCATTTGTAAAAAAAATAATAAAGACCCTTCAAACTGAAAACCCAGCAAGTGAAAGCTGTCAGGGTGAATGGGCAAAAGTCAAAATGCGGATTCAATATCCTCCTTTGCAAGGAGGGCCCTTAACTAAGGGTCTTGAGCATGGTTTAGTATAGGGAAGCATACCTCACTGAGCATAGGGCAGGATCAATCGCATCATTCACAGATTCGCCGTTGGAGGCAGACAAGTTATGTATATGCCTGAAGTCGCCAGGCTCCTTTTTTGGGACCACTGCCAAAGGGGAGCAAAGTTGTCCAGTAGTTCATGCTAGAAGGGACCAGCTACCCTGGCCAAAAGTCTCTTCTTCTCATGCTAGAAAGGACCAGCTACCCTGGCCAAAAGTGTCTTCTTCTCAATCTTCTTTCTGGCTACCTCTTTGTTGAGTGCTGGGGACTACTGATTCTTGTAAAACTGGCTCCCTAACATTCCTATTGCAGGTAGCCTGAAAGGATAACAAAAGCTAGAGTGAATTTGTTGAGCAACTTCTGGATTCTCATAGGAGTGAAATCAAGGAAAACCCCCTGTGCAGCACTTTTGGGCTCCCTTTTATTTAGACTTATTAAATCATTTACATTTTGGGGTGGGCGGGAACCCCCATAGGGGAGCAAAGTTGTCCAGTAGTTCATGCTAGAAGGGACCAGCTACCCTGGCCAAAAGTATCTTCTTCTCATGCTAGAAAGGACCAGCTACCCTGGCCAAAAGTGTCTTCTTCTCAATCTTCTTTCTGGCTACCTCTTTGTTGAGTGCTGGGGACTACTGATTTTTGTAAAACTGGCTCCCTAACATTCCTATTGCAGGTAGCCTGAAAGGATAACAAAAGCTAGAGTGAATTTGTTGGGCAACGTCTGGATTCTCATAGGAGTGAAATCAAGGAAAACCCCCTGTGCAGCACTTTTGGGCTCCCTTTTATTTAGACTTATTAAATCATTTACATTTTGGGGTGGGCGGGTACCCCCACAGAAAGAACAATTGTGCTTGAATTTGAAAGCACCAGCTGGGCATGTACAGGCTTTTGGAATAGGCCGAACAAGCACCTTTCTTCCCTGCCTTCGCGCTGTTTATAAGCACACTTCTTTGTATCCTTCCCATTAGCAGCACGATTTTGAATATGTCAACAAAAGCAATTTCCTAATCTTTTCCTTTATCTCCTCCATCATATGCAAAATCAGTTGATCCCTTGGTGAGATAACAAGGTAGGGAACGTGTATGATTACAAACCTAACCTCACGTTTCCTTTTGCTGTTCCTTGATGTGTCTTGCAGTGAGGTGGTGACTGATGCTGCTGGTAATAATGTTGAGACCCCCGGAACATTTTGGCCAGTGATCCCCACCACCCCTGGAGAGAGAGAAATCCCTGACCCACTTGTACCATTCCCCACGTTAACCGACTGACTAGAGGACCATAAGTTTGCTTCTTCATCCCCCAATAACAGGTTTAAGGCTCCTTGCAGTAGCTGAGTTCTGAGCCCTCCCGCTCACATTGGCCTGTGTTCGCCAAGCTTCGGTAGCCATGGAGCACTCGAGCCAAGCTACATAACAAATCCTTACCTTCAAGCTGATCTCCCCAAGGATCTTTTCCCATTATGGTCTTTGCTGCAGCACAGCAAGGGTCAGGAGACATCACCTGCACCACCAGAGTCCTTAATACCCCAACAGGTTGCGAGGGGGCTGCAAGTGAGGGGGTCTGAGGGTTTGCTGCCCTTAGTGTAGCATTATCCTTTGAGAGCTTGACCAGGGGGAAGACAGACTTATGAAACACCCCATACCTGCGGGAACATTCCTTCATGGAAGGTGTAGTGGTGATATGACTAGGTTTAGGGCAGGGGCTGAGGAGGCCACTGTAATGCACGCAACTCCTCTCAGTACAATCCAGTCTGCCCATCACTAAGGCAATGTTAGCATCCTTCCCTGCTGGTTCTTTTCTCTTAACCTGCTTGGGTACCATGCTCTTCAGATGAACAGCCCAAGGACACACTATCACTCGTGTTTGACCTGTGGCAGACTACAGATAAGGAGAGGCTGGAGTTTACAGGTACAGAGAAAAACAGCCCACAACTCCACACAACATGTGTCATCCACAGCAGTAACAAATCAAAGGGAGAAGAAGATTAGGGGACAAGCGGGAAATACACTATTCTGGTGAAAAGGCGACGGGCCACAGCCTGTGAACAAAAACTGAAATCAGGGGAGGCCTTAGAGCTGCAGCACCTCGAGCGCATCGTCTAATGTGTATATGGTATTTTTGAGGCGCGATCCTAGTCAAAAGGCAGCAGAGAGCTGTGTATGGGGAAGCACAGCAAGCGTGGCCACCAGAGGGCTGTGGAAGCTTGGCCAATGGGTGGATGCTGTTGTGAGCATCAGTCTTGCAGTCAGCAGTGAAGCCCTGGGCTTCTAGAATGTTTGCATAGCGTCTGTGATAAGCTGATGCATGTCTGTGATGACGCAGACGTATGTCACTCTGTGGTAATGTAGGTGTATCGTGTTCTGTTATAACGAAGATAGGAAGGTTATTGTCATATTGCAGACAAACATTATCCTGCGATAATTTAGGTGTTATCACTAATATAATAAAGGCTTCCAGTTTTCCATTTTAGCATAATAATATGGAGAAAAGAATCAATTATTCTATTTATTTTTATTTATGAACATGATTATCTCGCCATACTGTCGCAAAATCTTCCAGAGCAATGAGACAGGAACATCAGTTACCAGCCCTGCCATAGCGCTCACCCAATGAATTTCCGCAGAGGACAGACAAATGCATTATTTCGGAGTTGTCTACAAAAGTGTTACATTGAAGGTCTTCTCTTACTATGTCAATGTCTGATGCTCTAAGGTTTTACATGCAGAAGTCTTCATGAGGGAGAAGCTCGTGTGTAGTGTATGCTTTAACTGTTCGGCCTTGCTACCCTTGGGGAGCCAAGAGTATACAGGTAGTAGAAGGGAGTAACCTGCTTGTTGGAATGAAATAGTACCAAAGGCCCTGGTACACCTATAGTAAATATTATTACCACCACGGATACCACCCCAGTAAGCACTGACTGACTGTTCAACTTTAGCGCTGGGACGCCCCGATGCTGGGGCAGCCATGCGCTTTAAATACTTTAACATAACATAACATATACCTAGGGAAAGGGCTTCACATGATGTCACCACCAGTTTTTCATCTGTCAGTGATTGGCATTACCAGTGGCTGTCAGATACACAGCCCAGCGTCATTGGACACTTCCTTTGTAGAGGAGCTCTCTGTTGGGTGGTGCACAGCCCTCAAGAAGAGGATTTCAATGTCTGTACATCTACAGAACCCATTGCTTAAAGGTGTATAGAGTGACACTGTATGGACTCTCCTACTCCCGGCCCACTTTAATCCAATCTGTAGTCTGTGGCAAGGAGTTTCGTAAAGATCTGTCTTTTCATACAGACTGCAAAAGACACACAGATGATGGACGGAATGCAGAGCAAATCATACATTCACCCCCAGTCAAGAGATCTGGGTTAAATCCATTGTTCTTTTGCTCACCATGCCACCCCAGTTTGGACCCAGCCATATGCAAATCAGTTTTGACCCTGTGTTTCATGGGAACAGTCCAGCCCGAACTCATACAGACTGCACTGGCTACTACTCAATAAGGCATTTCAGCTGCAGATACTACATTAGATCATGTGACAGGGATTGTCACTACCACACGCCCAGTTCCCTTATGATTCCCCCCCTGGATAGGACCATTTTAGGTGTCACTGGAGACCTCAAGTTTTACGAAAGCTGGAAGAAGCATGGAGGGAAGGGGCTAATGAGGAAGAGCATTAGCCATGCAAGAAGTGTTGTAAGGCTCGAGTCACAAGTCTTTGAGTCAGTAAAAGAACTTCGCATCAGCAGAAAATATGGAAATATTTCAATTGTAATGAAGTGCAGAATGAAGTCAGTCCTGTGGTGGGTAAAATGGCATTAATCTCAGCAGAGTTCGTGATTTGTTTTTGGAGAATCAGGAGATTTCTGGTCAGGAGCTGCAACAGAGTCAATAACATGTTAGGAGATGCCTAACTACGATTGTGGATATGCCAAGCCAAATATTGTGAACGCAGTCTAGGTGTGATCAATTAATAAATCAATCAATCAATTATAAAGCGCAGCAAATCACCCATGAGGGTCTTGAGGCCGCGGGTTGCTAACTGCTGCAAGGTATTGTTCATTTGAACAGCCAGGTCTTGAGTTCTCTCCTGATTTGCTGGAGCGATGAAGCGGTACTAAGGTGCAGGGGAAGGGTTTTCCAAGCCAAGATCTCTAGATGTGAGAAGGAGCGTCCTCCGCTGTTGGCTCAAAGGATCCAGGAGGTGTCTGCGAGGAAGAGAGAGGTGGATCGTAGGTGTCTGGTCAGTTGATGGAAGGTCATGTGTTTGTTGATGTATGTTGGTACTTTGTATTGCAGTGCTTTGTATGCATGGGTCAACATCTTGAACTGGCATCTCTTCTGGATCGGGAGCCAGTGTAGCTTCTTTTGGTGGGGTGTGATGTGGGTCCATCTGTGGAGGTTGAGAATGAGTCTTGCAGCTGAATTTTGTATTGTCTGAAGTCTCTTCAGGAGGCGTGCAGAGATTCCTACACAGAGTGTGTTCCCGTAGTCCAGCCTGCTGATAATGAGGTCCTGCGTGACGGTCCTTCTGGTGTTGACTGGGAGCCACCTGAATATCTTGCGGAGCATGCGTAGGTGTGGAAGCAAGCAGGTGAGACAGTGTTTACCTGTTGCTTAATGGATAGTTTGCTGTCCAAGATGATGCCGAGATTGAGGGTATGGTCTGTCCAATCGGGTGGTGGGATGAGTTCCGCAAGCCACCATGCGTCGTTCCATGGCGAGGTATTGTTCCCAAAGATGAGGACTTCTGTCTTGTCTGTGTTCAGCTTGATGCAGTTATCCTTCATCCGGTCGGTGATCTTCAACATACATCTGTGGAAGTTGGCTCTGGTGGCGGAGGGATCTTCTGACAGCGAGAGGATGAGTAGGGTGTCGTCGGTGTGGGAAATGATGTTGAGTCACTGCGATCTGACGGTGTTGGCCTGGGTGTTCATGTACGTGTTGAAGAGGGTGGGACTGAGGGATGATCCTTGAGGGATGCCACAGATAATCTTCGTGAGTTCCGAGGTGAACAGTGGGAGACAAATTCTCTGGGTTCTTCCGGTGAGGTATGAGACGATCCATTTGAGGGTGAATCCCTGGATTCCAATGTGGTAGAGTCTGTTGACCAGGATGTGATGGGAGACAGTGTCTGAGGCGGCGGATAGGTGCAAGAGGATGAAGAACCATTTCACTGTGGTCTAGGAAGGCCCTGATGTCATCAGTGGCTGCGATCAAGGCTGTCTTGGTGCTGTGGTTGGCTCGGAATCTGGTTTGACAGGGGTCCAGGAAGTTATTGTGTTCCAGGTGTTCGGTAAGTTGGCAGTTGATTGCCTTCTCAAGAACTTTCCCTGGAAAAGGGAGGAGGGAGATGGGTCAGCAGTTCTTTGGTTGTGCTGGGTCAGTGGATGGTTTCTTCAGGAGGGGCCTCATTTCTACGTGTTTCCAGTCCTCAGGGAAGGAAGCCGAGGTGATGGAGGTGTTCAGGACTTAATTGAGCTTGTCACCAATCGTCTTGCTCTCACGGTTGAAGATGTCGTGGGGCCAGGAGTTCGTAGGTGATCCCGAGTGCATGGAATTCATGATGGTGATTGTGGCTAGGGTTCTGAGAGGGTCCCAGTTGGTGAGCAGGTGTTTGGGTTCTGTGTACGTGGTTGTGAGCAGGCTGATGCTGTCGATGGCGGAGGTTTGGGATTCGAAGTTTTTGTAGAAGCCTCAGGTCTTGTCATGGAAGAAGTCCGCCAAGGTGTCACGCAGTTCTCGGGAGGGAGTGATGTCGTTCTCGGAGGCTTCAGGATTGGAGAACTCCTTCACGATGATGTAGAGCTCCTTGCTGCGGTTTGTGCAGGCTTCTATGTGGTCTGCTAGTACGTTCTTCTTTGTTTCTTTTAGTCAGCGGTGTTACTGGTTGAGTGCAGTCCTGAAGGCGGTGAGGTCTCTACTTTCTTTGCTGGTGTGCCACTTCCTTTCTAGTTGCCAGCAGTTGCATTTGGTGGATTGAATTGAGCTAGCAGATCATCACAGACTGAAGAGAGAGGGTTGGAAATGTCTGCCCTATGTAGTATAAAGGTAGTGAGTGTCAGGAATCACTTTAGAAGGAAGCGATTTATCTTTCTTCTGAGGTCAATACGCTAAGGGCCTGGTTATGAGTCAAGCGGAAAGAAATCCTTGTGGGATACCTCTTCCTGTGATGACAACTGGCACAGTGTTTCCTCACCTGGGTTTTCTGGGTGTAGTACCACCAGGCCCACTTTTAGTGTCCAGTATTTCTGACCAGTAAAATCACATGAGGCTTTGGCTGCAACAGCAACCAAGTCTCATCCCTCACTGCACACCAGCATTTTTCTCTGACAACCGGGAGTATTCAGTGCAAGAACTAATCAGTATTATATGGCCTGAGCAAAAATACAAGTAATAATGTTGAAGAATTTTACATTTCACTTTGCCTGCTTGATCTGTGTGAAGTGAACATCCTACTGCATCTCTTATTTTTATTCCATCCCCCAGCTCACCTTTTCCAGTAAATTTCCAGATTCTGCATGGTCGACCCTCAAGAGCGTTCTTTGGGTTCAGAGAAGCTTCATATCTTTTAGGAAGATTAACTGATCTACATTTACCGGTAGCATAGACCATTCCTGACGTTAAAACATATGTCTGTGCTTGCACCTCAAAGGTTCAAGAATTGAGATTCAAGAATGGCATCTAAGTAATGACAAACCGATCGGCTTGGCTTAATGTACACATTCTCTGACCTACACTGTTTCAAGTATATAAGAATAAAAGCGATGAGACATTACAATCAGTGTAGTTAAGATGTTGGTACATTTTGGTACACCCTGAACGATTTTTCCTTTCAACACTATGATCCAATAGTTTGTTATGCCAAATCTTTCAAGATGTTGCAACATTGGATGCAACACTATGTAAAGCAACTAGGCAAGGTTCTTATTGAGGACATAAGTATTACTTTTCTGATCGTTTGTAGCCACCATTGATGTCAAAATGCATAAATCACTGAAAACATTTGCTACCAACATCCTGAATGACTTATCTTCTCTACTACACAGAGATCTCTTTTATCACCCTTCCAAAATTATTTTAAGACAGACGTTTTTTCTTACTTGAAAGGAAGCTATAATGAAGACAGCTCATTGCTCTCTTTGACATTTTGTAAGGTGGGGTTATCAATATTTGATAGTAACATTTGTACCTCTTCATTTAGATTTTGTACTTTCTAAAAATGTGTTTCATATAAACGAAACCATTTTTCAGTCACTCAGTCCACTGTGCATAATTGAATATGGCATATGTCCCATTTATCACACATAGGGTTTTATCACTATAACTGTTAAGTTAAGGATTTTAAAACATACAATGCATTTTTCCTACAAATCATATTTACACATTGAAATGAAATGGAAAGATTTATAAAGCGCCACAAATGCCCAAAGGCGTCAAGCCACTAACACATTAACACATCAAGGGCTTTTCTTTGCATTGGTAGCCTCAACGTAGCATCTTGCCTCATTTTTGTAACTTTTAAAGTCTGAGACATAAGTTCCTGTTGTTTGACTCTCTTGCCTTCCCCTTTTTTTGTTTTTGTTGCTATTTTTCTAGTGAACTTTGCAGCTTGTTACAGCAACAAGAGCTAGACAGACTTTTACAGGCATAACTGTTTACTAGCATCTTGCCTGACTGGGTAAGGTCAACCTTTGTCATGTTGGGTGCGTGGTACTCGCATACAGAAAAACAGGTTTCTTCTAGGACCAATCCTCATGAAGAGATCCTGAGTGTAGAGGCTGAGGATGGAACAGTAATAGAAGACAGTGCGAGAGGGAACAAGAGCCCTGGGATATTTTAGGCAGGGTATAGTGAAAACAAGTTGAAATGTTCTCACCATAGGGGAAAAATAATGCAAAAGGTTGGTCCCTCAAGGCTGCGTCCAGTCTATGTGATCTTTGCAGTAGTGATATTATAAAGGAGTTGGGACTCATCTTTGTTCTGATTAATTGCTCACAACGAACAGACAAAGGGGCCGATTCCGATCTCGGCCGGTAGGGCTCCGAATCGGATTCGGCTTTACCGGATCCGATTCGGAGCCCTATTTCCCGACCGAATCGTACGTGCGTCCGGGCGAGCGAGTACGATAGCATACGTGCGCATCGTACTCGTTCGGTCGGACTGCTAGAGTCCGATTCGGTCGGAAATCTCTCCGGGTCCGGCTCGGTCGGAGAGATTTCCGGCCCGAATCGGAATCGGCCCCAAAGTGTCACTCATATTGAAAAAAGCTTGGATTACTCTCTTGATAAAAATTAATCCTCATCAGTCTCCACTCAATCAACCAGTTAGTATTATTTTCTCTTATATTTCATTAAAAAAAAATTGATTACATCTTTACTTTTTGGCTAGTCACACAGTTGGAGTGTAAATGTACTTTAAAAATGTAACTTACATGTCTCCAGCCTCTGAAAAAGGGGGATGGAGATACATTTTTTTAATGCAAATTACAACTGCCAAAGTAGTAGCAAGTCCAGCACCACACAAGGCCAACCATTTGTACTGCAACACCATCCCATAGAAAATAATGGCGGTAGGGATTTTAAATAAACTTCTGTAGGAAATAATATTAAATTAAATGACTTTAAATAGTTAAAAATATAAATAATTATATATATATATATATATATATATATATATATATATTTCATGTCATGTTAAAAATATATCAAACTAGCACATACTTATTATTTCATTTTAAATTATTTTAACAACCATTTTTTAATGTAAAAATGAATATCAATTTGTTTTATATAATTAAATTAAATTTAAATAATTTTATAAATTATGTTTAAAAGTTATTAAAGCATATTCGACATATTTATGGGGAATTTATTATTCAGAAAAATCATTTTAATTTAATATATATAAATTAATTAAATAACGAAAATAAAAGTAACAGGGCAATAGCATTTTTTCTTTTGTTTAACATTTACTATATATATATATATATATATATATATATATATATATACATATATATAGATAGATAGATAGATATAATTACCTCAAATTAATATGTAACACACAAATATTTTTAATATGTTTTTCGAGTTAAATAAACCTTTTTATTTTTCCCTATAATTTACCATACGGAGATTTCCACCCTGACTGCGAAGTCTCAGTATGGTACACAAAATTGGGAAAAATAAAAAAAATGATTTAGCTGAAAAAAACAAATGCAAAAAATATTTTAAATATAACTATTTTCTTTTTAATTTCCCATATACTTTACCAAACGTAAACGCTGCAGTCAGGGTGGAGATCACCTCATGGTAAGGTATAGGGGAAAATAAAAACGTTTATTTAACTAAAAATAAATATTAAAAATATTATATATTAAATATTTATGTAAACTCATTTTATATATTTATTTTAAATGTAAAAATAAATGCTACAGCACTATTAACTTAATTCTGAAATAAATATTTAATTATTGGAAATATACTCAATTAAATTAAAGTTACCTTTTAAAGATTATATTACAAAATGTATTTCTACTTGAAGAAAAATCTTATTATGCACGAATAATTATTAAAATTGATGTGTAAAGGTAATAAAATTAATTAAAATTAGTTTAGTTATATTTTAATTAAAATATTGTGACATTCATTTTTAAATTCAAAATAGGGTATTAACGTAATTTAGAATGAAATAATAAATATATACTCTATATTTCTTAACATGAAATTATATTTATTAATATTTTTAACTATTTAAAAAAATAAAGTCATTTAACCTTACTTCATATGGGGGTTTATTTCAATTCCTTATCTCCGTTCTTGTCAATTGGATGGTGTTGCAATACCAATGGTTGGTCATGTGTGGTGCTGGGCTTACTATAAAAATATTATATATTAAATATTAATGTAAATTCATGTTATATATTTATTTTAAATGTAAACAAAAATGCCTCAGCACTACTACTTTATTTCTGAAATAAATATTTAATTATTGGGACTATATAAAAATTACATTAAAGTTACATTTTCTGAAGTTTAAGTTACAAAATTTACTTATAGCTAAAGAAAAACTTATTATGCATTAATACTTATTAAAAGTGATGTGTAAAGTTAATACAATTAATTAAAATTAGTTCAGTTATATTTTAATTAAAATATTGTTACATTCATTTTTAAATTCAAAATAGGGTATTAAAGTCTATTAGAATGAAATAATAAATATCTACTATATATTTTTTTAACATATATTATATTTATTTATATTTTTACTATTTAAAAAATGATGTCATTTGACATTATTATTTCTTATGGCGTTTATTTTAATTTCCTATCTCCATTCTTGTCAATGGGATGGTGTTGCAATACCAATGGTTGGTCATGTGTGGTGCTGGACTTACTACTGTTTTTTTGTGTTTGTTTTTAGTAGTAGTAACTAATGATCAAGTCTAACTCCTATGAATTTCATCCACCACAAGTAAACTCGAGTAAATGTATGAAATGGTTTGTTTGAGAGCACAAGACTAAACCCTAAACCAACAATAGCCACTGAACTAACCACTAATCTTGGACCCCGGAGCAGCGTGCTGTGTGGTGTAAAGCACTTCAGTGCCTTGTCAAAGGTAGCAAGTGATATATAAATGCAATTACAAATGATAACTTGCACCTCTTTGGACTGTGTTCCTCGACCTTCCTCTCTTACGTCCTTTCCGTGTCTGCATTCAGTGGCGGCAGGCATGGCTCGCAGGTGGTGAGGCTGGCACAGGGGTGATATGCGGGGGGCGCAATGTAAAAAATTAAAATAAATAAATAAACACTTACCTTGCCTCCGGGTCCCGCATCTCTGCTCCTGCTCTCCTCCGTCGGACTCCAGGAACAGGAAGCACAGCCAGGCTCCCCTGACCAATCACAACGCTGCAATGCAGTGTTGTTATTGGTAAGCACCCAGGCTCCCCTAACCAATCACAATGCTGCAAAGCAGCGTTGTGATTGGTCTGAGCGTCGTGGTTCGACGCTCAGCCAGGGAATGGGGGCCTGGGCATGTTCTCCATGCAAGCTGTAATGCAGCCAGCGTGGGGAGCAGGGAAAGTGCGCATGACTGTTTAGCCGGTCCCAGAGGGCCGGCCAAACAGTCATGTGCACTTAGGAGTGGGAAAACCACTCCTCCCCTCCGAGAGCAGAGCAGCCCCGCCTGCAAAGCAGCACAGAAACATAAATGGGTAATAACTCAAAGTTATTATCATTTTATGTTTCCTTTACTTGCACTTCTTAAAAGCAGTGGGGCGACGCTCCTCCTCCATAGCAGAGGAGCTGCCACTGTCTGCATTAGACAAATCTCATCTCTCTCTCTCTTTCTCTCTCTGTCTCACTGTAACTCATTCTCTCACTCTTACCCCACCTCTCTCTCTCTATTGCTCTCTCTTTTTCTCGCTGTCTTTCCCCCTCTCTTTCTCTTGCTGTCTTTCTGTCTCTCTTTCTCTTAAAGTAAAAACCCCACCAGCACGACACACATGCGCCTTACACATAAACACAAACACACACACGTGTATGCACACAGAAACACACGTAGTCTAACTAATGTTACAACAGCATTTTATTGAAAATAGAAGAGGAACCAGGAGACCACACGTGTTTTCTTCTAGTCTAGTGTTGTTAACCACCAAACTACCAGACGTTCAGAGTTGAAGCACACACGCTCCTCTATTCTCACATTGAGCCTCTGCTAGGGTGAGATCCCACTGCCCACCTGGGCTCTTTGGCCAACCAGAAGGGACTCCTTTAATTCTGGTCTTTCTGATTCTCACTTCTCCTTTATTTAAGAACTGAAAAGACAGAAGCTTTGACATAGTTGTGTTTCTGTTGTTCACTTGGAAATCATTCTCGTTCTGACAGCACTTCCTGTAACATGAGGAATAGAATCCACCATTGCGTGTTTCTCCAGCGATGAGTAGCATCAAGTGTAGGAGTAAGCAAAAATTCAGTTTTTCCATTGGTTCACCAAATCCTGCATGCCCTCGCGTAACCTCAATGGGTTTCTGTTGACACACACACTGTGTAGTTTTTGCTCTGTTATGTTTTCGAAACGTCACCAAATAGCTAATAACCGGATCGAAAAAAATAGCTGGGCACATACAGCTGAACAAATAAACTAAACTATTGTAAATAATAGATGACTTGTAAATTAGTTTGCAAACCAAAGGGGCAAGTTCATTATTCCCCTCTTTCAAATTTTGGACGTCTGTTGGAGATTTTTCTGCTTACTTTTCTATTTAGCGATACAAAAGGGGATGATGGACGGAACGCTTGAGCCAATCAAACACTCACCCCCAGTCAACTGATCTGGGTTTAATCCATCATCATTCTTTAGCTCACTCCACCACCCCAGTTCAGACATGGCCATATGCAAATCAGTCTGACCCTGTGCCTCATGGGAACAGTCCAGCCCGAACTGCCAAGCCATGTCTTCCCTGGACCGGAAACAAGCGTCCTAGGACCGGTTTCTGGCATTCCAGCCGTCATCAGCCAGGCTTGCTTGAATCCAGTGGCAAAGTGAGCAAGGGACCCACGTCTGGGCATACCCCCGCCAACTTAGGGCGAACAAAGCGATACAAAAGGGGATGATGGACGGAAGTTCAGACATGGCCATATGCAAATCAGTCTGACCCTGTGCCTCATGGGTGGTGGAGTGAGCTAAAGAATGATGATGGATTAAACCCAGATCAGTTGACTGGGGGTGAGTGTTTGATTGGCTCAAACGTTCCGTCCATCATCCCCTTTTGTATCGCTTTGGTCGCCCTAAGTTGGCGGGGTATGCCCAGACGTGGGTCCCTTGCTCACTTTGCCACTGGATTCAAGCAAGCCTGGCTGATGACGGCTGAAATGCCAGAAACCGGTCCTAGGATGCTTGTTTCCGGTCCAGGGAAGACATGGCTTGGCAGTTTGGGCTGGACTGTTCCCATGAGGCACAGGGTCAGACTGATTTGCATATAGCCATGTCTGAACTGGGGTGGTGGAGTGAGCTAAAGAATGATGATGGATTAAACCCAGATCAGTTGACTGGGGGTGAGTGTTTGATTGGCTCAAACGTTCCGTCCATCATCCCCTTTTGTATCGCTTTGGTCGCCCTAAGTTGGCGGGGGTATGCCCAGACGTGGGTCCCTTGCTCACTTTGCCACTGGATTCAAGCAAGCCTGGCTGATGACGGCTGAAATGCCAGAAACCGGTCCTAGGATGCTTGTTTCCGGTCCAGGGAAGACATGGCTTGGCAGTTTGGGCTGGACTGTTCCCATGAGGCACAGGGTCAGACTGATTTGCATATAGCCATGTCTGAACTGGGGTGGTGGAGTGAGCTAAAGAATGATGATGGATTAAACCCAGATCAGTTGACTGGGGGTGAGTGTTTGATTGGCTCAAACGTTCCGTCCATCATCCCCTTTTGTATTACTTTTCTATTTAGTCAGGCTTTCAAACAAACTTTCGTATGCTCTCAAACTTCAGTCGATTAGCGCCAAGGAACACCAGGATAAATGTTGCAATTCACAAGATCCTCTAACATAGCAAAACATACCTTAAGAAAGAAAATGAGTCTATGGTCTCATTTACCCCGCCCAGAGGTGGGCGGGGTTCATCCATAAGACAGTAGATGTCCCCCCCAGAGGTGGGCGGGGTCCATCCATAAGACAGTAGATGTCCCCCCCAAAGGTGGGCGGGGTTCATCCATAAGTCAGTAGATGTCCCACCCATAGGTGGGCGGGGTTCATCCATAAGACAGTAGATGTCCCCCCCAGAGGTGGGCGGGGTTCATCCATAAGACAGTAGATGTCCCCCCCCGAGGTGGGCGGGGTCCATCCATAAGACAGTAGATGTCCCCCCGAGGTGGGCGGGGTTAATCCATAAGACAGTAGATGTCCCACCCAGAGGTGGGCGGGGTTCATCCATAAGACAGTTGATGTCCCCCCCAGAGGTGGGCGGGGTTCATCCATAAGACAGTAGATGTCCCCCCAGAGGTGGGCGGGGTTCATCCATAAGACAGTAGATGTCCCCCCGAGGTGGGCGGGGTTCATCCATAAGACAGTTGATGTCCCATCCGTCAGCCTCTCAATGCACTGACTCATCTGGAAGTGGGAGCAGTGCATTGTTTCCAATGGCAGAGCCTCAGCGGTCTCCAAAGTTGGTGATGCCTTCCTGGCCAGGCAGCCTCCTCAGGACCACCGGCTCTACAGCGTTAGTAGGCCTTCGCTATTTAGAGCTCCTGATATTTTTCTCTTGTCCGAGTCCGCCATAACGTGGCAAGACAACCGCCATTGTGTCATTTAACTGAAAGTGCTCTGTCTTTTGCCATCTGAAACACTTTGCCGCAAAAAGGACAGCCACACCAGCAGCAAACTGGCTGTAACTGGAGCAGCAGCAATAGGTTTGGCTTTTTGGTGACATGCCCACCGAACCCAAAAGAGGCTCTGTGGCTTTTCGTAGACATATTGGAACAAATCCTGCAACAAATTTGCTAAAATAAATATTAGGAAATGTTTTGGCCATACAAGTAACCAAAGCACCAACCGTTAACTGAATGACTAAACTGCAACAAATCAGCTCGTTGTAAGTTGCTAGAAGGAAGGAACTGCTGGTACTAGGTACACCGACAGCGCTAATGGGGTCTCCATGTCAAAACATCACTGTCTTGCATCTGGAAACAAAACTCGTTTAGCCTCGCACTTGGCATACATGAGGAGTCTGCCCCTAATCTGCCCAGCCAGCACCAGCGTTCCTGTGGCCAAGGCACCCTGAAAGGCTCTTCCGTGTACAGCGCGGAGTGCCAGGCTGAAGAGTCAATTGGCAAAATGCGTAAGTATGGACTAAAGCAAGATGTCAACATGGGGTTCTTCTTCACCCCGCCGTTTATGTGAAACCCCACTGCTTTGAAGAAGTAGGCATGGCTAGTCTTAAAGCCGTTCCTATCCAAGATAGTCAACTTTCCACTGTTAGTTGCCAGAGCATCCCAATTCAAGATGGTGCAAACCTTTTTTCCGGTGACTACCAACCATGAACATATATAAGGAGTCCTTGGTCAGAGAAGCATGAGTCGCAGTGCTTTCACAAATATTTGTCATCACTTTCATCACCCTCTTAGATGCTTTTTGTCCCTGGTTTTTGCTCTTTTTTCTGTAGCAGAATCCATATTCGTTTCTCTGACCTGAATGACTATATGGTGTGTTCTTTCTCAAACCTGTCTTGGACTAGTGTTGATGCCTTGCTTATTAGCTGCTGTACCATTCATCATTTACAATCAAGAACTTCATAACATAAGGTGTAGTTGTAAAGTGCACGTTAACCCATGGGTATCTTGGCGACCTCAGAAGGATGAAAGGCTGAGTGGACCCGCCGGGATTTGAACCTGTGACCATAAGGTCGAACACAGGCCTCTACAGTGCATGTATTAGTCCACTAAGCCACCAGACCCGCCTAATATATTGCCTAACATACCTATCATATATTGCCAAACAGGTTTTTTTCTGCCCTTTGTGACTTTTTCATCCCAACTGGGACTCTCTTTAGGAGGCATTTCACATCTTTGACATGTATAGTAAGTGAAGGATGGCGCTGTGGATATTGGGAAGAGTCGCTCCTTCTTTGGGCAATCAAAAAGGAAACTAGGAAGACCTTCACAGCATCTAAACCTTATCAGATTGTGATGCCAATGACTCCATAAATCTACCTTTTACATGGATCCTTCCCAGTGCCTGGCTGGAGAATTGCAATAACTTTGCCTTTAAAATACAGCCCTAGAACAGAAGCTAGCAATAACGTCTACCCCACTAGTCCCTTCTAGCATCATGTCTTTTTTGGGGAATGCTTTGAAGTTAAGGGAATTTTTAGATTCCCTAATGGTGCATTTTGCCTTGTTACCTGCACAGTGCACGCTAGACCAAGATAAGGTGAAATAGCTAATCTGCTGTCTTACTGGACCTACTTTGAGTTGGACACCCTTTAGTTACCACCACCTTTAGTTACCACCGCAGATCCTTACCGGATAGTTATGCTACTTTCCTATTTGCCATTAAGTAGATGTTTGAACATACTTATCTGGAGAATGCTGCTAAGGAAACTATGGAATATCCATGCAGGTGGTATGGCTGTATTGACCTATGTGTAGTGTCTTACGAGTTAGAAATTATGGAACCCTTTTGGCTCCTGAAGGACTCCGTAGAACTGTGATGTAAGGTTTAGAGCAGAATGCACTTAAGGCTGACTTAGAACGTTGAGTTTGCAGTTACTCGCAGACGAATAAAAACATGTAAAACTAAGCTCCGTCATTGGCGGGTACCCTGGCTGGGGAAGACGCTACACTATGAGGCTCATTTTCGTTAATTAGCATCCAAGATCACTAGGATTGAGATGACCCAAGTTAGATTATGTCGTTGTGGACTAAAAGAAGAGCTCAAGACGAATGAGCCTGTACTCAACATCCTACTTATTTTCTGAACTTATTGATACAGCCCTGTTAGATGACCACAGACTTGGCAGTTCGGGCTGGACTGTTCCCATGAGGCACAGGGTCAGACTGATTTGCATATGGCCATGTCTGAACTGGGGTGGTGGAGTGAGCTAAAGAATGATGATGGATTAAACCCAGATCAGTTGACTGGGGGTGAGTGTTTGATTGGCTCAAACGTTCCGTCCATCATCCCCTTTTGTATCGCTTTGGTCGCCCCAAGTTGGCGGGGTATGCCCAGACGTGGGTCCCTTGCTCACTTTGCCACTGGATTCAAGCAAGCCTGGCTGATGACGGCTGAAATGCCAGAAACCGGTCCTAGGATGCTTGTTTCCGGTCCAGGGAAGACATGGCTTGGCAGTTCGGGCTGGACTGTTCCCATGAGGCACAGGGTCAGACTGATTTGCATATGGCCATGTCTGAACTGGGGTGGTGGAGTGAGCTAAAGAATGATGATGGATTAAACCCAGATCAGTTGACTGGGGGTGAGTGTTTGATTGGCTCAAACGTTCCGTCCATCATCCCCTTTTGTATCGCACAGACTTCAGGCGGCACATATTGAAAGAAAGAAATTGTGAGTGTGGTCTCCTGCTTCAAACAGATCCCCTTCAAAGAGCAGAAAACAATGTCAGTTCTTTGTTCTAAAACAAACCTCTGCAAACAGGATCTGCAAGATGCCCTTTGACAGGACTAAAGAGCACACCATTGGAAGGCTGGATTGTGCTTGTAATCTGGTGATTCTGGACATATGATTCGTGCCTGACATATCCATCCTCAAACGGATTCCAGTAAACACCCGATCTTTGAGAAAGAGAAGAGAATGGGTGTGTAATGGCTCCCTAATATTGGATTTTCCATGAGTTGTTCTGACAATCAACTTTTCCTTTTGTCAATTAGCTCGAGAACTGAAGAAGGAGGGACTGTTAATATTACAACAGCATTGGCATGTAGAACCTTCATTCATCATTATTAGGCTCTTAGAAACAATATCCCTAAGAGATATAAATATATTTTTGTGATAGTCAAACTGTTGATGGTATACCATTGGCCTCAGGGTCAGTTCAGAAGGCTTCAGTACCATTACAGTTCTCTTTCGGAGAACATACAGAAATACTTTCTTTTGATTTATTAGCCTCTACCAATCATGCTGTGATTTTTGGAATAGCTTGGCTAAAAAAGCACATTCAGTGAATCTTGTGACCTACCACAACAATATCATTATCATAGTTTTGTTATGACCATTGCTATTTCACAGAGGGATATTGGTCACCTATTGAACAAATCAAAGATCCCACGACTACTACAGATCAAATGGTGGCTAAATTCTCTTCATTGCTGCCTCAGTGCAATGCATATTCTGCAGCGTTTGCTAAGCACAAGGTCTGCCCGCTTCCCCTTCACAGGGAATATGATTGCTCAATACGAATTGCACCTGGTGCTATTTGGGCACATCTGCTCCAGCACATCAGAGCAGCCTCTTCAGTTCTTGATTTCTCACAAAACTGAAGACATGGTGCTTCACCTAGTCTCAACCCCGGCTCGGCCCACGCTTTTTAGTGCTAGGACACCCTCCAAGGTGAGTTGTGCACATAACGTAATGTAATGTAATACAACGCAATGCAATACAACACTTCTGTTGTAGAATGAGAAGGCTGTATGTTAGAAATGGGATTTTTGGTAGGCTTGGGCGTGGGCCAAAGCCAGGCAAAAACCACCACCCTAGTCAGGATAAGGGAGTTACACTCCTAAAATAACCCCTGCTCACCCCCTTGGTAGCTTGGCACGAGCAGTCAGGCTTATCTTAGAGGCAGTGTGTAAAGCATTTGCACATAACCAACAGTAATACAGTGTACGCACAACAAAAGGACACCACACCAGTTTAGAAAAATATCCAATATTTTTATATAATTAAAACAAGACCAAAAACGATAAAGAACCACAATACTATACTTAAAAGTTCACAATTCAAAAATACGCTGATTAAAAAGAGTTCCTTGTGTGGATAGCGCCGTCCGGGCTACCACGGCGTCGTGAACACACAAATCCAAAACAGCTCTGGCTGACCGCGGGGTTGCAGGCCAGCTACGGTGTCGGGAAGACCCGCAAACAGTACCTTTCAGAGATGCAGGGCGATGGGGCCCTCGAAGTCACACGCATTGCAGGTCGATCTCCTCTCTGATGGAGTCAGGAGCGCTGGAGTCGGCAGGCGTCGGGTGCTGCGGTGCGAAGTGCAGCGGTGCGGCGTGCGGTGCCCTCAGGTCGCGGTGCGAGCAGCGGCTCGGTGGCGGCGTCAGATGGCGGCGTCGGTGAGACCAGGGTCGCGGTGTGAGATGAAGGCGGTGCTCGTCACGGTGCTGGCAGATCACGGTGCAAGCAGCGGCGGCGTCGTTGCTGAAGCGCTGTCGTCGGCTGACGAACTGGAGTCGATGGCGCCGGCGTCGGTAGGCCAAGGCTATGGTGTGGGATGAGGGCGGTGCGTCGTGTAACTTACGAGCGGTGCCCCCAAACCACGGTGCAAGCAGCGGCGTCGATCTCGCCGGGAAGTGGCGGCGTCAGGCAGGCCAAGGCGTCCTCGTGAAGCCAGGCGGTGCGGAGTGCGGTGCCCACAGGTCGCGGTGCGAGCAGCGGTTCGGTGGCGGCATCAACTGGCGTCGTCGGTGAGCCCAGGGTCGCGGTGCGGTGTTGCGGCGGTGCCCTCTGCGGTGCCAAAGCTTCAGCGCGAGGCGGTGCGGAGTGCGGTGCCCACGGGTCGCGGTGCAAGCAGCGGCTCGGTGGCGGCGTCAACAGGCGTCGTCGGTGAGACCAGGGTTGCGGTGCGGCGTTGTGGCGGTGCCCTCTGCGTTGCCTTCAGGACACGGAGTCGGCAGTGGCGTCATAGACGTCGTCGAGTTGGTGTTCTTCGGGTTGCAGCACAAAACGCACAGTCCCCAGTGCTGCGGGTCGAAGAACTTGAAGTCTTTGCTGTTCCTGAAACTTCGTGAACAGGGGGCAAGCTCTACCTCAAGCCCTTGGAGAGACTCACAAATTTAGGTTGCAGAAAGTCCAGTCCGGGCCTTTCACTGCCCAAGACAAAAGCAGCCACTGCAGGTCAGCCCAGCAAAGCACCCAGCAAAGCAATCGTTCCTTTTGCAGCTTCTCCGGCTCTTCTTCTTGGCAGTCTTCTTGTCCAGATGAGTTCTAAAGTTCAGGGGTCTGGGACCCAGCATTTATGTCCAAAAATCCTTTGATCTCTTAGGCAGAGAGGGCCTGTGCCCGGTCAGGACCAGTTCTGCCTTCTCTGGTGTGAATACCTGGCAGGAGGTGGAGACGGCATTTGTCAGAGGCAGAGCAGGCCCTTTGAGGTGCAAGGAAATCTCCTCCCCCTTCCCCCATTGTAACCCAGGTCTCTTCAGCCCTTTCCTGACCTACCTAGACCATCTGGCGCCCCTCCTGCTCCCCCAGCCTTCTGTCATCCAAAACCCAGACAGGCAATCCACATTCCAGCAGAGGCAAGAAAATACCTACTTTCTAAAAGTGGTATTTTCAAACACAGAATGTAAAAATCACCTTCACTAAAAGATGCATCTTTAGATTCTGAGTTCAGGCATACTAAATTCAATTTTCTTACCGAATTCCCTGGGCCAGTTATGTTTATAAGATGTTATAAACAAACCTCCCATTCTATCCTATGGGGAACTGGTAGCCTTGCAATAGTGAAAAACGAAATTGGCTGTAATTCACTATCAGGACATGCCACACACACCAGGGCATGTCCCACCTTTCACATACACTGCACCCTGCCCACAGGGGTACCTTGGGCCTACCTGAGGGGTGTCTGACATGTAAGAAAAGGGAAGGTTAGGGACCGGCCAGTGTGTGCACTGGCCAAGTCGACATGGCAGTTACAACTTACAAACTGCGCGCAGACTTCTGCAATGGCAGGTCTGAGTTACCGTTTTCAGGGCTACTCACGGGGGTGGCACAACCAGTGCTGCAGGCCCCCGAGTAGCATTTGATTCACCAGCCCTGGCACACGCAGTGCACTTTACTAGGGGCTAACAGGTAAATCAAATATCCAATCATGGAAACACCCATCCATAACACAATTTACACAGAGAGCATATCCACTTTAGCACTGATTAGCTGTCGTAAAGTGCCCAGAGTCCTAAAACCAACACACACAGGGTCAAAAACAGGAGGCCAAAAAGCAAAAAGTCTGGGGGTAAACCCGCTGAAAAAGCCAAGTCTAACACTGTACCTCAGGCCTTTTTACTGAAGAACTTGCAAAATAGATTGATTATACATTTTTCATCTCCATTTCGGGCACATCTGTGTTTTGTTCTGTGGAAAGATCAAGATCTAAGACTCTGTATACACTATGGAGGCTTAGATCACCGCCAAGGATCGGCATCCTTTAGCTCTAATTAAAGACATTTTAGAATCAGTACAAATAGCAAAAAACTCCACCAAACTCAATTTGCAAGATACTTATCATCTCCTGGGCAACAAATGGAAAGCGGGGTTATGTAATTAGGCTATTTTTTAATATCGAGTATTGCCATTCAAGTTGTGCAATGCTTCTGTCATTTTTCAACATTTCATATATTCAGTTTTTTTATGATGTCTTGAATCATTTTTTGTTGATTTAGCTGGGTGACATTTTATTGTTTTTTAAATACCCTTGCAGAAAATGAAGAGTATGCAACCTTAGTATTGTCTAGGCTCAAGCAAAATCATCAATATTACAGCAACCCAACGTTTCCTTGGATTTTCGAATTTTATCACCAGTTCATTAAGGATTTTGCTAATTTAGTTGGTGACATTACCCTGGCTCTAAAGAAAGAAAACAGGAAAGGAGGTTTTCTTTGGAATTTTCAAGCTGGAAAAGCTTTCAATTGTTAAAAAGAATGTTCACACTAATTCCATTTTGTGACATTCTGATAACTCTAAAAAGTTAATAGTAGAGATTGAAACTCCCAAAAGGGCAGCAGGAGTATCTTAATACAACTGCTGGAAAGTGATGGACATGAACATCATGCTTTCTGTTCTGCCCCATTTTTTGTAAGAAAATAAAAAGAACTGTTTAGTTCTAGAAAGAGAATTACTAGCTGTGAAAATGGCCTGTACCGAATTTAGACATCTTTTGATGAGCAGCAAGGAACCATTTCAACTTTGGTTTCACCATAGGGACTTCCGATGCCTACAAATCCGTCAAAGTAGGAACAGTTGTCAATCCACAGTGCAACTATACTAAAACCTATTTTCCAGTGCAAATATTCTTTTGGCTGATGCATTATCTTGTGTTATCCAAAGTGATCACTTACCAGTGACCAACCTATTATCCATTCTTACCATGTGGTTGGAATTGTTCAGTGTTTCTTAAATATAGGCAAAGAGGCTCTAAAATATTTGGGTCTTGTAGAGCTACAGGATATTGATCTTTAAATTCCACTTACAATATGTAACAATTTGTATTGCAGCTAACAAGGTATTGGTATTTCTACCAAGGAGCTACAGCTTAATGTCGCTGAGCAGGTGTGTTCATTGAGTAAACTCAATGTGGCCTAATTTTGCAGAATAGTTGAAACCTAGCAGCATACAGTCATCATTTAATTAATGTAGCACTCTGAGCCCTTAGACATTCCTACCAGATTAAGTGACCCTCAATTGAGGGTGAGAATATGAGTTAAGCCTTCATATGTGAGATGGTCACTATTGACAGCTGGCATGAGGTAGCACCAAACAAAGAGCTGGCACCTCGATCACTTATGGCTTCCTTGACAGTAGCCTTGTGTTCATGGACCTTTTACTTTGTGATGTTAACACAGTATGCATTTTCAATATATGTTTGGACCAAGCTTTGAAGATCGGCTAAGCATTCAGATCATTACAGGAAATCATTTTATTATAGCTGGACCATGTCGAACATGAGGTACTCTACATAGAATAATATGCTGTTCAGGAAATGCTCTTTTTTGGGCTTGAGCGAATACTATGTGTGATTTGTTCAAAGGTTATGCCAGCTGTTCAATCCCTTAGGCGTTTGCTAATGAAGAGTTAACAATTTATAGAGTCAGAGGAGATGGACAATTCTTTCTTAAAGGTTAAAAAAATGATTGTTTATGTGTCTGCTCTAACACTTTTTGTGTAAGGTAAATCTGTTTGATTACGCTTGATGCCAGTTCTGTAGGTTTGGGTGCTTCACTTAATTAGATGGCTCAGAGAAAGAAACAAACAATGGTTTTTGCTTCCAGGATATTAATGGCATATGAAATTAAGTACAGCACAGTTGAATACGAGGACCTTTCATGTTCACGGGCTATTGAAAAGTTCCAAACATATATATGGGGTACAAAACATATATATGGGGTACAAAACATATATATGGGGTACATTCTTTGAGATCTCTATGGACCACAAACTACTTATCTATATGCTTGGAAATAGTTTCTCAGCTAGAGCCTTGTCTACGTTTATGAAGCCCATGTCTAAACTACAGGAGCACAATGTTGATATTAAGTACATACCGAGCAGAACAAAATATGAGAGTGGATTGTTTGTCTAGGATGCCAGTTTTAGGCTTGACATCACAAGAGGATACGAATGTGCCATTGCTGCTATTGACGCTGTGCAAGAGTCCAAAGAGCTTATAAATAAAGACGCTTACAAGGATCCATGTAAGAATGATGTAGTTCTTGGACTTTTTAGAAATTTTGTAAAAAATGGTTGGCTTTGTGATTGGCTTCTAAATGCAGAAATGTGGAGTTATGCTATAATGTACCCTGTTGCACATTATATGGTTATTTTGTGTTACCAGAAAAGTTTAGGTTAACTCTCATTCAAATAGCACATAAAGCCCATTTGGGTGTCAGCTACCATGGGTAAACTTAAACAATTTTATTGGTGGCCTACTATGGATACGCTTGTTGGAGATTATGTTCATAAATGAAAGCAGTGTCTCCTGTCTGAAGTACTGAAAAGTCACTTTGCTTCCAGTACCAAGGCCGGATGGTTCTTGGGAGAAAATCACTTTCGTTTCCTCAGGAGCATTTACTTTGTCAGAATTATACTCAAAAAATGTGATTGTTGCAGTGGATTATTATTCAAAGTGGGTGTATTACTCTTTTGTAAGTGCATAGAACACTTAAAATGTGATTTCATTTTTTGAGTTAAGGTCGAAACCTTGGCGGTTTGGTGGACATGCAATTTGTGATGCATTATCACACTTTGATTTGAACACACTTAGAGGGTCAATAAGAAGAAAAATTCTGTTAAAAATAAGTTTGATCAAAAATTTAAGGCAAGGAATGAAGAGTTTCAAAAAGGTGATTTGGTCATTAATAAGAAACCAAGGGCCAAATGTAGGTAGCACTAGTTGCACTGGTCGCAATTTGCTACCAGTATTTTTGCAACCAGTGTCTTATTTTTCAAACCGACCTATGTGCTAATAGGTCGGTTTGCAAAATACCTATAGTTAGTGTCTCACAATTTGATCTCCCTTATGAATATTAAAGAGGTAGGTCACAAATTGCGAACTACTAGGAATCGCAGCCACCTTCGGGATGGTGGCCTGCTGAGGTCAGCAGACCACCATGTCTGTTATTGCTTTTAAATAAAGTATTTTTTATAATACAGCCTGGTTTCCTTAAACGAAAATGTGAGGTGTTTAAAAAATACTTACTAATATTTCATAAGAGTAGGTAGTGGTCCATGTGACCTGTCGAGGGGAGTCTAGATTTTCAGCACATGGGCAAGTTTTAAAGGCTACTGAGGGGTATTTATTGTTGTTTGGTAAAGGATGGTGGAATAAGAACAGTGGAGTGCAAATTTTTATAGAATAAAATCAACGCACTCTGAGCAATGTGGTGGGTGTGGAGGATGATTCTGACTACTTTAATTGATCAGTTGTGGATAAGCTTTACGATGGTTTGTCTGGTATATGAGTTTCAGCAAATCTCGGTGTTCGGAATAAAGATGAATCCTGTGTTTCGGGCATGTCTGGTTTTGAATCCTGTGTGTCAAATAATGGGTCACATACCTGTGATTTTTGTTCTGCAGCCGAATGTCTCAAATTTTAGCACAAACTCTAGTCTCTCGTCTAGGTTACCAGATCAGTATAAAGATTTTATTGTCTGTAAGTGAATTGATTGATTTTTTTGTCAAAGTTCTTTTTTTTAAGGTTTGTACAACTTTTACACCATTTATGCATGTGGCAGAAACCAGCAGTATAGCAGTGTAGGCTAATTCCTGGTACAGTTTCTGAATAATAGACGCCAGTCTGTGTCAATTAAATCATTACAGTTGTATCTGGTCACCCCCTTGAGTGCAAAGAAAACCTTCCCTCCCCCTTACCCGCCTTCCCCCCCCTCAAAACTTGAACTGGGAAACAAAAATAAAATAAAAATGAAAACAAATACGAAGAAGAAATCTACAGCGAATTACAATAAACTGTGTACGGTACTCAGCCGGTGGAGTAATAGATGGGCTATCTTATATGAAGCGTTATCTATCTGGGGGGGGTGGCTGTGGGACCAAGGGTATGTATCCGACCGCCAAGCCAGGGGGAAGACAATCAGAATTGAAAAAGGTGCAGCGCCCTGTTCTAGACGGGCATGCCAAAAGTGGCAGCCCGGTGGAGAGATAGCTGGTTAATGATCCCCACGTGTATTCAACGTTTTTGAAGTCGTCTCGGAAGATATCGCTCATCCTCTCCAAAGTTAGTGCCTGCCAAAGACGCGCATGCCATTGTGTGGTGGATGGCGCCTCCGTTTTCAGCCAAGCAGCTGCCACTGCAATTTTGGCGGCCCCCAAACAAAGCCACATGATACCCTTATCTGCTTTTGCCTGGTGTTTTAGAGAGTCAGACCTGAGCCCTAGTAGTGCATGCGAGATAGTATCTGGTATGGGGAAGCCCAGGATTTCCTTCATTTGAGCTAGGATTTCAGACCAGAACGGGCGGATGTTCGGGCAGTCCCACCAGATGTGGCGGAAATCCCCTAAGAACCCTCAGCCTCTCCAACATAGGTCTGAGGTTTCAGGATAAATTCTTTTCAGTTTAGTGGGATAAAGGTACCAGTCGTATAGCAGTTTGTAGTGTGCCTCCCTAAGGCCAAGGGAGTGGTTGTGCCAGTGTATATCTCTCCATAAAGAGTGCCACTTGTGATCTGAAATGCTATGGCCCACTGTCTGCTCCCAGAATGCCATGTGCCGTGGGGGAGGCCATGTGTAGAGCGAAGCAGAAGTGAATACAGGAAGGATATGATGCCTTTGGTGCCTTGGGTCTTTTTTACGAATGCTTCAAGGGGAGTGAGATCCCTCGTGGCAGCCTCTCTTGTCTCTGGTTGTAGGGCCCAGTGTCTAAGTTGTCGATAGTGATAAAATTCCCCCTATGTCAAGTTAAAGTTTTGTTGGCAGTGTTCGAAGGTAAGAATGTCTGAGTTGTGAAATAAGTGCGATAATGTCAGGCACCCTCCCTCCCTCCACACGTCGAAGGCTCCTGGGTGTAGGCCTGCTGGGAACGCAGGGTTAAAATGTATTGGAGTAAATGGGGAAGGGAACGACGTCCAGGGAGATTTCTTAAGCCCCTCATCTCATACCCTCAGGACCGTTTTCGTTGGCGTACTAACATAGACTTTAGCAGGACGATCTGTTTTGTGTTTCCACAATAAGTCCCATATGTCTCTGCCCGCTATTGCTCTGTCCATGTGCAGTCAGTGCTTGTCGGATTCCCTTTGTGACCATTCAATGATGACTCGCAGCTGCGCTGCTTTATAGTATAGGCCTAGATCAGGTAGTTCTAGCCCCCCCTCCGACCGAAGTATCCGAAGTAATTTAAGGGGTAACCGTGCCCGCTTGTTCTGCCATATAAATTTATTGAGCAATGTTTTAAGTTTATCCAGGTACCCTGTGCCGAGTGTAATGGTTAGGCTCTGAAACAAGTGGAGGAATCTGAGTAGTACCACCATTTTTATGGCGTGTATTCTCCCCAGCCAGGAAATATATAATGGGGCCCATCTCTTTAAATCTACTACCAGTTTTTGCAGTAGTTGTGGGTAGTTTGCCTGAAATAGTTGTGAAATTTTAGGAGTCAATTTGATGCCTAGGTACGTGAGGGCTTTCCTTTCCCATTGGAAGGGGGAGGAGCCAGCCAGTGTCTCCATCTCTCTATCTGAGATAGTCAGATTTAAAATAGAAGACTTGGAGAGGTTAATACGGTAGCCAGCCACTTGTTCGAAGAGGGTCAATTCTTTTAAGAGGGCCGTCGGTGAGTCCTTGGTTTCGGTGAGAGGGAGCAGGACGTCGTCGGCAAATAGCGAGATTTTGTGCTCCTCTCCACCGAAGGTAATCCCCTTAATCGCAGGACTGGCTCTAACTGCTGCTGCTAGAGGTTCAATGCTCAGAGCAAAAAGGAGAGGTGAGAGCGGACATCCCTGCCTCGTCCCCCACTCCAATTGAAACGGCTTCGCTTCGCAGCATACCCATTCACTAGGACTCAGGTGGTTGGGGCTGCATAATTTGCTTGAAACATGGTGACAAATTTAACATCGTGTTTGAAGATCGCGAAAAGAAAGGCCCAGTTGACGCGATCCAACGCTTTTTCCGCGTCTAATCCCAGGAGCACCACTGGTATTTGTTTCCTGGTCGCTTTTTCAATGAGATGGAGCACTCGTCTAACGTTGTCGTGTGTCTGTCACCCCTTTATAAACCCCGATTGGTCAGGATTGATGAGTTCAGGCATTAAGTCTTCTAGGCGCGTCGCTAATACTTTTGAGTATATCTTTGCGTCCAGGTTTAAGAGTGCGATAGGTCGGTAGGAGCCACAGACCTGTGGGTCCTTCCTCGCCTTAGGTATTACTATTGTCAGTGCTTCCCTCATGGAGGGGGTGACCCTTTCTGTGTCTGCGATATGGTTAAATAGCGCTGTCAGGTGCGGGACCAGTTACGCGCTAAATGCCTTATAAAAACGAGCCATCAGGCCATCCGGCCCCGGCGACTTGAAGAGTTTTAGGGTGCCGATCGCCTGTAGGACCTCCTGCTCGCTAATGGGTTCCGCCAACCTCTCATTATGTGCCTGCGTCACTTTGGGAAGGACTACATTGTCTAAGAACCGGGACTGTGAGTGAGGATCTGCGTGTTCTGCTTTGTATAGGGATTGATAGAATTCCCCGAAAGCCTCAAATTTACGGTGCTCCTCGGACTCTAAGGACCCCGCCAGGTTACGTATTTCATTAATATATTCCTTATCTCTTTTGACTCTGAGCTGTCCCGCCAGATTTGTCCCTACCTTATTGCCCTGCGCATATGATGTTTGTTTTAGCTTAAGTAGGGTCATTTCAGCTCGGTTCACATAGATTGCGGCCAATTTACCCCTATGCTGTGACTTTGCGTTGTAGAGGCATATTGGGTGCAGACTTGTGTGCTTTTTCCAGAGCCTGGAGCTCAGTTTCTAGGGCGCATCTTTCCAAACCCCTCTGTCTATTTAGTTCAGTTATTGCTGCGATGCAATGTCCTCTCAGGACTGCCTTGAAGGCATCCCAGTTATTGGCCGGGGAGGTATCCTGGGGGAGATTGTGAAGGAAAAAATCTTTAATAGTCTTACGTAGTTCATCCCGTGCCAGTCTATCCCGTAGCAGCGCCTGTGGGAAAAACCATCGCGCAAATTTTGGGGTGCGTCTTCTCCACTCGAGGGAGCAAGTTACCGGCACGTGGTCCGATATGACAATCGCTTTAATGTGTGAAGATTGTGTTTCCCCTTTTAAAGTTCGGCTTAGAAAAACATAGTCGAGCCTCGAGTATGTGCGGTGAATGTGTAAGAAAAAGGTATAGTCTTTTTTGCGGGGTGGAACTCCCTCCATATGTCTACTAAGCCCATTTCCCGGATTGCATTTTTAACCATTTTGGAAAAACTGCCTGTCTGGGCCCTATGTGGGTGGATGCTATCCATCCCTGAGTGCCAGGTTAGATTAAAGTCCCCCATGAACATCACCTCTCCCTCTGCGAAGTCTCCCAGCATTGTTAGTGTCTTCAGGATGAAGGGGAGTTGGTTGGTGTTTGGGGTGTATATTGATGCCACTGTGCACAGTTTCCCATACGCGCAGCCCTTTACCATGATTATTCTGCCTTCTTTGTCCTCTTTTTGACCCTCTACTTGGAACTTCAGGGATGAGTGGAACATTATCGCGACCCCATTATGCTTGGACGTGTTGGATGACTGATATATTTGGGGGTAGCTTTTATGCTTGAGCCTGTGAGCCTCGGTGCGTTTAAGGTGCGTTTCCTGCAGGGCAACTATGTTGTAGTTTTCGTCTAGGAGGTATTTCCAAACTTTAAGGTGCTTCGCCGGGGCATTAATCCCACGTACGTTCCACGTCATCGTCTGAATCATCCCGTGTTTATGTTGGGACTGAGCTCTAGTGGCCCCTCTTTGTGGTTTCCATTATCTCCCGTCCCCCTACCTCTCCCCTCCCTGCCCCCGTCAAAGCCCCCCAGCTTGTCTCGTAGCACGATCAATTGTGTGAACACAGTTCCACCCGCTGAGTACCTGAAAAAAAAGAAAGAAAAACAAGATTCAACTTCCCCTTCCCCAACCCCAGACGCAAATCTTCCGGAACAACTGGTCCCGGAGTGAACCATGTGTGTGTAAACAATGTCATCTTCTGGGGCGAATGGTCCATTGTCGCTGCCGTGGCTGTGCTGTCTTTTGCCGGACTCGGAGACAGGCTTGACTTCTGGTCTTCCGGTTATCCACTTTGTGCCCTCATCATCCATCCGTCCCGATTTGGCGTCCGGCCCCTCGCGATGTGTGATCTTGAGGTCGCTTTATGTCGGTGCAATGATCCGTCCTTGCGGCGAATCCCAACTGTAGTGCTTGAAGTCTTGTTCAGGCCTTTTAGGGTACTGAGGCCCGGAAAGGGCAACGTCCCTGAGGAGCTCTCCCCTGCCCTTTGGGTGTGTCACCTCCTTCTCTGTTGCTTGGGTGGTCTCTGAGTGAGCCATGGGGGAGTGTCTCAGTTACTGCTTTCGCCGGTTCTTGCTGCCTCGGCTCTTTCTGCTGTGTGGTCAATCTCTGGTGGTTCGAGGCCCAGAATAGTCATGGCTTCCTCCAGCTCAATGCAGTGGTGTGATCTGTTGCCATATTCGAATGCCAGCCCAAAGGGAAAGGTCCATCTGTATCTCACGTTGTCGTGTCTCAACTTCTCTGTGACTTGGCGGAACTGATGGCGCCTCGCTAACGTGGCCGGAGAGATATCTTGGAAGAGTGTACAGGAGAAGCCCTGGAAGGACTTTGTTAGTTTTCCTTGCTGCTTGCAGGATGGCTTCTTTTACTTTGAATGTATGTAGCTTTACTAAAATGTCTCTAGGTCTTTGGTTGCTGCCTGAGAGAGGCCTTCCCACCCTGTGGGCTCTGTCTATTTTGATCTTCGGTGCACTAGAGTCCAGAATCTCATGAAATAGTCCCGTAACGAAGGCCTCTAGATCCGGCCCTTCCGCTGCTTCCTCAAGTTGGCGAATGCGAATATTATCCCTGCGGGATCTATTTTCTACGTCTTCTGTTTTAATGATGGCCATTTGTAGTTGTGCTTTCAGTGTATTTGTCAGGTTTTTCTGTTGCTTGAGGCCTTGTTCTAGGACCGAAATGTTTCCTTCCATGTCTAGGGTTCTGCTTCCAACAGAATCTATGTCCTGCCGCAGCGTGAGCAGTCTTTCATTCAAATCGGTTTTAAGTTTCTCCATGGACGAGGCCACGTCGGCTTTAATCTCCTCGCGTTGTTATATTTGAAGTCCCTCAGGGAGGCCAGGAAGTCTTCCTTGGTGAGGGCCATGCTCCCTTCTCCGCTGGGTGATTGACGGGCAGTGGTCGCTTCCGTGGAACTAAAGCAATTGGAGACCCTGTTGAGTTGGGTCTTTTTGGGTGGCATATGGAAGGTCTTCGCTCCCTGACCCTGAATCAGGCGCGCACCACAGCCGCTTCTGTTGGCACTCTTACCTCTGCCTGAAAGACCGCGAGTCCTCTCCTGTGAGTGCTTCTTGGTGGCTTAAATGACTCCGCCTTTCTCATCCTCCATCTCGTTGATTGCCGTTGAGCGCGGGGTATGTGGACTTGCGCAACTTGCCCTATCTTGACCTTAGGCCCGTGGAGGGTATGTGCACTGCTGCGTTCTCTGTTGGTGGCACACTGGAATTGCTCACATTTCACTCTGCCTGGGTGTCGTGTTCATGCCGGTTTAACATTCCTGCTGGTCTCCTGGGGCAAGTTTGAAGAGAGCTGCCCCCGTTGCTGCCGCTGCACCCCTTCCCCCAGCCTCTGTGGCTCACCTAGTAGAGGCATCCATTTCGGGCATCGCCAACTGCCATTTTGAGGTCAGGCAGGCCGCGTGGTAGCTTCCAGGAGAGTCTCTGCTTGGCACGGGGGTTCCTGCTGGTCTCCTGGGGTGGGCTTGAAGAGAGCTGCCCCCGTTGCTGCCGCTGCACCCCTTCCCCCAGCCTCTGTGGCTCACCTAGTAGAGGCATCCATTTCGGGCATCGCCAACTGCCATTTTGAGGTCAGGCAGGCCGCGTGGTAGCTTCCAGGAGAGTCTCTGCTTGGCACGGGGGCTCCTGCTGGTCTCCTGGGGTGGGCTTGAAGAGAGCTGCCCCCGTTGCTGCCGCTGCACCCCTGCTCCCCACCTCTGCGGCTCACGTAGTTGAGGCTTCTCTTTCAGGCTTCGACGGCTGCCATTTTGGGGTCAGGCAGGCCCCGTGGTAGCTTCCCAGTGATTCTCTGCTCAGCGCGGGGGGGGGTTCCCACTCCTCCGTTCCCTCCCGGTGCAGGGGCCGTCTGATGCCTGTCACTTTTTCCACCTCGCGCTGGCGTTGGTAGCAGCTCTCCGTCCCGCCACTTCTGTGTCTTCCCAGCAGCTCACCTTACATACCGAACCGGATCTCAGGCTCCCCCTCGGGGATCTTTCCGCTGCTGCTGGGCCACTGCTGCGCTGTCGGTCACCGCCCTTCACCGGGCTGCTGTTCCTTCAGGCTTGTCAGTGTCGGCCCTTCCCCCCACTCCATGTCGCTGTCGTCGCCTCCAGGCCTCTCCACGCGCTGCCATCTCCTGGCGTTATTTCTCCCCCCAAGTTGAGACGGGGGAGCTACTGGTTTTCTGTTTTCAGCGCTGTGTCGGGCATCGGTAAAATTGGGCTATTTCGACTTCATGTCTCCAAGTTTTCTCTCAGTGGCAGCGGAGCCGAGACGGACTACGTCTTCTCCGCCATCTTGGTTGGCCATGCCCCCCTTCAATCATTGATTGATTTTTGTTACGTCTTCGCTTAACTCCATTTGGTTTTGAAAATTATTTGATATTATATACTCTGGATTCAGTTTGTAATTTAGTTTGTTTCATTTAAAGGGATAGATGTAAAGGCTTGATTTAGTCTAAATATTTTTGTTCTTTTAATATTATTTGTGCATCCTACATTGTTATTGGAGTGCTGGCAAATGTCTCTGGACCGAAATGGTTTTAGAAGGTCTCCACGGTTCTTTATGTATGTTGATCGACATTCTAGACTGCTGCCTCCCTGGAGCCAGTCCTGGGTTTTCTTCACTCCATTAAACCTGGACTGTTTTTCTCAATATCTTTCCTGGATTTTTCCTGGATTGCTTTCAGGAAGAAATTATTTCAATAATCTCTCAGAGTGACTGCTAAAGTCCTCCTGTTGTCCTCCTCTGGCAGCAAAATCAAGTATTCCCTGTAGCCAGAGGTATTGGAAGACAAAGGAAGGAGTGATAGTTGCTCTATACATAACAGCTAAGCAGCAGTTGTCATTACATTGTAAGGTTTATAAATTTTGTATACAATAATGTCACGTACTGGAGTAGCATCTGCTTATTTCATCCATATTAGCATAAGTGAAGAATATGTGTATGTTATAGCTCTTTCTTGCCCGTCGTAAAGATTATCACATTAAATGCAATAAAAATAGGTTGGTTTAGTGAAAAGGATATTTATCTTTCACTTATCCACCGGGTAAAATATTTTCTATACAAAGAGTAAGCAAGAGCTATGCCATAAAATTTACGAATTTAATCGCCTGCTCTTGCCTCACCGTAGAACTTAGAAGTGACCATCCAGTGTGTGCAAACCATTGGCAGTGTTTCTGCACTGCAACCCACTGGTATGCAAGGCTTCTGCACCACATAACTGAGAGTGAGTGTATGTGTGTGCGTGTGTGTGGGGTGAGTGTGTGCGTGTGTGGGGTAAGTGTGTGTGTGTGTGTGTGTGTGCGTGCGTGCGCGTGTGCCCGTTCGTGTGTGTTGAGATGGTAGAATTATTTAAGGAGTAAAAGTGTGTGCAGTATAAGCTAGAATGGCCGTCTTCAATGCTGCATGTCTGATCATTCTACAGAATGAAAAGGCTTCCAGTGTACGAGGTCAAAGGTTCTTCAGGCAGCCGTATGTTTTTCCAATGCATGTAGTGAAGTTCTTTACATTAGACATGAAATGGTATAAAGGTGGTGTGTGATGTTTGGACTGGTCAGGCATTCTTGGTCCCTCACTGCAAAGCACTCTCTATTTGAATGCAATGCAGGGTGGGTGAACAGTGTAGGCTTATGAGGGTACATCACCTCCTACATGGTCTGCACTAGGCTTTTAGGGCGCCACAGAGTGGTAGGAAATAGTACAATGTCAGGGTCAGCACACAAGAGCAGCACGCCAAACTTAAGAGGGGAGCAATAGAATCACGGTCAAGCTCTGGCAACAGTGGTTCCCCTTATAGAACCTTCTGCTGTTTTCTTTCTCTCCTGATGGTGGATTCATATGAGAGCTCTTGCTTTCGGCAATAACATCTTTGGTCCGGCTGAGCAGATGTGTAGGTCTGTGGCTTTTGTGCAGTCATCATTACAGCAAGCAGACATTGAAGATGGGCCTTGCGTCTAGTGATGGTAAGACATTTTTTCAGCACACAGGGCAGGCTACCTTTTTCTTTTCACCAGTTCTCTGCAATGTCAGTGTTTGCTCACTCCTTTGAGTCTTGCCCCCTTAGTGATGGGCGGACAGCCAATCTGCCTGTCTTTGTTGCAATTAAGGGTGCGGGAGCTGCATTTAGAGGGGAGCCAATCAGGTTCAAGTAGCTCTTGTTTAAACTTGAGTGCATTCTCCTAGAAATTTCATCCCATAATGTTCCTAGAGCCAGGCTGTGTTGTGATATTAGGCATCCCATAATATCACCATGCCTACTGGATTCAACTCAAATCATCATTCGGCCAATGAAGCATGTATTTCCACTTCGACTAGAGCTGACCTCCATAGCCGGTCAATTCTCAAACTACTCTCTTCGTGAAATTGTGCAAAATTCAATATTCTGGGTATCTTTGAGGTTTCAAATATGCTGAACAGTTCTGTCGAATATTATCTGACATGAAAAATAAAAAGGGGAACGCTGTTAATAGCCATGCACAGTCCAGAAAATAATCATTTTTCAAACTTTACAGGGAATCAACCTCAGGATAAATTGGGAGCACGAAATAGATTTTTTCTTGAATTGTTTGCTTCCTATTGAGGTTCACCCAGACCCTGATATTCTTAAAGCAGCATAACTGTAAGATTTGAAATAAATTTTTGCATAGCATGTTATGATTTTTAAATAGTACTTCTTGACTTGACATCATCGTTGTGCATTGCTGCACAAGGCGGGTGTTCTTGAATGACACCTGGATGCCCTAATTGGAAATATCATTGGTACAAATATACATGGAGCTGGTGGACATATGTGCGCGGAAGATGCAACGTAGGTAGTCAACTGAATCACTTATACCATCTGAGTTTTGTTCATGGGGGCATAAACAGATATATGCAATATGCATACTATATCATCAGAGATTGCATCCTATGTCAGCTGTTTGTTCTCAAGCACCTGGGCAACAATCAGACAATTATATTCCACTTCATTACATCAGACAGAGGTCTTTGGGACTGCTTCTGGTTGATATTCCCCACCCCTAAGGCATATGCCTTATGAATCTTCCTGCTACATTCTGGATCCACACACAACGGTGGGATGGTCCCTTCTGCCCTCTCTGTGGTAAACATTTGAAGAAAGAGCACTCTGGAGCTCTTGATTGTGAAAGGGGGGTCTTCAACGCTACTATTGAAAGCAGGAAGTAAAACTGGTTTAAACAAGGTTAAATATTCATTTAAAACATTGAGTATTTTAGTAGATTCTGCATGAAATATTGCACAATAATAGAGACTGTTTTACGGCAAAAAAATGTACATTAAAAAAACGTTCTATTTTCACCGTAGATAACCTCAGCAGCAGCAGCAAAGCCCCCACTGGTGTAGCAAGGCTGCGGATGCCTTCTGTGTAGAAAAATGTGAAGAAGCATTGTTGTCTTCATAATAACAATAATAATCACCACCATCATCATAATAATAATAGCCAATTAAATTTCCAGCTGAAGTATCGACACTCCATGTATAGGAAAGGTGAAGCGTAAATTATATATACCTGGAGTCCTTATTGGAATCTAGGGCCCTGGCCTAAGCAATTTCGATGATTTGAACGGCACAACAATATACAAAAATACAGAAAGACAAATAAACAAAAGATTAAATATTTTATTTAATTCACATACAAATATAAAAACTAATCAAAATTGTAATTTTAATGGGAAGGTTGGAGCTTTTCTAAATTTAAATGAGACTGCCCGTCATCCATAGTATATTCTGTTTGATGCACTTGCACTGCTCCCACAAATCAATCTTAACACCAACTTAAATTTTAGCCTCCGACTTCAATTTCGTTCACATTTAGAAAACTTTTTTAAATGTTCAGTTTTACAGATTGCTTCTTTATTTGCATACACACCTTAATAATTTGCTAACATTATTTCATTTTCAAAGCAGCCACTGACCCCCTGAGTAGGCGTCACGGACCCCCAGGCGTCCCCAGACCAAAGGTTAAGAACTGCTGATCTATGAAGTCACTGGAAGCCTTTGGGTGAAAAGCATACCCTTTGTTGGCATCTGTCCATTTAGAATTATATATCATATAAAGGGTTCTATACACAGCTATTATCAGCAACACATTTCCTTTGATCACAACAGGCAAAAAGATATAGTTCTGTATTAGTAAATAAAGTAACATATGTTTAATTTCAAGGATGTCTTGGGTTGAGGAGCTGTAGCCTCCCTCCGCATGTAGGGAAGGCAGGTGTGTCCTGCAACCCAGTGGCCACCGGGCTGACAATGAGGGAGTCTATTGGGTATTGCAAGGAACTAGCATCTGAGGTCGTCACGGCAGAGGCTGTTTCACTGCTTGGCTTCAGACTCAGCACAGGGGCTCAGTGAGTGAGGGGAGGTTCACTCCTGAGGGGAAGGAAGAAAAGCAACCACCACCTCAGCTGGAGCAAAAGGAAGCTATGTTAGGAAAGGGAATCCCACAGGGGTCACAGAATGGAGAATTAGTTGCAGGCCTCATAGAGTGCCATGGGAAGGTTGGTCAAGGATGCCCAATGGAAGCTTAGATAACGAGGGCCACAGCCAGAGATACTTAGTGGGCCAGGAGGGAGGCGCCTCAGTGACACGAGAGGGGAATCTGCAGTCCAGAATATAGTTGTCAAGAAATATTTGACTGTGAGGAAGCCTGAGTTTTTTTTAAAAACATATCTTTATTGAAAGTGGCACATCACAATCGGGACAGTGCAGTATGTATACCTGCGGTATAAACAATAATACACCATGGTTCAACAGGCGTTCCAACACAAAATACAAACGTGGTGGGGTAACCCACCACAATAGGGGTTGGTAGACTGCTGCTTCAATCTCCCCATGTCTGGCACATGACTACACATTCCCAAGGCATATCCAACTAGAAACAAGCTAGCCCAGGCTACTATCCCGCCGAAACAATATAAAGAAAGAAGAATAACCTTCAACATATCAACAATAAAAAAGAAACCAACAGCTGCGCACACCCACAGTGGTATCTCCTTTCCACGTCCCCCCAGTTGTCGCCAAGGGGGAGGGAGGGGGAGGAGGGAAGAAAGAGGGAAAGTGCAAGCAGGGGGGGAGGGGGGGTGGTGAAAATAAGAAACACCAGACAATGGCATCTCCACCAACCGATACTCAAACACCTGTACAAACACACACTCTAGGACCCTGTGTAGCTGGCCCTACACCTCCGCGGCAAGCACCACCGAGTCCGAACCCAGCGTGCTTCCAGGAGAACCAGCAGGTGAGGGTGGCTCCCCGGCATCCAAACGTTCCTACATATCACCCCACTTTTTCAGGTCTCTCTCAGCATTCTCATCCATTCACACCAGCAGCAACCGCCGCTCCTCCGCTACCCCCCATTCATGCATATCCGCTAATAACTGGTTGGCCACGGGCGAACTGGGCCGCGTCCAGTGGACGTCGATGTGCCACTAAGCCAATGCCAATCCCAACAGGGCGAACCTATGTCCCATCTTAGCCCCTCGCTTGGGGTTCGGGAGTACACCCACTAGGCAGTGTTTAATCGAGGCCTCCAGCCGGAGACGAGTAACCCCCTGTAGCACCTGCTATAAGAATGCTGAGTTCAGATAAAGTGGTTTGTTCAGATATTTCGCGATTAATGTGTTTGATTCTCCGTTCCTGACATGTTTTTTGTACACATATTTCTCCATGTAACCCTATTTTTCATTTCTTCCATTTCCTTTTCTCAATTACGTTTTTCGATGCGTTCTTAGCTCATACGCAGCCTAACACATACGTCAGGTGTTGACCCTTTTCTGACCGGGCACAGTACAGCATCACAAAACATTTCACGTTTTTCTTCCGGGTTAGGCTACGTTTGCACTCAGCACTCACCTGTACAAACACAAATGTGTTCCGATTGGCGTTTCTGATGGCAGGTGTTTTCCATTCCTATTTTCACTGTACTTCTGGTCATCACTGTGCTTTGTCCAGGTGGGACCGTACTATGGGCAGGAGCCCACAATATGCCCAGGACGTGGCAGGGAAGTGCACTAAGCAGCTCACCAGGCTCAAATTAACCGTGCTATCAGGTTGCAGTGTTTGGGGGATTTCAGGGCAAGTTTGTTCCTGGTCTGTGGCAGTCCCATTGCTTAGGACTTTCCCATGCTTACCAAATAAACATTTTATGTTATATATTGTGGCCATTAGTTGCTGGCACAGATACCAAGGGGAATGGAAACGTTTACTTCTTGGCGGCAATGACAAACTAAAATGAACCGTACCGAAGAAAGTCACACGATAAAGATGGCATGGCATGGCTTGTTCTTGGCTCACAGTCTATCGTGTACATTCTCGCTGTAGTCTCTGCACTCCTGGGGCGCGTTTCACACGGCTCTGAGATTTCATCACAGACAGGGCATAGCTATCAGTAGCGCCGCAGTCCATAATAAGGGGGGCCCAGAGGAGGCAGGGACCTGGCACCAAACAGCAGTACAGATTGCATCAGATATCAAGTATTTGTCCTCAAGTACCTATGCAGTATTCAGACAGTTTTTCCCACTTCATGACATCAGAAATGAGACAAGTGTGTGGGGGCTGCTTTGGGTTGATATTCCCTACCCCACAAGCACGTGCCACAGGAGTCAGGCTGTCACATTTTGGATCCACAGAAAACATTGGGGTGGTCCCCTGACCCTCTAAACCTTTCCCCCCAGTAGATGCTGATGTTATTGCCGGGGGAAGGGATGCTCAGGGGTGGTTGCTGTACTGCTGTTTTCCGGCATCCTGACAGATATATACACCAGCATTTGTAAAGCGCACAGCTACCTCTAGAGAGGTGTCCCGGCGCTGGGGGTCGTCGGGAAGATTAAGCGAGCCATTGCCCAGAGTCACAAGGTGCTGGGCTAGCCTGCCGCCAGCCCCGGGGATCGAACCGAGAGCCCCCGTGTTCCGGAGTCAGCCACCCTGGCCGCTGCACCACACATCTTTCCTCCTGGCAGGTTGTCAGACTGCCCCAACAAGAGGACATAGTGCTCAGTGGACCCACCAACAATTCACAGATCTTGTTGTATTGTACTGTATGACAGCATTTATATAGGGCTTACTACCCCGTGTGGGGCGCTGAAGCTCTTGCCTACATGAGTAGCAGGCTACACCATGTAGGGTGTGTGTGGTTGGAAGGGTGTTGTTGTGTGTTTCAATCCTATGTGGAAGTGTTTCTATGTTGTGCATGATGACTGACAGCGTCGGATTGGTAACGCGGGCACTCGGGCAATGCCCGAGGGGCCGGTATCCGAATTCCAGCTGTGGGCTGCTTTTTTGAGCAGCCTGGGGTCCGATTTGGGCGGTTTCTGCGTTGTTCGATGCTGCCAGCGGCCCAGTGGGTGCCTGAGTGGCCTTTCTGGACGTAGATGGGCGTCCATTACCTCCCTCTTATCAACGGCAGAGGTGTCACTCCCTTTCTCTCGCTGGGCCGGCCCATTAATATATGCATATTGATCGGGGGCAGGGGGCCTGAGCAAAAGTGGCCTCACTTATTTTCAGGTGTGTTTCACCAGTGTAAACTAATCCGTGCATTTTTTTAAACCCCCCCCCCCTTTTTTTTTAAATAAAATTTTGCCGAAGCAGTGTTTTGCCGAAAGGCAATATGCAAATGTGGGCCACTTTTTTTTAGAGTGCCCGGGCCGATTTTTAATCCCAATCCAACCCTGATAACTGAAGTGCGTTTATCGTGTAATGGGACAGAGCTCTTAGCAGCAGGTGTGAGAGATAGACTTGCAGGTTATAGTTTTCATTAAGCTGGCAGCTCTACGGGTCTATTTCTGGTATTTATAATCCACTAAACTGGTTACTGCAGTGGGTTGTCCAGTTCTTAGATATTTTGTTTGAAGTTTATGGTCCTGAGCAGGCATAGGTTGGAGGGAGACATGGTGGAGAGATCTGCTGGCATGGACTTTGTTAACATCATTCCTTATCTGATTGTCATTGTGAGATGTAAAGAAGGGGTCATATGCTGTAGGCTGTTGGCACCTTCAGTGGTGGACTAGTCTAAAGTCCTCCAATTTGACAGCAGTGTGTGGCAGATCACTTTAGTTATTCAATACCTGCTCAGTTGGTGATGGCTGGTTTATGGGCTGGTACAGTACTTAGTGATGGACAAAACCCAAAGCTAATCTGTTTTACTAGATTGCAATAGTGTCAGGCAGCGTAAGGGAATTATTATGCAGCCTGTATGAATTAAAACCGACTGCCCGACAGCTAAGTGTAAAGGTATTAGTGTGAGACAGGAGGGTTATATACTGTATTTTATTGTCACTGTGTTTAAATGGTTCTTACTACCCTAGACAAGGCACTGAAGTGCTTTATGCTGGGCAGCACGCAGCTCTGGAACCCAAGGGTAGTGCTTTTTTCAGTGGTTGTTGTTGGCTATTTGAATTAGTCTTGAGTTCTTCAGGAAACCATTCACTGCCTTTACTTCAGTTTCAATGTAGTAGATTAAACTGACAGGAGTTAGGTGTGATCTTTACGGGAATAGCAGTATGTGAATTCAGAGAAATGGTTTGCAATATTAATAGATGAGCTACAGGAGATTAGGTATTGTTAGGTATAAGTGTATGGCTTTTAAAAGAGAGGTTGTGAATTTGATCTTTGAAATGAGATCTGGGAAACTTGCTGAAATACAATAATAGGGATTAAGGCAAACGTGGAATTAATTTAGAGCAGGCTGTGCAAAGAGAGAGGAGGCATACAGAAGACGGAAAGTAAGGAGGGGTTAATATGAAAGAAAATGAAAGGGAATAAATAGAGATTTTATGTCATTATCAAGGGTGAATTTACATGGGAATACAGAGGTGTTTTTTTTAGATTGCATGCAATCTGACAATGCAAAACTGTACAAAGAAGCAGCATTATTTGCCTGTGAGATAGTGCTATATCAGGTACTATTGATAACCATTGGATTCAGGCAAACAGTCTATCGCCTGAAAGTCCACTGTTAGATCACTGATTTAGCAAGAACAATTGATCAGCTCAAGGGCTAGTTTCCAAAATAGGGCAAGGCATAGGTACTACTGATGCAATGTTCTTCATGCTGCCGCACTCTGTGCTAAGGTTGACTACAGGCCAATGTTTCAAGTAGATTTGTGTCACTGCTGGTGTCATTCCCATGGCCCTGTGTGCGGAGCTGTTCCATCCTACCCTCTCCCCCAGTGATTGAGGAACATATGTTGCCACGCCATTGTTATTTCTACATGTTTTATGATGAGCCATGATTTTTGCTCGAATCCATGAAACCTTTTCACTGGGTGGGAGACATTCAGAAGGGTTTCAGGAGAGGCCAATTTAGAGCTATTAAGTCACCCCTTCTTGGGGTGAGTAGCTCACCCAATTATTCTACCAGAATGCAGTGTAAATCCAGAATGGGTTGAGCTGCACACACCTGACATGGGGCAACTTGAGATCTTTGCCATTAACCACCACATGGTCAAATTTCTAACTGCAAGTATGCAGGAGGTACCCTCAGACCAGACATTACCAACATCACATGCAATTCAGATTTCCAGTACAACTCTGCTTTCTAACAACACTGTGCTCTTAACCTTACGCCCTCCTTGCTATACCGCTCTGTGAACCCTACAGAGCTGTGGCATGTTGCCTCTAAACTTTAGCACCCTCAGCTATTCAAGTACAGAGAGTCTCACACATCTCTGCCACAGGACCTCACTCATGACCCTTCAGCACCATCTGCTGTTCCATTAGAAGGTCAATGAATAGCTTTATTGCATGTATCCTGACAGGCAAGTTCTCATAATATTCAAGTATGGAGGTCCCCACAGTGGACAATGCACCTCAGTCACTGACCTGCAGTACTCCCACCCTTCTGCCCTTTTCAGTGCTGTGGCACTCATGTCTCTATGTTAATACATGTCTAAGAAGACCTTCAGTGCTCTACGGAAATGGTTTTCTATTTTTGTCTTTGTGCTTTACCATTGCTTCTTCAATTCTACCTCCTGGCTGAGCAATTTTAAACTTACTGCTAACTCCATCCCCTTCTAGCATGGACTTTGAGAAACAGATGCTTGTGAGAAATATTCTCCTACAAACTAGGAAAAGATGCTACGTGGCACCATCAAATGCAATAACATGCCTAAACGTAGTGTAGCGTGTAAGAATGCCTGGACTTAAAGGGATAGACATGCATAACAGTGGCTTTTAATGCATAGGCTGGTAGTCTCACTTGCCCTCTGGTGTATAGTTTTGTCATGGGGTACTTCTTCCAACCAACCTATGCCTTGGGTGTCAATCCCTGCCTTTGGGTCACCTCACTAATATGGGTCCACTCCCTGGAATGGGGTCCCCTTGCTATGCATATAGTGGCATTTCCTGGCATCTGGAGGCCATAATTTACAAGAGATAATCATCCTGGGCATACTGTGGCGAGAATGCGCATACGAGCATGGTGGATGTGGGACTGAGTCTGGACATGTGCAATGTGCGCTTTAATCCTTGCCAATGATGGTGGTGCATAGGGATAGGAGGCAGTGCTTGCTTGAAATGACACAGTGGAAACTGGGGACAGAAGTTGTCCATTTTGAAACCGGGGGCAGAATGTGTCCATTTTCTAAAAAGTAAATTGCTAGTTTAGGGAAAGTCGTATGTTATGAAAACGGCATGTTGATCTTTGTACACAAAATGTGTTTTTACTAAAAAAGGAACAACCTAATATTTAGGAAACGTGTATTTTCAGAAAAGTATTGTGGGGAATTCATCTTTCCTAAAATAGTAAACTGGTGGCTATGAGCTCAGCATGTAAATGCTGAATATGTCCTTTGCATTTGGCTTGGCACACGCCAAAGGGCAATACTGTGCTGCTATGGTGTTCATGACTGATGAGGATCTGTGGTGATATATTTTCATAGACCACTATAATGTTAACTGCTTGTTGGACTTGGCCCTTTTTGCAGGGTCATCCCAGAACTTTTTGCCTTCCTCCTGTATTTTTTCTAACCTGTTGTTGGTGGTTTTATGACTCTGGGCACTTCACCACTGCTGATCAGTGCTAAAGTGCATATGCTCTCTTTGTAAATTGATGTTATGGATTAGTGATTCCATGATTGGCATATTTGATTTACTTGTCAGACCCTAGTACAGTGCACTATGTGTGCCCAGGGCCTGTAAATCAAATGCTGCTGGTGGGCTTGCAGCACTGGTTGTGCCACCCACAGAAGCAGCTTGTAAAATGTGACTCAGGCCTGCCATTGCAGAGCCTGTGTGCAGTCTGGGACTGCCATGTCGACTTGGCAAGTGCGCACACTTGCCAGTCCCTAAACCTTTTCTACATGTTAGTCACCCCTAAGGTAGGCCCAAGGTACCCCTGTTGGCAGGGTGCGTTGTATGTGAAAGGTAGGACATGCCCTGATGTGTGTGGCATGTCCTGATAGTGAAATACTGCCAATTTCATTTTTCACTTTTGCAAGGCTATCTGTTCCCATAGGCCAGAATGGGAAGTTAGTTTATAACATCTTATAAACCTAACTGACTCTAGGAACAAGATAGGAAAATAAAGTTTAATATGCCTGAACTCAGAATGTTAAAGTGCATCTTTTAGTGAGGGTGATTTTTACATTCTGTGTTTGAAAATACCACTTTTAGAAAGTAGGTATTTTCTTGCCTAACCATCCAGTGTGCCTCTGCTAGGTTTGTGGATTGCATGTCTGGCTTTTGGATGACAGGGGCTGGAGCAGGGCAGTGGCTCCAGAAGTCTGATGAGTCAGGGCTGGGCTGAATAGGCTTGGTCTGCATTTGGAGTGGTGGGAGGAGTAGCATCTTCACCTGAATAGGGCTGTGCCTGCCTTCCACAATGACGGCTCCGCCCCCCTGTGGTGTGTCTGAAGCCAGGGCTCACACTGACAAAGGAGGTTGTTGTGCACTTGCAAAGTGCCCCACAGAACTGGTTTTGGCTGGGTACAGACACTCTCTGCCTTCAGAGAACAAAGGATTTTGGTGTATAAAAAGAGGGGCCCAGACCCCAGACTTTTAGATCACTTCTGGGAAATCAAGAGGAAACCTTTGCCAAGGAGAAGAGCAGGATAAGCTGAGGAGGAATACTGCCCCTGTGCTGTTTGCTGTCTGGGGTTGGCCTGCAGTGGCTGCTTGCTGCCAAGGAAAGGAGAAAAAGGACTTTGATGTTTGCTTTGTCACCTGCTTGAAGAAACGATCTCTAAGGGCTTGAAACTGAGCTTGCCTCCTGTTCTGAAGTCTCAGGGACACAAAGACTTCACCACCAGCTCCCCTGAATTCCCTTGCTGGGAATTCCAAACCTGCAAAGAGGTGCCTGCTGCTGTTGAGGACCTCTGGAGATTGTTTGTCGCTGGGAGCTGGGAAATTGACGCAACACCGAAGAAGCGTGTCGCATCTGCACTGGTTTTCCGACGCATCGCCTAAGAAACCGTCGCAGCGCCTGCTGTGGCTCGAGAAATCGCCGCCGCCGCACCGATCCCAACGCAAGCCTGCTGTGCGGCTGCACGAAGACACGCATCGTACCAGATCGACGCATCGCATCGAGGCGCCAAGGCTGTCGCATTGTTTGGGTCCGCAGTAAGAAACAGACGCATCAACTCCTCACACAGTAAGGAACTGACGCATCACCTCCCCTGCGCCGTAGTAAGGAACAGACGCATCACCTCCCCTGAGTGTAAGGAACAGACGCATCACCTTCCCTGAGGCCATTTTGTTTGCTTTGCATGACGCATCTAAGGTACTTTTTGAGAAAAGTGACGCATTTACAACTTGCATTGAACTGAACTATTTCTATCATCTGAAAGTCATATTTTTAATACTGTATTGTGGATTTTTGTCGTTTGGTCTTGTTTTGAGTTTAGATAAAGATTACTTATTTTTCTAAACTGGTGTGGTGTCCATTTGTAGTGTTTTCACTGTGTTACTGTATGTGTTCACAAATGCTTTACACACTGCCTCTGAGATAAGCCTGTCTGCTCGTGTCAAGCTACCAAGGGGGTGAGCAGGCGTTATTTTAGGAGTGTATCCCCCTTACCCTGACTAGAACCAAGGGCCCCTATTTGGACAAAGGTACCTACCTCTGCCAACTAGAGACCCCCATTTCTAACACTGCTTTATGAGGCCTGATGATAAATGGGAAGCAAAGGGTATGTCTACTGTAAAAGAGCTGAGGTTGCGAAATCTGTGTACTTTCTCTTTTGTGGCATTGTGAGATATATGTTTTGAAAAAATGGGTCATGTCAAATTTTTAGCCACAATAATTGAACTCCTCCCCAGCCTCATACACAACAAGATGATGAGATGGGGTCATTCGTGAAAACAATGAACTACTGGAATATGTCATGCCCCTTCAAGACTGTCTTTAAAAAAGTAGATTTTTTTTTGTTTTGTTTATCAAATATTAGATTGTAAAATGCAGCCGTTGTCCCTTTTTTTTCTTGAGGACAAGGAAGAATTCCTACATTTCCGGTGGCCCCATGGGGTAGTGGATGGGCTAAGAGCATTGCCTGCTCACTAGGTTTACGAGGTCCCCTCTCTTTGGGTGCATTGACTCGTGGGTATATGCTTTTCGTGGCAAGAGGACTTTAACATTAGGATTGTCATATGTCTGTAGACATGCTAATTGCCCGGTGGATGGAATAAGCCTTCACATGGTATTGCTCCGTCTAGGGCATGTTTGAGCAATATTAGACATGTTTGTGTGTTATTTTATCTAAAGCTTCTTGTGGATTCGTAAAGGCTGCCTGTAGAGTTTTGTTGAATGTGCTCATTGTTTTTGAGATTTAGATGTCTCTATTGTGGTTACTGTGGTTGGTATGTTTATATTATGTGCTGAGGTAACTAATGTTGTTGTGAATGGTGCGAAGATGGTATACCAGAGCAGTGTTGGTTTACATGTCCTGTCTGTTGGGTTTTGTTATGTTTACAATGTTGGTGACGTGCTGGTGGAGCAGCTGACTTTATGATATAGTAGAGCTATGCTACTTGTTTGTTAGCAGTTCTGCCAAATGTCTTCTGTTGGGTGTTTGTGTGTGACATCATATTGTGAACAGTGCTGTTGGGAGCAGTGTGATAGTGTTGCAAAGTCATCCTGTGCCCAGGGCCCCCCCCCAACTTTTTGCTGACTGGTACTGGTGGTAACTGACTCTGACTGACCCTGGGCTTTGCCTAACCAGGCCCAGGGCCAGTGCTATGCTGACAATACTTAGAATACAGTGAAAACACCTACAAACACTAGGGTACACTGTGGGTTGGGGTACCCCTGTGATTGGCATGACCTACCCTATAAGACCCTAGTACATAATAGGGCAGGGGATTGAAACTACCTATCAGTCCCTAGTATATAGTAGGGCATGGCAGTTTAGAGGCCAGCAGCCTTTTCTTCACTTGCATGTGTGCACTGCTGAAGCCTGAGGTCAGTTTAAAAGCAGCCCTGGGTTCCATGACTTCTTTAAAAAAGTAAATTGTGCCCAAACTCGACTTTGGTGTTTGGGGCACTTAAAAATGGATAACCTACAATGTTTTGGCATATTAGGAACCCCCAGGGTTTCCCCTAGGTGTCACAGGGGTGGGGGGTCAGGTATTTATAAGGTGGACCCTTATAAAATGAGTTTTATATGCCCTGGGTTAAGTGAAATTTCACATTTCACTCCCCACATTGTGATAAAGTGCTGCCCAAATTCGACTTTGATGCTAGGAGCACTGTGGAGGGAGGATCTGCAATATTTCTACAGATTCAGAACCCCTAAAATCTCCCCTAGGTGTTCCATGGGGTGGGGGTCCTGTAGATATAGGTGGAGTACTTGTAAAATATGTTTTTATAAGGCCTGGTGCTGGAAAAATGGCCCAAGTCATTTTTCCCAGTGCAAATCCCAGGTTAACATGGCAAGAAGTTATTAACTAATAACTCCTGATAGGAGAAGGATAGAACTTCCAGTCAAAGACTTCCCAGAATGGTAGTGATAAATCCAACTATATGATATTGTTGAATTTCTCCTAAAATGTACAGACAAGAAGTTATAAGACTTTCTTGTTTGCAGGTCCAGATTCAGCCTTCCAGTGGTCTGTCCTGATTGGTCAGAGTTAAGTGGATTAGCCAGGCTGCTTTGAAGAGGTTATAAAGAGCCCCTGGGGTTAACCAGCTCTTCTGGGAGGGCAGTGTGCTGCTACACAGGAATGCCAGAGCAGGGGGAGGAGTCGTAAACCATGGTCTTCAAAGGAAAGGGGAAGGCCTCAGTGTCAGTTACCACTCTACTCTTTTGACCCCAAGCCAGAGCTAGGATTAAGGAAGGAATGAGCAGGTGCAAGGGGGAGAGTCTAGGGAAATTAGCCATCCTAGGGGTGTGTTTAGCCAGCTCTTAACTCCCTGCTGGAAAATCAGCCATTATGAATTTGGAGGATTTGGTGCACTCTGGGACAAAATAATGCCACACTCTACAGGATGTGGTCATAACCTTGGGGAGTTACCCTGCCCCCATTGGTCAGGAGTGACCTCCTGCTTGACCCAGAGAACTTGGAATAAGTATCTGAGAGGGGCAGAGTCTCTCAGATCTGCTGCTTGAAACTTAAGAGAATCAGAAGGGTCTGCACTGAAGATTTTGATGTGCATTTCCAAAGGCCAGGACTCTGAGATTGCGCCTTTTGCACCATTTGAAACTACAGCCCTGTGGATCAAACCTACTTCAAAAGGACTAGAGAGTGGACTCCCTTCAAGCTACAGGTTAACAGAGCTCACCTGGACCATCACCACAAAGAATCCCCAGCCTGGAGTACTACCAGTGGATTTGTAAGGGTTTTGTTCAAGTGGATTGTGGGAATTGAAGTTTCACACTTTCAAGGACCCTCTTGGAGATTCCAGAACCTTGGATTGTGTGTTGGATACTTAGGGACCCACAAGAAGAACTTCAGGAAGGGGTTCTAACTGGACCCAGCCTGCTGAAGGGGGCTGCACTAGTGGTGAGAAATCCTTCAGAACAATTGCTAAAGGTGAATGTGTCCCTGTCAGAGCCAACGAAATGACTAAAAGGGGCACTATTGGTTTCTAAGCACTAGAAAGTGACTAATCTTTAAAAATGCATCTCTGGTTCCCTACAGTGGATTTTTTTAGTTTTGGTGTCATTTAAAAGATAAAAATATTTCCTATTTTTATAAATTGGTGTTGAATTTTTATTTTATATTGTGTCTTAATTATTTACTGAATTGGTGTTTTATTTTTGCAAAATCTGTTTTTATTTTCAAGAACAAACCAGGTCAGCATTACATAGTCAGTTTCATATTGTCAATATAACGTACATATGTTCATTTGACGTTCATTTCCCGGTGCACCCACGCCACTATCGCACTTTAGACAGAACCCTCCCTCCCACCCTTCCCTCTCCATTCATTCGACCCCCAGGCTCCTATAATCCACCCACTGCTTCCAAACTTTTTCCCATTTTGCGGGGCATCCACGCCCCTCATAGACTGTCTTTTCTGCCAGACAGCACCAGTCCATGTCCCTCTTCCACTGAGAGACTAGTGGTGGTTGTGCCACTCCCCATGCCCTTGCTACATTCCGTTTGGCCACCATCGCCGCTACCCGTAACCATATCGTGGAGTATTTAGCCCAGTTCGATTCCCCTGACACACACATCAAGTGCCATCTGGCATCCACCGGCACCGGTTGCTCAATTACTTCCGAAAGAATTGTCGCTATTCTGGCCCAGTACCGCTGTATAACAGGGCATTCCCACAGGGTATGGAAAAAGGTCCCCTTCTGGCCACACCCTCTCTGGCACTCATCCGTCGCTATCCTGCCCATTCGGGACAATGATACCCTGGTATAATAGGATCTGTGCAGGATCCGTAGTTGTATCAATCGGAACCGGGCCCTGATTGCTACGTCCCTCGGACTTTGTATCGCTTCGGCCCAATCATCATCCTCCAGCAACCCTACGTCCGATTCCCATGCCTCTCTGAGCTTGAGCAACAAGTCTGGGGCGTTATTCATTATTTTCTTGTAAGTGGCTGAGAGTGCTTTTTCCGGGATGGGGTCTAGTAATAATCTATCCTCTAACGGACTATATTCTGGAATCTGTTCCCCTTCTTTAATGTGTCGACCTATTGCAAGTTTCAGTTGAATATATCTGTAGTGTTCCCTGGATGTAAGTTGGTATTCTCGCTGTAGGTCAGTGAATGAGAGCATTGCCTGCTGTTTCCTCACGTCTCCCAGTCGCATAATGTCTATCAGTTTCCAACTCGCGAAACCTTGCAGGCGCCCTACCTCCCTGAGCATTACACTGGACCACAGGGGAGTCTGTTCCGTCAACCGTCCCGCCCAGCCCAAAAACTTGGTTGCTTTTACCCACGCCACCTGGACTATCCTGGTATGCTTGGGCAGGTTCTCTTGCTTCTCCGGCCCATACAAGACTGCCAGATAGCCCTCACCACCCATTGCCCAGTGGTCGACCCTATAGGCTGGATCATTACGATCTGCGAAGGCCCAGTCATTTATTACCATAAGGTGGGATGCCCAGTAGTATTTTTGAATATTGGGGACCGCTAATCCCCCCTCATAGACCCCTGTCCGGAGTTTTGCGAGCGCTATTCGTGCGCTCCCACCATCCCAGAGCAGTGTTCTCAGTTGGCTATCCACTTCACTAAAGAATTTCACCGGTATGGAATATGGCGTATTTTGAAGTACATATAGCAATCGAGGCAAGGTCATCATTTTGAATAGTACAGCACGTCCCATTAAAGAGATCGGCAATTTTCTCCAGTGTGCCACATCTCCTTTTAGACGCTCTAACAGTGGGCTAAGGTTCGCACTGAGAAAGGCGCTATCCGTTTTTTCGATCTGTACCCCAAGGTATTTGAAACTGGTCTTAATCTGGAGTCGGGAGTCCACCCCCAGGTCTGGCGGCGGCCCATCCGTCAACATAAACAGGAGGGACTTATCCCAATTAATCTGATACCCCGAGTACCCTTCGAATAGTTTAAAAATTTGTAACAGCCTATTAATTGTGAATCGCGGCCGCGTTGCATACAGGAGAACATCATCCGCATATTCGCTCTTCCCATCGATCGCCACCCCTTATTCCCGTAATTACCGGATCACCCCTAATCCACACCGCCAGTGGTTCTAGCGCCAGGGCAAACAAAAGTGGGGAGATGGGGCACCCCTGCCTGGTACCCTTCCGCAAGACAAAGGGACGAGACACCGAGCCGTTGACTTTGACTCTAGCCATGGGGTGCGTGTACAAAAGTTGGATCCATGCGATAAAAGTTGGCCCAAAGCCGAACCTCCGCAAAACTTCAAACAAATAGTTCCATTCAATACTATCGAACGCCATACGGGCGTCGAGTGATAATAGCGCAGCCTCTGTTTCGGGATCATGCCTGACTAAGTGTTGTACCCCATATAGACGGCGCAGGTTAAGCCGCGTACTCCTACCGGGCATAAACCCCGATTGGTCCGGGTGAATCAGCGTCAATATGGGCACCGAGAGTCTGTTGACCAGCACCTTCGCCAGAATCTTTACCTCTATGTTGAGCAGGGAGATCGGTCGATATGACCCACAGTTCTCTGCCGGTTTGCCTGCCTTGGGAATCACAACGATTGTTGCCGTGCGCTGGTCTAGTGGTAATGAACCGTGTTCCCTCGCTTCATTAAACATGGCGAGGAGGTGCGGGGCCACCGTGGCGGCAGTGCATTTAAAAAGCTCTACCGGTAGGCCGTTAGGTCCCGGCGCTTTACCCGCCTGTAAGTCCTGTATGGCGCCCACGATCTCTTCTACTGTGATGTCCCCATCTATTGAGTCTCTATCTTCCGCCCCTAGGGTTGGGAGTTGCATTTCGGCTAGGAGCTCAGAACAATCCGTCGCTGTCCGCACTGGGCTTGAGTCATATATGGACTCATAATAATCCGCAAACGCCCCTGCGATCGCTTCCCCTGTCGTGTGCATATTCCCTGCGTCATCTTGGATTACCGCTACCAGCTTCTCTCCCTATCTCTCTTCTCGAGCCAGGCAATCACTTTGTTCGCCTTGTCTCCGACATCATAAATCTTCCGCTGCGTAGCCAGGGCCACAGATCTGGCGGTTGCCATCGCCATGTCTTGCAGTTCTCGTTTCCGCAATGCTAGTGAGTGCGCTAGTTCCTCGTCATTCCTCCCCCTCCCAAATACCGTGTCTCCAGGTCTATCACCGTCGTTTCCAATTGGTCCCAGCGCAGTTTCTTCTCTTTTTTTCCACCCCTATGCAGTCTTGGACATACCCCCGTATCACCGGTTTGTACGCTTCCCATAGGGTGCTACAATCCCTAACTGTGCCCTCATTTTCTTGAAAGTATAGTTTCGTTCTCTCCCGAACTTTCTGTGCATTTTCTTTATTCTGGAAAAACCACACGTTCAACCTCGGTGGCAGAGCGGATTGACACGGTGTACCCTTCAGCGACATCTCAACCGGCGAATGATCTGATATGCCTCTGGGCCCTATTTTGGTATTGGAGAGCCATCCCACACTCCCCTGAAGTGTCAGTAAGTAATCCAGCCTAGAGTAGCTGTCGTGTGCTGCTGAATAGAATGTATACTGTCTGGCCCCTACGTTGTGGAACCTCCAGAGGTCCACCAACCCCAGCGCCTCCGTGAATGTTAATAACGGCTTGGTTCCCCTCACTCGGGCCACTCTAGAGTCCCTGTCAAGTCCCGGATCCATAACGGAATTCATATCCCCTCCTAGTATCAATACCCCAGGGGGGAGAGCTACAAGAAAGGCCCCCAAGTCCTTAAATGCGTCTGTTCGTGTCGCGGGCGGTATATAGCAGGAGACCATATTGAGCATCTGTCCCTCCCAACAACCTGGCAGAGCCACAAATCTCCCCAGTGGGTCGTGTGCCACATTTTGTATCACTAACGGAGTCGCCCTTTTAACAAGGATACCCACCCCTCGGGCACCCGAGGTGTACCCTGCATGTGCCACCAGTTTGTACCCATAGCGATCTAGTGCTCGGTACCTCTGACCCTTAAGATGTGTCTCCTGAATCAATACAACACTGGGGGAGTGTCGGTGTAAATACTGAAGCACTATACCACGTTTGATCCGGCTCCCCAACCCATTGACATTCCAGGATAATATTCGCAGGGCACCAGAGCCCTGTGTGCCCCCCTGTGACCCACTCTGCGGTTCTGGAGGGAATTCTGCACTATTTGGTTGTTCACTCCGAGTCATTATTCCGGTGCGTGTGCCACTGTAAGCCCACCGGCCCGAACGTCATTGCTATCTCCACTGACCCCATGAATCTGCCGACCATACAACAATAAAACATACACAACAGCAACAAGCCCCCCCTAAATCCCCCCCCGCCCCCTCCCTGCTACCCTGCTGGAGAGCATAACCACTCTTCCCACCCCAACTCGCAGAGTGCCTGTCGCCAAAAACATTCTAACAACTGTGGGGGGTGTAGGCGCCCAACGCCTGAGCTGCCCGCCCCCAGGTCTCCTTACACACTACTTTCCCATCAGCCTCTTTCATTGAATTGGTGTTTTTAAATGCTTTACATACCTGTATTTGAAGTTAAGCCTGCCTTCTCGCAGCCACGTTACCAAGGGTTGAGCATAGGAATACTTTTCTAAGACCTATTCTGAGCCCTATACTCTGTTAGTGGCCTTATTGCCAGTGGCAGACCTACATTTGCCCCTACCAATAATCCACTTTCCAACAGATAGCCACCTACTTGGAATGTATTTGTCTTATTGGATGCTCAGAGCGTTTCTGTTTAATGTGTTCTCTTAGATGTTCATGTGTGCTGCATATTGGGGGTTGCTGCTCTTGAGAGCGATGTTAGATAGACAAAAGCCTGTCTTTTCCTAAATGACACACAATTGGGAGTTTTGATAAGATGCAGCAAAAGAGAATTCCATAGGAATGGACTCAGTGTGCTGAATGATGACCCAACTAGCCATTATCTGAAAAACCCAAAGAGCGGCAGGCAGAAGCTTTATGTTTGAGTGTTGGCAGTGCTTAATTTGTAAAAGAGTAAGTGCCGGGGCTCTCGTCAGGAGGCCACTGCAGCTCGTACCACACATTGCCCCTGCCAGCTGCCAATGACCGTACAAACACAGCTACTAACCAACACACTCTTACAAGTGAGGCCGTTCCTATTAATCCATGCCCTCAAAGCTGTAAAAATGGCTTGGGAGCAGGTATTAGTCATTGAAAATGTAAATTGAACTAATAAACGGCTGTTGTTCTCATACCTAAATTAGCCACATAATTGCCCAGGTGCTGGCAATTATGTGCCGGTGCCGAGCACTGGAAACCACCTGCTCAAATTAAGCACTGAGTGTTGGGAGAGAGAAGTCGTTGAGGGCTAGTGTCGATGATGGATTTATGTTATTCTTGTTGCTGTAGCCCAGCCTATGTGTTTCTAAGTGTTTCTTTGCTCTGTCTACAGAGAAAAAGGGAGTTATTGCAATATATAATTGACATTGGTCATACCTTAATGTCCCACGAGGTTGAATATCTGGAACATAGCAGAACAGCTGGTTTACTACGGTTAAACTACAATAAGTTTCTTGACATCCACCATCTTATCCTAGAGCAAGTGAGAAACGGTCCCTCATTTGTGTTGTTTAAAGTGACGATTAATCATGTGTCATCAGTGTACATGAAAAATCGGGCGTAATGTTCATGTAATATACCAGCCGGAGCTCTGATATAAAAATTATTATACAGGTGAGGGCACTATTGATCTCTTAGGGACCCCCACTTTTACTTCCCACTGATCTTGAATGTCTGGCGGGAGAGGACCTCTCTGTGATGTGGCAGAGAGGAACGAACTGCGTGGTTCTGGTGTAGTCCCACAAATTTCACACAAATGATGTCAGGTCCTGGTAGATGCTGTTGATTGGTCTGATAGCCCCAGCACGCCAACACATCTTATATGCTCATCACAGAGCACTTTAAAGTCAGTACGTTCTACTAAGAGAAGCCATCCTAAGGCCTTCAGACTTGGCCATATTTTTAGGCGCTGTTCAGCACTTTCTTGATAATCTGCAGTCACTGGCGTTCTCAGAGTCCGGCCTGGGTCTTTCTAACCTGATGACCACATGTGCGCGCATGTTGTATAGTTATTAATGTCTTTCTTGTTTTGTAATTTAAATAACACACGCTGCATGGCTGAGGAATTACGGCTCATTCGGTAGCCTCAGATTACTTTCCAAATGGTTCTGTGCCAGCATTGCCACAGCACGGCTTTAATACTCAAAGGAGAAGCTGTGGAAAGCAATGGACGTGCAGGTGAAGACAGACAGAGATCTAGAAACGATAGAGAAAAGGGGAATCAGTGAGGGAAGGATGCAGCAACAGCAAGTCGTAAAATAACATGAATGGATTATGGATAGTGTGAAGGGTTTGCGATTAGATTGACAGCTAAGGTTTGGAAGAGCAGAAGAAGCGCCCACCGTCCAGCTGGCTGCGTAGTGTCAGCTATGTGTGTCTGATGTGGAGATTTCACAACAATAACAACAATTCGGAGTGGAAGCGGAGTCCATCCGCCAGCGTGGGTATGAGTGCGCGCGCCTCCTCTCCCGTGCCCATGCCCAGGCGCGTGTTTATCACCACAGACGCCCCGGGATCGTCTGCACAAATGCTCACGGGCTGCGGCGCTGAGCCCTTATCGCCCGCTCATCTCCGCCTGTCTCGGGAGGAGCCTCGGCATCCATCCCGGAGCGACTGAAGTGGTTAGCCAGGGCTCGAGACTTCAGAGGCAGCAGCATTTGCAAGCCTGGTTGTTGATGCGTCGCATTTCCTTGTAGGGTAGGTCTGAAACCGCAGGCCTATCACTGCGGCAGTGTCACAGCATCAACAACAACGCCCTTTCGAGATGCTAAGCCAGGCCTGCCTCTTCAAGGGCAGTTTTTTTTTTATATCAGTTGATTTATAGAGCCATTATGTGACACCTTTCGGTCAATATTTCAGAGTGCTTTGAGAACACCGGGAGAGGGTGCAAAAGCAAAGATGGGTGCACATGTAAAGGGGAGTGATAAGGATTGGAAGTAAAAGAATGAGATTGCAGGATGCAGGTGGAAAAGTTAGGTTATGTTCACCTTACTGTCTCTGGTAGCAGAGCTTGGCAGTAGGAGGTGAGATTGTAAGAGACATCAGGGGTGACAGGTAATCAGAGCCTGGCATTGAGTTGCAAGTCAAGGAGTCCGGGGAAGCAACTGGCTTCACTTGTGCCCCTTCCCAAATGTTAGGGTGCATTTAGGGTCAGAGATATAGGGGGGGGTGGGGGGGGGTCGAAATTGACAATTCAGGACGGTATCCCTTTACCTAAATCAGAGTTATACTAAGTAAACCCCACATAATGTAGACTAATGACTCCGACTCAGTTTTTCAAGGTGAAACCCTGACAATATTTCCTTTTCCATGCAGATTAAGGTCCTCATTTACCTCCTGCTGTAAGTGAATGGTAAATGTGAGCTGGGTGGGGGTGGGGGGATGTGGTGGGTGGCAAATGGAAGGGGAGAATGTTGACTTGCAGGGGGATGCATCTTGTAGCCCAGTACCAAAGCAATTTTACTGGCCATATTTTCCACCCGGTAAAATCAGATTTGATGTTCCTGCGCCTGGTAATCCAGTGTGGGAACACCAGGCCATTTATCATTGGACAGAATGGCATCCTACCTGTTCCGATTAAGTTGTAATTGGCTCCAGATATAACCTTGTGCTACTTTGGCACCACAGGTGAAGGTGTGTTCCATGGTCCTCATGTTGGGGTCGCCAGGGATTGCAGCTGTGACCCCTGACTTCCCCTTGCGCCCCCTGACACTGCCTGTGTGACCCCTGGCCTCAGAGGTGGCAAAATCAGTGATCAAGGTGGCGTAAGAAATGAACAGTCGACACGTGACAGGTGACGGACCGTAGAGACGCCGGCAGATTACTGTCTTTCTTCTTCCCCAACAGGATCTAGACGAATATAAGTTAAGATATATGCCTTGAGAAAGCCCTTGGCAGGATAGCCATATGGGCGAAACACGTGTGGGCTGTTAATTTCTTGCGCCACCTCGATCACCTGTTCTAACAAGCATTGGCATAGTCAATAGGTCTCGCCTTTGGGACCTTATAAGTGTTTAGCCATGCAACAGTTGATGTTGTTGCACCAAGGATATTGTGCTGCATAACTAAACACTTATAAGGGCCCAAAAGCGAGACCTATTGGCTATGCCAATGCTTGTTTCCTTTGTGAAATTCCAGCAGATTCGAGCTTCCCGAAATGTAAGGAAGTGTGAGGAATTTAAGGCACTCAATAACTACCGGGTGCTGTAAATACCTCCAAACTCAGACCAACTTGAAATCGGGGCATTGGTAAAAGGGTGGCGAGGGATTATTTTGATGAGTACCAAACAGGAAGATGTGCTGCAGTCGCAGTCCTTTTTTTAATGAAAAATCGGCGAGGGATAAAATGAGATTTTGGATGCTACTGTTAATCGATCAGGGAGAGTCCCTGCACTTCACGAAGGCTTGTCCTGCTGGTGGGCGAACTCCAAGGGGTGCAGGAAAACCATTCTGCAACAAGGCAGTAAGCACTCATTTGAATCTAGCATCAAGCCTCCTCAACGCCTTCCCCCCACCATCCTGGCCCCTCGGTATCCTCCTCCTCTATCCTGCAACGCCCCCCCCCCCCACACACACACACGCACAGCTCCCTTATTCTCTGGACTAGGAAGCAGCTCGCGCTCTACAGGCTTCAGGAGGGGGCGATCCGAGGGGGCGCGTGGGCTGGAGGGAGGAGAGGGGTGGGGTGGGTGTTTGCTGCATGCGGAGTGCTAGGGTCAGGGTGCGGGGGGCGGGGTGAGGGAGTAGCGGTACTCCGTCCTCCTGGGCATGGAGGGAGGGAGAGCTAGGCGAGAAAACACAGCTGTCACAGAAAAAGAGCGAGGTGGGAGGGAAGGGAGGGAAGAAGCTGTCTTCTTCCTGGTAAGAAAGGAGAGTGCATCATTGGTGAGGGGCGGGCTGTACCATAAAGAGATGGAGTGAGGGGCAGGCAAACTATCCCGATAGAAAGATGATATTGATTGCAATAATCCTGCTGTGGCGTGTAGAGGCAGGAGCAGCCACCCAGGGTTGAAGGGTGGGAGGAGGCGAGAAGGGAGGGTATGGCACGAAGGCAGGGAAACTGATGTGTATGCAAGGGCGAGGAAAGGGTGTAGCCATCACCTGTAGGAGAGGAGATGCAACCTTAGTGTACAGAGAAGGGAGGGGTGTCGACTTCTTATATGGAAAGGGAGTGGTTGAAATTTAACTCGCACATAGAGGGCGGGTGCAACCATTCTCCACAGGAGGAGGGTGGCGGGAGGATGAAACAGAAAGTAAAACATGTCTCTGTCTTTGGTATCCAACACACGTCATGGATCCTACCAAGACAGCACCTGCTAACCTAGAGGGAGAGCAACTACTACTGTACTTTTGCGACACTAGTACATCCCTCGCCCAAAATAGAAGAAAAAGTAAACACTTCACATGACTCAGAGGATGAAGCAAAATGAAGGCGTCTGTGATTGAACACTCACGGGGTAGATTTATTAACAAGCATTGGCCGCGCGACCGTGAAACTGACACGGCCGCGAAAGTAATCGCGAGCGGTAAAAGCCGCTGCTAGTTATCAGGGTGGGAAGCCATATGGCGCCTGATCGCGCGTGCACGCTCGCGTGAACGCAAGCTGGTCGCCAGCAAAAGCCACTGCTGTTTGCACTTCCAAAACCCCCTTACTAAAACTCTCACCGAGCGCAGCGCTAAGCGCTGGCTCAGGCGAGACCTAAAAACGAATAAAATGACGAATCTTTATGCATCAACTTTGGAATCTGGAGAATTTATTCCAAGAACCTATGTATGATCAGCAGGAGCTGTCTCCTCATTGACATTTACCTTCTAATTTTGGTGGACCTTGGGGTGTGACCACCGGACAGACTATCCTGCCCTTGTACTACGATTTAGGGTCCTGTCTAGTTACATGTGAACCCTATCAGCTGCACACACCCACATAACATTAGCTGTTGTGACAAATAGTCTGCAGAGTTGTCTGTCCTAGGCAGTATTCCTCTATAACCAGGTAGTAGTGAAGGTGGAGAATCCACTTCTCTGTTGTTGGGTGGTGGAAGGGACAAGGAGCTGACCCACAAATAATACCACCCCTGTTTTGTGATCTCTGACTGCCTTGAACAGGTGTCATGAATATATTTGTGTAAGAACCAGTACCTTCTAAGAAAGGGGATGTTCTCCCACTTAAATTAGGCATATATGTGCTCAGTAAAGATGGAAACCTATCAGTATAAGCTTCCTCTTGCAGCCACTTCTGATCATCGTCATACAGACCAAGGGGATAGGTATCCAAAACAGGATTCGGGGGCACATTTACTATTATTTCACGCAACGCAAAGAGCAAGGGAGCTTGCTGCACTGTGTAGCATGAAAGGGAGAGAGCAGAAATGCTCCTTATTTATAAAGATAGGGAGCATTTCTGCTCTCTTCCTGCCCTGGGGCACTGTGTGCTGCCTAGCGCCCATGCAGGCATCCTTGCACCGTAGTGCAAGGGTGCCTGTGCTATGGGCAGAATTTTTTTTGTGCAGTAATGGATACCTTTGTGCACAAAAACAATGCAAAGAGGCATTTTCCTCTTTCTATGCATGATGCAGAATGCTATATAGCTAGTCACTTTTTCATTCTTTCCTTCTGCCCTGCAAGAGAATTTGTGTTTCTCTAGGAAAACATTTAACATGTGACCATAGTGCTCTTCCAATTTGCGATAGGCCATTTGATACACATTTGTTTGAGAAACATCATCTTCTTCTTATAGCTCAGGATCCGTCAAGTTCTCATACACCTTCCTTCCATGTATCCTTAAGTTGTGTAAAAAGATATGCTGTTCCTCAGCAGGGAAAATCGTTCTCCTCCAATTGCTATCAAGTAGGACTCGAACAGTTTCACCCACTCCTTCCAAGGTAAAACCGGATCTCCAACTTCATTCAAGAAGGGTGGGGGTTTGGTCATGCTTGCTGCTGCCATTTTGAATGAAGAGTGTTAACGCAATTGGAAATAGTTATACAACAATAGCACACTGTTGGCAGGGCTAAACTTGTGGAGTTAAGAATATTAAGAAAAAAAAAAAAAATTTTTTAGTGAAGCCTTATCCTAATCACTGTTTGTGGACCATCCACTACTATTGTCTTCAGTCACAGTAGCAATGCAGGATATGTACCTCAGTAGTACTCTAATTCAGCTGACTCCAGCAGGTGGTTTTATTTCTATTGTAATCCAGAAGACGGAAGGTAATTATTATATGATCACCTTTTTCACTGTAGTGCCGTTTCTATTTCCCGCTTGGACAAAACAGATGGAGTCTGATTCCCATTGGATTGTTACCAGAGTGGTGAATCATATTACCACATATTATCTCATTGAATTCCTCACAGACACAGTTATGACGGAAGGCATACCCAGCATTCTTATAGCGGACAATGGGGTACAAATCACTTCAGATGTTATGAAAGAGTTCCTTATCAAGATGTCCATCCAACATCTTAAAACTTCCTTGTATTGCCCCAGAGCAAATGGGTTAGTAGATAGGGTAAACAGAATTATCAAGGAATGTATTCAGCTTGCGAACATTTCAGGTGAACCTGCTGAAAAATCTCTGCAAAAAATGTTACAGTTGTATCACACAACTCCCAACTCCATCATTGACCTGCAGGTACAAAGTTCAAATGTATTACAAAAAAGCATGGGTGATGCTCCTAAATTAGCTAACACCAAAGTGCTGTGTATGCATATGCTGATGACCTTATTAACCCTTCCACCTATTGAATCGGACTCCAATTACAACTGATCAGAGTGCACACTTTTTATATTGAAAACAATCTGCAAATAACATCAATAATACCAAGGTTACGTCCTTCGGATGCAGAAACCCAACATTTGTTTAGTCTTTAGGCCTGAATAAATTTGAGGTTGTTTTAAACTACTCTACTAGATGCCATAATTGACAGCAATGTAAGCCCTTACATAGAATATCAGCGCCTTAAAGCTTCTAACATTCACGGAGCAGTCAAAAGATGAGCATCAAAATACGGTGGAGGTGCTATTGGCCCAACCTTAACAGTAATTATACCCAAATTAGTTTCTTCTCTTATTTATGGCTTAAAGTGATGATCCTCTAACACAATAGGAAAAGTGTAAACAATATTTCTGAATTGTGTGAGGAAGCTATTTACCTTAAGGAGCTGAACGCTGCAAAGCCTAATAAGACTAACATCAATCAAATTAACTACTTTATTGACTATCATTTAGCAGATGGAAAAATTATAAAATCCTACATCATTAAGAAATTAAGAAATCATCACATTAATGTGCTATCAGCAGAACGCTATATTAGATATTAAGGTTTTTTGGATCAAATATAAGTTGGCAACTTTGAATGAATTATGCAAACTGACTAAGGCCTCAAGGAAGCTGTTATTAAAACAAGAAATAAAAATATCCTGCTGCATATCTGATATTGTGAGGTTAATGAAATATAAAAATAATAAGTATACAATTGGATCCTATACTATGCAACGACAACCATATCTTGATTTTAACATGAATATTAAGGCGAAAAAATCTTTTTTACGTTTTAGATTGCTATTTTTACCCGCACTACAATTTGACGGTTTGAAGAAATCCCCCATGCGCGCCATCAATTTCAGTGAGAACTGTAACTCTGGACAGGAAACACTGGAATATATCTTGTGCATATGTCTAGATCTGCTTACGTTTCACAGAAAATACTTAACGCCAATTTTTAAGACCGAAGAAATTAGAACTATATCAGAGACAATTTTACTTTGCTTTAGAGGCTCTACTCCAAAACATGTAGGACATTTTAAATATTTAAATCTGGCAATTATGTTGTGAGAAAGTAAAGCTATGCAGGATCCACAGTGTTAAAATTAGTCAGCACCTTGAAACTCCTTTGAGTGAGTAGTGCGCTTTACAAACCCCTGATTGATTGATTGTCTTCTGTTCATTTTCGTCAAAACTATGGGCTCGATTACGATGTCGGGCGGACTCACACACCGTGGCGGTCTCTGGACCGACCGACCTCCGGTCAGCAGTCCTGACACAGCTATTACGATTAGGCCTCGGCAGAGTTCACTGTATTCCTCTACACAGAACTTCGCGAAGTGACAAAAAAACTCTGCAGAGTTCTGCAAGTGGCAGAGTGCAGTGTGAACTGCCGTTCGCGCTGATCTTCCTGCCGCTCGAGTAGGAAACCTACCTGAGCGGCAGCTCGCTCTCGCCAACTTACCATTGGCGAGCGCGAGCAGGGAAAAAACTCCGGAGTGCAGAAAACTCCGAAAACTCTGCGAACGGAGCGGAGTTCACCACCCAAGCCTAAATATGATGCGACTGCACATGGTGTGGTTGCATACTCCCATTTCTCAATCGGAGCTTGTGTTACAGCCGTAAACCGGCCGTAACACAAGCTCCCATAGAAAAATGGGAGATTGTGTTAATCCCTGCACCCCGTGGCAGGCACCTCAAGGTGTCTGCCACAAGGTGCAGGGATCAACACGGGGGCACTATAGGTGCCCCCTCGGCCCCCAACTGAGGCTGCAAACAGAAGGGGGCCCTGCTAGGGGCCCCCAAACACGCTTTCCGACAGGCTTTCCCTGTCAAAAAGGCCGACATGGAAAGCCTGTCGGAAACCGTGCATCGTAATCCGGACGGCATAAAACGCTGCCCATATGGATTACGGGCCGGCTTCCGACTGGCCGACGGGCTCTTTGAGCCCGTTGGAATCCACCCCGAATGACCGGCCGGTTTTAATTCCGACCGGCTGTATTGTAATCAGCCGGTCTGAATTGAAACCAACGATCTCGGTCCGATAACCTTCACCTAAGGTCAGAGTCTTTCCGACCGAGATCGTAATAGGCCCCTTTGTCTTTTATCTATTGGTTCTCGCCTGAGCTTAAATTACAGAAACATCACTGTAAAAGGCTGGAAAGGAAATGGAGGCAGGATTATAGCACAGAGGCCAAAACTGCTTTGAAATCAGCCCAAAAATCATATTATGCTGCTATCGTATTAGCGAAACGCTCAGACTATACTGATTGTATTGCCCGGTCTGGCAATAACGCTAAAGAACTGTTTAATATTGTGAAAAATGATGTGACTCCTAAAGCTATGAGCAACGCCCATGCCCCTTCTCCCGCTTGGTGTGAAGAGCTTTCAAATTTTTTTATTAATAAAGTCAGGGCGCTTCAATTGGCTTTCGGCAACCAGGATGCCCAGGCCACTTCGGTGCCTCCTGCCCAACTAATTTCTTCTCCTGCAAAAGTCACCTATTCCACCTTTGATGCTATATCATTGACGGATTCCTTGGGTGCTCTATCCTCCCTTAAATCGGGATCCCTAATGATCCCTGTCCTGCCAAACTTATGGCCAGCGCTGCTGTTGTCATCAACCCTCTCCTTAATCAGCTGATCAACGCCTCGCTGACATTGGCCTTTGTTCCCACTGACTGGAAACAGGCACTGCTTACCCCTCTTATCAAAAAGACGACTCTTGACCCCAACCTCCCGGCCAGTTATCGCCCTATCTCACTGCTCCCTGCTATTGCTAAAGTATGCGAAAAAATGGTTAATAAGCAGTTGACTGCCTTCATTGAACAGCATGGCCTTCTGCATCCGGCTCAATCTGGCTTCAGGGCCTCTTACAGCACGGAGTCAGCTTTGGTGGAAATCACGGAAGCTATCCGTGAGACCATGGATGTCAGGGGCAGGGCAGCTCTGGTCCTGTTGGATCTCTCTGCCGCTTTTGATACTGTCCCCCATTCACTCCTTCTAGCCTGCCTACAGAAATTAGGTATCCCGGGTTCCGCCGGTGAGTGGCTGAAATCTTTTTTAGAAGGCAGAACCCAACAAGTATGGATCCCCCCTTTCACGTCCACTCCCCAAGCCCTTTTGACAGGGGTTCTGCAAGGGTCTATACTGAGCCCACTTTTGTTTAACTTGTACATGACTCCTCTCATTCAGCTGGCAGAGGAACTAGGAGCTAAAGTTGTCGTTTATGCCGACGATACGCAGCTCCTGTTCACTTGGAAAAAACAAGATACTTCCACTGCCCATGTTAAAACTTGTTTGGCTGCGGTGTTCAATTGGCTTACGTGCGCTCAGCTGAAATGTAATGAAGATAACACCAAGATTTTACTCTTTGGGGAGTTTCCCCCTCAGGTTTGGCATACTTTCTGGCCAGATGAGTCTCTCAGGCCCTCACCTTCAGGGCTTCCTGTAAAAAATCTCGGGATTTGGTTTGATGAAAAGCTGAGTTTCTGCAACCAAATCAATAAACTGACAGGTACTTGTTTCGGCATCCTGGAGCTTCTCCAAAAATGTCTGCCCCTCCTGCCCTTAGTAGCGAAAGGAACGGTCGTCCGAGCTCTCGTTACCTCCCGCATCGATTATGCGAACGCACTGTACGTGGGCCTTTCCGCCTACCTAATGGACAAACTTCAGGTGGTACAAAATGCTGCTGCCCGTCTGCTTCTTGACCTTCCCAAACGAACCAGTGTCAGGCAACATCTGCGCAATCTGCACTGGTTACCGGTAAAGGCAAGGGTCACTTTTAAGGCCCTGGTAACGGCTCATGCTGCGCTCTACGAGTATGGACCCCTCTATCTCAGGAAACGCTTTCAGTTCTACTCCCCTAGCAGACATTTGCGTTCCTCTAACATGCTTATGGCCTCTATTCCTAGATTCCGCTTGAAAAAAAAGGGCGGCAGTTCCCTGGCCTATTTGGCAGCTATGGCATGGAACTCCCTCCCCTTTGACTTGCGCAGCTTACAGAACTCTACCCAATTTAGGAAGAAACTAAAAACCTTCCTTTTTAACTGAGTTGGTTCTGTGTTGTTGTTTTACCGCTCATATCTCCCCCTTCCTGCTGACTCTTGGGCTCGCGCCGGGACATTCTTTGAGTAGCTGTGCGCGCTATAAAACCGTGATAACATAACATAACATATTGTATTTTGTATGGTTTTTAAAAACTTAGGTATCAGTAGTTGTACTGATTCACACATGGAATGTGGCTAATTGAACCTTGAAATGTGATGTAACAAATGAAATGTGAAATAAACAATCAATGGGAGACTAGACAGAAAGGAAGGGTTATTAAAGCCAAGGTGCATACATGATAGACATTTATGCTGCTTTGTTGGAGTGCAGACATAGAACAGTTTTCTGTACTGCTGCATACTTGATGCCCTCTGCATACACCCTTTTCAGCAATGTATGCATATGCACACACTTCTGTCTATTGGCACCAATCTGCTTCAACAATAGTCTCTGTCCATTTACCATGTTCTGTGTAGAGAGAATGCTAACTGCATGGCATTTACATCTATAATTCACTTTAATGCTGGAAAAACACTAGTACAGCCTCCACTTCTACCATTCGCTTCCCTGTGCTTGGAAGCATCACTAGTACATCACTTCAGTCCTACCACTCTCTCTTCAGAAGGTGCAAGCTATCAAAGCATCGCTCCACTTTTACCTGTAAGGCCATCATTACGAGTGGCACATTAGTTCTGGTAGGGCTGGTAATGAGTGTTTTGGGGACCATCAGAATTTCAGATCCCTCTGAACCACGCAGACCTATCTTGTTTCTTCTGGAGCTTTCGGGTGTTCAAAAATCTGAAAACTCTGGGTAAAGTTGCAGAGAGAGTTGGGGAATTACCAGGTGAACCAGCCCAAAAATTACTGATTCATCTGGTGCTTTCCCAGTTCACTGTTAACTGATCCGAGATGTTTGAACAGAGCCCTTTCTGAGCCTGTCAATAGAATAGTGGGGGTGCACTTTTTGTATGTGCTGCCCACTGGATTCTGTCATTGGCCAGCTCAGAGATATATATATATATATATATATATATTCACTGAAAAAACCATAGGTTTTAGGGACAGTTATAGTTAGTTGGACATTGCACTCGTACAAAACCCGTGAAATTCCCCCGTTATAGTTAGTTCAGGTAACTATAACTCGCGCCCCGCAATGCACTGCTGATGACGTCACATATTACATCACTCATGACATGGTCAGTGACATCACTGATGACATCACTGATGACATCTCAAATGACATCACTGATGACATCATCCAGTGACTGTGTGTTTCTGTAAAGTTTAAATATGTTTAATTTATATAGGGAAAGGCGTATTGACGAATGAGTGGGTGTATAAGTGTCTGAATGGATGATTTAGTAGGTGCGTGACTAACTCTATAAGTGAGTGATTAAACGTATCTTACTGAATGCATGGGTTAGTGACTAAACTGGGTGAATGTCTGTATCCGTCTGTCTGTTGCTGTGTAAGTGGCTGCATGGGTTTGTGAATAGCTACATGAGTGTCTATATGAGTTATTGATTGGTTGTCTGAGTATCTGTATGGGTGCCTGAGTGTTTGTGTGGGTGGGGTGTGTGCGACTCTGTGCATAGATGTGTGAGTGGGTGATTCACTGGGTGGATGATTTCAAGAGTGCATCTGTGATAGACTGTATGGGTGGGTAAGTGTGTGTAAGAGTGTGTTAGTGAGTGAATGTATGTCCCAGTGGTACATGTGTGAGTAACTACATATGTGAAAGGCAGTATATATGTGTGTTGGAGTATATAAATAGCTATAAGCGAGAGTGTGTGATTGTGAGAGTGACTGTATGGATGAGTGTGTGCTTGTATCAGAGATTGTATAAGAGCGTAAGAATGTGCTAGTATTTGTATGAGTAAGTGAGCTGGTGTGTGTATAACTGTATAGGTGAGTAAATGGGTGTGTGCTTAATTTTTGCATGACTGACTAGGTGTGTGAGTACCTCTCTGGATGAGTGGCGGTGTGTGAGTGTTTATATAGGTGTATGAGTGCATATAATAGTCCTGTACTGAGTGACTATAAGTATGAGTGACTGTACGGGTGAGTGAGTAGATGTGTGTGTGTAGACCTAAGAATCAGTGAGTGTGTATATAGTAATTGGTGTTGGAGTGTCTATGGTTTTGACAATGGCAGTCTGTAATTTACAGTGGGTGTATCAAAAGTTATATTAGGGTTTGAGAAGATGCATCAAATTATCACAGGTGACCAAGCTTGCTGTGCAAGCGAAACGCGTAACCCTGGAATAAACCATCTACTGGTGTAAGCAAACCTCCGAGTGATCGCTTGATTTGCACAGAAACAGAAATATATATATATATATATATATATATATATATATATATATATATATATATATATACATATTGCCTTCACTTCAGAAAACACTTAACTTGAAAATGTCCATCACCTTGCCCTACCATGATCTCGACCTGCCACATTTACTACTCCAACTCCTGTACTAGGATTTTGGTCACTAGAATATTGTCATTGTGGCAGTCGGTTTTACTTGACATGCCGATGGCAGTGTCTTGTCAATGTGAAGATGTCTGGAAAGCTTTTCACATGATAAAGTGCATCCCTCAGATATGACGAATGAAGCATGGTGCTAGAATGCTCTGGAATATCAACAAACTGAGTTACATTCTAGGCTCAGTCAGAAGCCTTCCGAAGCATGTACCATATTTTACAAATTTCACAGGTGTGGATCACACAAACATGGGTTATTATTTGTGTTTTAAAGTACAAGCTTGTGAGAAGGATCCCCTTCCTAGTGTTGGTTGGGTTTCAAAAGTGCAGCTGGATTGACTAGTGATACAGACACACTGAAATTGAGAGAACTCAGAACAGGTTGCACTACAGTTTTCCAAGCTAGATTTTGACTTGCTTGGAGCGTGTGATGGGGCCTGGTCTCCTAGTCAGAGTGGGGATAGTCACAGAGATAGTTGAATGAGACGTAGAGGCCTCTACAAACAGGCTAGTCTTTAGCTGATGGCTACAATTGGAAGTCATTAGTCAATCAATAAGTCATTTGTAAAGCGCAGCACTATCACCCCTAAGGGTATCTGGGTTCTGAGGGTGCCATGTCTTCGTCGAAAAGCCAGGTCTTGAGTTTCTTTCTGACGTCTGCTAGGGAGGGTGTTGTTTGGATGTGGGGGTGGGGGGCAGGTCCTTCCAGGTCTTGGTGGCGATGTAGGAGAAGGAGCGGCCTCCGCTGCGGCTTCAACAACTGCACGGGGTGCGAAGGTGAGTGAGGCGGAGCACAGGTGTCTTGAGGGCAGATGGAAGTTCAGTCGATGGTTGATGCAGGATGGTTATGCTATCCTGTTTTAGGTTTAAATCTATAATAACTGATAAAACCCACCAGAGAGGGAAATAGCCTTCACCAGTGTAAACATATAAACATTAAAAAAAACACCCGCACAACCACAAACTTCAAAGAAAGGAAAAAAAGAGTGAAAGAGTCATTTTTATTTCTCCTGAAGGGGCCAATACAATGTAACGTTGTTATACATGGTAGCAGTAAGAAAGACTTGACTAACATTATTTTGCTTGAGTTTTGTTGTATAGGGATGTCACTAAAATATTGTTTCTTCTTCCTTTTGCTTTTTTCAGTTTTGTGGTCTTTGGTCTAAAGATGCAGGGTTTAGAAGCAAGTTTTGGTCTTGTTTAATTATTTTATAAACTGTAGAGAATCAAGAGATATCAAAATCATATTTGCTATTTTGGCTACATTTGATTCTTTCACTGATAGGTAAAATGGCTGGTTTCATAAGAATCTTTCCCAATATGTACCTTCACATTTACCCGCAGAGAATGGGTAAAACCCCTTGATACATCAGTCCCCTTTTCTAGCGAGTCAGTATTGATAGTAGGTGAATTAACAAATAACCCAGGGTTTCAACATTCAATGCAAGGTGTAGTGACAGGTATATTTGAAAAGAGTTCTATCACCAAGCATCTGGGATTGTGGTGAAAACATGACACCAGACTTTTGGAAAACATGGAACCAGTGTCACTTGGAATGCTGCTGCAAAAGTTCTTACCAAGTTCAACAAAGATTGGAGTGATATTGTTTGTATTTTCAGTGATTCAGCTACGTATATGAAAAAGTTCTGTGATGACCTGTCAAAAGCGATACCTGAGCTGAAGTGCTTCCCTGTAAGAGATCCTTGCCACTTGCTAGATGGTATGCTGAAAGCATCTTTACTAGGGGTGGGTATAGTTCGCAGAGTTCTACTACATGGAATTCCGCAGAGTTAACTAAAAACTCTGTGAAATTCCACAGAGTTCTGCCTGAGGCGGAGTGCCAGTGCCACCCGGTCCTCTCTTGCCTTCCACTGCCGATGGACTATATGGGGATGGGAAGGGAATAATGATCAGCCACTTCACATTGTGGAGTGTGACAATAAAAAAAGAAAAGGCTCCTACTGAGGCCGAAGCCCCTCCCGCTGTCTGCAGGTGAGGATTTAACGCCTCATTAATCCAATCCATCACTGGAGACCTTTTTTTCTAACAGACCCTGCTCAGCGCCAACTCAAGGATTACTTAAGCGATCTTATCTCTGTCCCTTGCAGGACACATAGCACTTACAAAAGTGGCTGTAGCAGTTAGGAGCTCCAGTGTTTGCTAAATCAACATATAGAAGCCCACGGATAGCAGTGATTTGCCTCAGATCACACTAATTGATCAAGCGGAGAGGCCGAAATCAGAAACAATTACGCCTCGTTCTAAACATCCGCAACATAAACACTTGACCAACTCTCTTCTCTTGACACTTTCCCCAAAGAAGTACTGGATCCCTGTACTTTTTGCGCCACTGCTATGCAGGCTGATTTTTTCAACGTCAGCCGTACTTTGTTAAAAGAATGGGATTTTTTTGCACTTACCTTGCTCGGTGTCTCCTCCTCTGCCACGGGCTCCAGCCTGCACTTTCTTCTGCTCACTGAATGATTGGAGGGTTAAAGGCAAAGCCCTGCTTCCAGATATATCTGCCTCTGTCTCTCTCCCTCAGGTGGGTCCCGTCCGTCGCCTTCACCACAGCCAATGGTCTCTCTATGTCTCGGGCAGCAGGAGCTGAGTCACACTGGTTCTCTGCCTCCTTGTGATCATCTATCCCTCCCTTCACTGAGGCCCGGGCTCCCTCACATCTGGCGGCTCCCCATAGCCCACCGCCGACCTCTGCCTGAAGAGAGATGGTTTTGGCCAATCCTACAGTTGGGAGGCGAGGCCTAGTGCGGCCTCGTGATGCCCCTCACCACCACACTCCACGCCCATCCCTCCCTTCTCCCAACCACATGCAGTCCCAGCCGTGCAGGCGTGCACATGACATGACATAATGCCAGCATTTGAAATGATCATTTGAATTTGTGAGCGTGCTGGTAACTGAACTCCGCTCCGTCGGCGGTTAGCAGAGTTTTTCTGCCGAACTCCGCCCTCAAAACAGAGCACGGGGTGCCACAACTCCGTTAACTCTGCCAGCGGAGCGGAGCAGAGTTTGCCGCCCGCCCTTAATCTTTACAATCTCCAGAGTTAATGAAGAATGCTATTGACTTTTTAGTCCATTCTGGTTCACTGTTTTGTTATGAGCTGGAACTAAAACGCAAATATTTCTCATTTTGTGCTTTGTGTGGCATCAAAGAAAGAGTCATCCTGACTGTGTCATTTAGCTGGTGGTTCTCAGTCCTAGAGGCCATGAATGCTAAATTATCCATGTGGCAAACGTTTACAGAATTTTTGCTGAGTGATGATGCCAAAGGCGAGAAATGTGAGAATCTTCGGTCCCATATTGAGAGTGATGTGAAAAAAAGTACACTCTACTGCATTCTTAGGTTTTTACAGGAAAACATGACTGCTGTAGTGGACATAATAAAATCACTAGAGACTGAAAGCACCCTTGTCTACCAAGTGTTCAGCATAATTGGTGCAGATGAGAAACATCTCCTTTAGAGTAGGCTGGGTGACACTTTTAGTGACTTTGGCACTGCAACATGTTCCATGTTAGAGTGCTTGCCACTTGGTAAGCAAAGAAATGATGAGGAGCAATTCAGGAAATTTTATTTTACAATGTATGAGAAATGGCTTGCAATGATGCATAGAAATGTCCCTTCACTAACCATGGCATTTGAAGCCTTACTGTGGTACTCGGCACAAGTTCTAGATCCCTCCCGTAAAGGGGAATTTTCTCCAGACTTTTAAAAGTGCTGGTTCATTTTTGACCGCTTCAATAACTCTGAGGTCATATGTGCCCAGTTTAACGCATGTGTTGCAGAACCTGTCTCAGAGAATTGCAATCTTTAGGTGCACCAGTATTGGCATGGAAAGCTATGTCAGTGGCCACAGTTAGCAAATTGTGTACTGGCTGTTTTGGCGTTGCCCGTCTCAAGTGCCAATGTTGAGAGGGCCTTTTCACAGATAAAAGTTTACATGGGAAGGAAAGAGCGAGCGCGCGGTTGCGTGCGCATAACAGAAGACTCACGGAAGAAGTATTGTATGGCGTACTACAATAAGTTTGATTTGTAAAAATGTATTTGGACCTCATATACACTGTACATACTCTGCCTATATACTGTGCACTATCAGTGCACAAAGCAATAATAAAAGCAAAATGTTCCATAAACACAGGAAAAACACTGTTTCTGTTGTTTTTAATGGTGCAAAAATGTGTAACCACTCATAAGCACTGTTTTGTTAAGGTATTGAAATCACTTGAAAGCACAGAAAAAAAGGCTACCAGAATTTACCAAAAATAGAAACTGAAAACAGGAAAGCCTAAGGATCGTCCTTGATCGTGTAGAGCTTTGTAGGCATGCGTGAGGATCTTGAACAGGCATCTCTTCTGGATGGGGAGGCATTGGGAGCGATTAAATGATATAAGGTTTTCTGCCACCTCCCTTGTCTCCCTCCCTCCCACACACACTCCTGAGTCCCTAGAGGCCATAAGGAAGTAGTGTAAGATGGGGCAAGCTGTACTGCCGCCTCCTCTGTGTGCTGCACAGACATGGGACACACCACATCTCTGCTTGCTTTGCAGCACCTCCCTGCTGGCAGGGCGTTTCTGAGCATGAAAGACAGCAGAAAGCAGTGGGCTGATAAAGGGATGGACAGGGGCGGCCAAATGGAGGTGTGGAAGAGTGGTAGGATGCCAAGCATTTATTTCCATTAATGGAAGAGTGGCAGTGTAGCGCATGAGAGGTCACCATGTAAAGTGAGTTCATAGGAGTGTCTGTTTAGCAGCTGCTGGTGCACATAACAGTATAATTTAGCCTAAACATGATTCACCTCAACATTTGTCATGTTTGCCACACGGGAAGTGCATTTCGCCAGGGTTTTCATTGGTTGTGTATCTGTAAAACATGGTTTGTGTGTGACTGTTGTACAGAATGCTCCAGTGCCAGCCAGAGGTGAAGCCTTCTGTGATGTCATCATTAGGGTTTTATAACACTATCTCAAGGTCGATAATATCGAACTGCAAGAATACTGCACCCACTACATCCACCTAACCACCACATAGCAGGGTCCTAAGTATATACATACTATTCTTACCTCCAACTATACACTTACCATGGATGCGATATTATTTAATGCAATATAATACAAGTTATTTAGTGGGGCATACAAATCTCAGGAAAACGTTGTAAAAAATGCCAGTAGAATACATTGGAATGTTGGAGCTTGTGTTGTAGGAGAGAAATGGTAGAGCCGAGCAGCCACATACATTATACAGGTAACCCTGAGGAATCTATTCTACTGGTAGACACTGGGTAGCTCATATTTTAGAGAATTACCCAGGATCTCTTAGGGAAGTCCCAGGTTCCTCAAGAACACTTAGGGCATATCAGTGAGCCACTCGCCTTCCTCAGTCAGAGCACTGCTGGATCAGAGGTGAACTGGACACCAGGGTAAGTACTGTCCAGGTCATCTGCCAAGAGCCCATAGTTCTAGCAGCAGTGAGGGAACAGAGTCTTCTCTCTATTTCTGTTAGTGTCCAGGTCATCTGTCAGGAGCCCATAGTTCTAGCAGCATTGAGGGAACAGAGTCTTTCCTCTGTTTCTGTGAGAGTGTCCAGGTTATCTGCTATAAGCCCATAATTCTAGCAGCATTGAGGGAACAGAGTATTTTCTCTGTTTCTGTTAGAGTGTCCAGGTCATCTGCTATAAGCCCATAATTCTAGCAGCATTGATGGAACAGAGTCTTTTCTCTGTTTCTGTGAGAGTGTCCAGGTCATCTGCTATAAGCCCATAATTCTAGCAGCATTGAGGGAACAGAGTCTTTTCTCTGTTTCTGTGAGAGTGTCCAGGTCATCTGCGAGGAGCCCATAGTTCTAGCAGCATTGAGGGAACAGAGTCTTTCCTCTGTTTCTGTGAGAGTGTTCAGGCCCGGCTGCCAGAGAGTGAAAGTTGAATGTGTCATGTGAGGGAAGGCCAGTGGCGGAGGGGACTGCCTGCAGAAGGTGATGAGAGGCCTCTCAGTCTCACATATCTCACAGATATTCATTGGCCTGGGGTTCAGTGCCCTCCCTCCTGCCTCCGAAGGGTTGGGCCCCCCTGAGTTCCAGTGGCTGCAGGGGCTATTAAAGACCTGCTCTCAGAAAGAGCAGGACATGTTCACAAAAGATACTCACTAAATGAAATCAGAAGGGGCAGCTATACTCACCTTGAACGGTGCCGTGCCTTTCAGTATAAAACCTATACTTATTCTAATTCAGAAGTGGATGTATAGTGGGGTCATTTCAATGTAATCGCAGGCCTTTGCTGAGAATGCAGTAATTTGTAATCAACAAAGGAAAAATATGTAAATAGAGTCGTGTCACACAGAGCCTAGGCCTATGTCTTTCAGTGGCCTCTTCAATGTTAATAAAAATGTTTTGCATCCACTGGAGGAGTGGACGGTAGTTCATTTCGTATCAGCTGCACACTGATTACATAATTATTGCACGGCTGCCTTTGCTGGTAATGCATAGTGCGGAATCCTAAAAGTAATTTTAGTATAGGTCAAATGGAGGCACTGTACATTTATTTTAGGAATAAGTCAAAGACAATCAGCTATCAGGTTATTTATTTGCTTGAAGTTTCAGAGTGGTCAGGTTGACTTAGCCTCAGATAAACGGAGCGAGTCCGTTGATACCACGTAGCGCCAAGAAGAAAAGTGGAAAGTGCTTTTCACATCTTAAATTGTATAAACTACGTCACATAATTCCCAGAGTGGAGGCTAGGCGTCCCAGTGCCGTGTCTGTGAGTGCACTGCCTCTCTTTTGTATTTGTTTGGGGCTCGGGTGAGGTGCAGGCTGCAGGCTGCAGCACAGCCACGCCACACTGCCCATTCTTTTTGCGGCTCGACATTAGTTCCTCCTCTTTGTGTGACCGAAGGAGCTGTTTACTGTAAGGGGAAATGCGCCATTGTGGCACAGACAGCTGCTTTCCTCTCCTGGGGAGGGTGTTGGGGGTGGCTTCGATGCACTGGAGAGGCTGTCAGAAGAAGGATATGGAAGGCCGGCGAATGGCACTTGGCGCTCCAAGGACTTCTGGCGCTCGACTCGAATGTGTCAGGCCAGGGACGTGTCTCCTCTGACTCTCAGGGGTAGAGCACCTGTCTTGAAGTCACGCGGGCCTTGAGGGGGCAGGTCTCAGGTGCGCCAACATTACTCCGGAATCCATAGAACCATTTGTGGACGCAGTTCCCTTTCTCTGCAGCCTCCTGCAGAGTGCACTGAGAGGTGAGTGTTGTTTTATGTATCATTTTTAACAGGCTCCTGCGGGCGCCCTTCAGGCTTTCAGGATGCCTCCATTCAGGCCAATGTCATTTAATATTTGTGAAATTTGGGAGACTGGGGAGTGGAGGGAGGTTAATTTCTGCAGGGAGACCCATCGTTTTGCGTTACCCCACTGGTCTGTCACCCCCTGGGGGGAGGGATGGGGAGCTGGTGTTCTAACAGTTCAAGACCCCATGCATATCCGTGTCTCCCGGAAGTAACCGTATTCCATCCTTCCTGTCAGTAGCGGAAGCGAGGCATAGAAATACTCCCAGATACTTTAAAAGGTGGTTAACTTTATCAATAACTGCCATCCAACATTTGGGGAATGTGTACTTTGCTGGACTTTGCCACAGCATCAACAAGCAGAGAGTGTGAAAATACCGGGATGTTACTAGTGCACGTGCTCACGGTGCTTCGGCTTGTACACCATTAAGTGATAGGCAATGACAGACAGATTGCTTCAACTTTAGGAGCGCACCAGCCTCCGAGGATTATGGGACATTCTGCGTCAGTCTAATGCCGCGGAAAGGTCTCTGTGGCCACGTCATACTGGGTGAAGACAACTAGATGTCCCAGCCCTTCAGGCCTTAGGGCTGGGGAAAGAGTTCCCAGAAGGCCGGATCAGCTCAGAAGACATCTAGTCCCATGTTTCATCATGGGACACAACTAAAAAAGTGTGTGCTAATCGTCTTCCTTTGTCACCTGGGGATGTTTGCATCTGAAGAGTCAAGGCGCTTCCCCTTTTTCTCGCAGCGGAGATCCGGAGAGCGGGCCAGACCGCATCCGATTTCTATTTGACCACATCTTTTTTCTGGACTTCCAGTCAAACGCTGACGTGGCGAGATACATAAGCATATATAGATTTTATTTGCACGTGATAGCAGCGTGTGATGTAACCCGTGAAAGCACGCCGTCGCCGGGTGACCTCATGCGGAGGCCCAGAACAGAGGCACTGCCTTCAGTGGACTACTTTCGTGTCACTCCGTTCTGTGGCCGCCTCGAGGGAGAACGGCAGCGGGACATCCGTGGCCCTGACGGCTAGTGCTACCCAGAGACACCTTGAAGACAAGGGCTACAGGACGCTTCAGCAGTGGCCCCCATGAACATTCTGGCTGCATGAGATGCGTAGCATTCTGATGTCACCGAGAGAGTGACAGGTGGTGAGAGAACCAGTCCGAGACACAGCCGGAAGGGTATATCTGTCTGGGTTTCCCTGAGGGCCCGAATTCTCTTCACTCTGGAACATGAGGAGGGTTCGTGTTTTTTAACCCAGTGTATATAAAATCCTCACAACAAGGATTTTTTGGGAGAGTTTTGTTTTTCTTGGTCTGGATGTTTTTTTTCTGTCGATATCTATTGCATTGAGAAGTCAGGCCTGCCCGTTTATTCTGACGGGCATTTCTCAGGTGGGCCGGTGGAGCCCTTGGAGCCGATTCTTGGAGGCAGAAACTGCCGCTGGCGTCTCTGGCACTTTACAGGTAATTACAGCAGGCACCGAGGGTGCTTCAGAAGAGAGAGAGAAGGAGGAAGGGAGCGGGACTGGAGTGAATATTTTTGCCCCTTTTTGCAGTTTTATATAGCGCGCATTCGACCAGAAGGCATTAGGGCGCTCTACAAGAGCAGCAGTTTCCCGTAGGTCATAGGCCATCATGAACTGTTTCTGATCTACTCTATGTACTCTGGAGGAGTGGGCGGGGCGAAGGAAGCAAACTAATGAAAGGTCGTATTCTCAAGTTAAAAAACATCAGCGCTAACCTGAGATTCACCACAGGCAGGGAGAGCCTGCGACCCAGGGCACAAGTCCTAAAAAATAGAAGTGGGGGGACTAACCCAGTTAATCAGAATGCAAGTGACATCACGGCGCGTGATATCACGGCGCGTGACATCACGGCGCGTGACATAAGAAGTGACATCAGATCTTAAGCCCCCAGATATATGTTTAACATGTCTATCATGAGTACATTGGAGCATATTTCGAGTATATAGGGAAACCCTCCTGATTTAGGCAGAAGATTCACACTTTTGTAAGCTACACATAAAACAATGTTGCCTTTTGTCTGCGTAAACTTCCTCTACCCATAGTGCTTTAAAAGAAAAAATAGTGATATTTAAATTATTACAACGCCTCCTCAGGAGTAGTAAGCGCTACATTAATTACATTTATTTTGTGTAAATACAGGGAAAGACCAACACATCTGACATTCTTACTGTAAATGCATATCTTGTAAACAGGGACTGAACAAAGTGAAAAGTTGCCTCTCTTAAGTATGTGTGAAGTGCTAACAAGGTGTGAGCCTTTGTTTCCCCTCTGCTGCATTTGCATCTAGGTGTGAGGCTCCTGACTGCTCCCAGCCAGGAGACTCCAACAAAAGGAGGCCTGATGACCCCTCAGATTCGGCCTTTGTTATGGGGCCAGCAGGAGCCTGAACTGAGAAAGCCCTGCGCCTGCACGTTGTTGCGGATCCAAAGCAGACAACGTGCAGGCGCTGCTGAATGTGCCCGGTGTTAGCAAATTACACCGGGACGAATTCAGCACATTTTTCAGTGGGGCCCAACGTCTTGGCAGGGTGGACGGCGTCCACCCAGTGAAAAGAGTGGATGGACGCCGTCCACCCGCGTGTACCCCGACTCGTGCCCTGCTGCGACCGTAGGCTACCGAGCTAGAAGCAGGGTACCAATCTTATTGGAAAACGGGGCACGTGTTTCTATTTTGTCTCACTGTGACTTCCGGTGACATTTGGCACGTAATTCGTGGCTTTACTCTGAATCTTTCTGCGGTAAGAAAGGTGTAACTTCCCCGAGCTTATTCCTGGAAATAGTTTTAGAAATACTGTGAGAGGGTGACATTGAAAATAGGATTTTCTAATCTCTCTCTCGATACATCGCATACATGCCAACATTTTAGAAGAGCAAAGTGGGAGATTAAAGAAAAAAAATCGGGAGAATGGGGCCTTGAATCGGGTTACTGTCATGTATGGGCTTTGCAAGTGTGCTGCTGCAGGATCGGACATTTGAAACGCAAATGCGCGTTTTTTTCTTACCTTTCAGAAGCATGGAGTGCAATGGCAGGCAGAAAGAGGGTGATGCAAGTGTTGTGCACTGGCCTGCAGGAGCAGGTTGCTGGTAGTGCATACACCACGTTACACAGTACCAAGCCCTGTCAGCTGAATCCCCCGAGTAATCAGGTTTTTGCTTGAAGGAATCAGGAGGCGGGAGACTAGCCTTGAAATCGGTAGTCTCCCGCCTGAATCGGGAGGGTTGGCATGTCTGACATCGAGTCTGTGCTGACCTTTCACCTGAGAATGGCTGGAACGTACTGTGGCGAAGGATCAGGCACCCCCGGACTCGCCCCAAAAATGCCAGAACTTGCAGGAGGCGTAAGCTATGACGTGACTGCTTGACAGGTGTGGCATCACAAATGTAACGTAACATTGTGAACTACCAGCCCGGATAACTTCTTCTTTATTCTGCGATTATTTGATTTGAAACTCATTCATGGTGAAAGAAACATAGCTGGTCTTTGAGGCTTTAGACAAGGGTGTCCAGTCTAGGTTTAGGATGACCAGACACTTGCCAAATGTTCAGGAAATCCTCATAAAGCACATTAATCTAAAATAATATAAATGGAATTTACTAATCTAGTCAGGTGGGGTGGGGGCTGGGGTGTGACACCCCCAAATAAATGCATTCTTGGCTTGGTAGTTGGATCTGGGGGCCCTGAGTCGGGTTTGCTATGTCTGTGTTGTTTTTTCTCATTGTTCTCGTTTCACTAAGAGCTTTCAACATGTTCATTTTTTGTAGTGGAGATTTAAGTATATTTATATAGTGACTGCTTTACCAGACAAATAGCCAACTTGTGCCCTTGGAAGTACTCCTTGAATGGGCAGGTTTACTACTTTTTGGTATTCACAAACATTGGCAGTAGTAGGCTTGGAAAGTGGCACTAGCCTTAGGGTTCCTGGCATACTGCTGGCAATCAAACACCCAAAAGGTAATGGGGTGAATGATTGCAAATATTCTAACCAGTGTCAATCGCTCACGTAAGCATCCCAACCCATTGTTTTTCACCCACTGTGCCCCTCTAAACAGAGGCCCTCCTAATGCAAGTCTGTACTGACCAAGTTTGTCACAGAAACAGTCCATCTCAAATCTTGGTCATCTCACTCCTCCACCACTACATTTTTAGTTCAGAAATTTAAGATTCCCCCCCAATCTGACTGACTAAACTAAGCCCCTGCATATAATCAGGCATCATTACTAATTTTTGGCCCTCCTGGACTTACATTGGACATCCCTCCTCTAGATGCAGAGGTTATCGTCAGGAAACAAATGTTGTGCAGTGTCTTCCTGGAAAAGGGTTATACATGAGAAATCTGGGCACCTGCATGCACACATTAATCTGGACTCCGATATGCATATTTCACCTTTCCCATGGTAACTGACATACAGTAACCTAGCTGATGCATGATTGCATAAGAACGAGGGACTGTGTTTTCAGGGAGTGTCATTAGGACAGTCCCTCTGCTGTACCTGTAGGCTTTTATCTGGCTTTGTCTGACTGAGAGTGGAATGTTTCTAAAACATTATGCCGAGTAATTATCTAGCTGTTTAAGATAATGCTTTACAGTCTGAGAACAACTAGGTATTATTTTCCACCTTCAGCTGGATTTTATATGATATTTAACCCTTTCATACAGATATACAATATGTAAATCTTTACTTTTCTTAGGATTGCACCTGTTGTGATGTCACTTCTTTTGATGTCATTGGGTTCAAAGGTCATTTAAAGAAACTGTAAGGCTGCCATGTACACCCACCCTCGATTGGGAGTAGGTCGTTTTCAGAGGGAGAGAGAAGGTCCTCCAGAGGATGCTGAAGGCCAAGAACCTGTGAATGCCCTATTCCTGAGGGGGCTTCCCTATTATTTCATAGGTCGAGGCCTGGCATAAGCTGCTAGGTGGCTATTCCAGCGAGCGCAGATGGTTTTGGATCAACTAAGATTTGGTTTACGTTTCTGTATGTTCTAGGCTCATGTTTATTTTCTGCCTTATTTATTTATTTTAATATCTTAACCTGGTAACCTCTTATGCCGCTGCCACGCAACTTAAAAGTATTATAGGTACCAAAATAGAAATTAGCAGAAATAAATGTCAGAAGTTCTCAGTAAGGGTGACTGATGACTACATGATTTGAGTGTGTCTCCCTTGATTCCCACAGGAGATGAGTTAACATGGAGCACACGTCCTGCACGGAGGACAGGATCCACCATGCCCTGGAGAGATGCCTGCACGGGCTGAGCAGGCGCGAACCTTCCTCGGCTACCTGGACTGGTAGGTGCTCACTCACTGCCATCCCCCATTCCAAACCTGTGGAAGCCGATGCCATCTACCAAACGTCAGAACCATTTGTGCGTCTCCCAGCGTCAGGCTACTGGGATTCATGAAATGGACATAATAGGTCTCAAAACCCAATCCAACATCCTCAAACGGAGGAATACTATAGAATGCTTATTGCTGGTGATTGTTCCTTACGCAGGTCAGAGTAAAGAGAACTCTTCTCCTCCCTGGACGGCCCCTTTAGTGTAACTCTGGTCTTGGTATCTGCCAGCAGGGAGTTTTTGTCTGGCCCCAGAATAATAAGAATTCTTATTTGTAAAGTAGGAACATATTACCCTTTTAAGGGTTTCAAGGCGCTGGGGGCCATCGGGGAGATTAAGTGAGCTATTGCCCAGAGTCACATGATGCTGAGCTAAGCTGCCACCGGCGATCGAACTGTGAGCCCCGCTCTCCAGAGTCAGCCGCTCCGGCCGCTGCAACACTCCTCTCCCTATAGACTATACTCTATGTTTTGGGGTGGCCACATGGTGGGTCAGTGCAAGGCTACACATTTAAATCATATTCGTAGCCATCTCTGTTGCCAGTATGGGGTTTAGACAGAATATCGGAAACAAAAATATAGTGGAATAAAATATTATGTCAAGAATATCTAAGACAAAAATATCATGAAGCTAAGTTTGTAGGTAAGCCAAGTTTTACTCTATGTAACTCCACATGTATGTACCTTGACAATATATGTATCTTCAAGGTATGTAGATGTGAAGTGTACCTTGACAATATATATATATCTTCAAGGTTGGTAGATGTGGAATTAAGAAAAGTAAATCTATACTTACCTATGTGCACTTACCTTCTCGATATTATGGTCCTCAATATTTTTGACACGATATTCTGCCCACACAATACTTTTGTTTCCGATATTCTGTCAGTGATCTGGGTACACTGAATGTAAATCACACTCACTTGAGAGCTTCAATTAAGCTTGTGCATTATTTTAACATGTTCTTGAGTACTGTTTCATCATGTTTGATCAGGTTCCTTCCAGTTGTATTCTGTTCTTGGTAGTCAATAAAACATATTCCCTCGCACATCTCTATATTCAAAAGGCAGAGCTGCTTGCAGTTCCCATCATTGTTAGATGAACCGAATTCACCCACCTGTGCCATGATATGTGTCCACCTGTAAAAGCAGAAATGTAATTTCATGTGATAGCCAAATCAAATACATCCTGCGTTATACGTTGGTCAAACACTTGCAACTGCACATGCAGTGGCTACTGTAACTCACCGCATCTCCCTTAGAAATCACCACCGGAAGTTGCAAGATGACTGCTATTTTCTCCCTGAGATCCTAATGCCAGTCGTCACCTTATTAAGTACGGATGCCAAGCAAAGTTCTGCACTTTCATGCCTAGTAAACTGTGAAAGGCAAGATGGCCGTCAGTAGAACTTTGGCTGGTGATCAGATGGGTGGTTGAACAATTTTGCAATTATAGGGGATGCATTATGCTAAGGGAGTGCACATAGGCACAGAGGGTGTCAGAGCGAGATCATTTTTTCAGGATCACTACAAACTTCAATTTTGATTAAATGTCTGTTTTATAATTATTGTATGTTTATATCCTTTGAAGCTGGCCTTGATCCAGCCCTTCTGGAACTAGGGTGGACACCTCTCCTTTATTCACTGAAGTGGGAAGCCCTTGAAACGCCTGGTGGATGGTTAAGTTCCCAGTGAGGCATTAGGGTCTGTGTATTTGGATGAGCCGATTAGGGGCTATTTTCCATCCTGCATATTTAGGAGTCACCACCTCAAGGCATGTGGCCCTTTGATTTGTGCAGACTTCTCACCAGCCAGCCCATTCATTCCTATGTCCTTCAGTGCTCTGGACCCCAGTTGGTCCTGCTTTCTAACACGTGTCTCTGTTTTTGGCAGCTGGCCTGTGCCTGAACTGGTGGAGCTTGGAAGAGCTGGTGAGCCGCGATGCAGCGAGCTACCTCATCCTCATAGAGAAGATCCTGCAGCGCACACAACAGGTGAGATTGTGCCGCGTGGATGCTCCCCGAGCTGCACAGGTCCTGCCCCTCGTGCCAGCCAGAGTCATACGAACGTACATAGAAACAGAGGCAACATTCCTAAAAGGTGGCGGGCTGGTATGGGATCTCAGAATTATTTATACAGAGATACATCCATTGGTTTCAATGAGCCTTTGGTTCCACAAGGTGATTGGTTGGGCGAAAATGGTGGGAGCAAATACTGGGGAATAGATCTTGTGACTCCTTGATTCAGCCTCTGTCTTTGTTCTCCTAGCTCACTGCTCTGATCCTGGGTATGTCTAGTACGTATTTCTTGCTCCTAATATTTGAGGCTTCCTAAATGGTTGTGTATTCTCACTGTCATTTCCGTTGTGGCCCAGTTCCAGAAGTCCTTGTACCATGGACATCATTCAGCCCAAATGCCAAGGAGCCAATATTAGCGGAAGTGATATCACGCACCCTTTGACACCTGATGACATCACAGGGCTGACCCTCTGACCAACCTTTACCCCTTCAGCAACCTCTTGTTAGCTTCTAGTGGGTTAAGTAAATGGCGGGAGCGGAACCTACATGTAGCAGTGCAGTTTATCCTGGTTCCTGCCCAAACTCTGAGATCGTTGGTAACACAGGACAAGCCAGGTTTAGTAGCTACTACACCTTGCTACCCCTAATCGACGTTCAAGCATTGCACCAGGCCCCTGAAGAGTAGGAGCTGAGCCTCCCTCTGTGGTCTGGCACTCCCTGGCTTTTCAGACACGGTCTCCGGCCGCGTATCTTTCTCTGTCCTGATATTCTGACCTACCTCAGATATCACACACTTATAGGACTGGGTGTGGCTTAACGGCTAGGGCGGCCGACTTTGAAGCTGCAGAACCAGGTTCGAGGCTGGTGGGAGGCTCAAACATCCTGTGATTCTGGGCAAATCACTTAATCTCCCTGTGCCTAAAAATGAATGTGTCCGCCTGTAACACAACTGGTGCTCATGTAAAGGGCTCTGATACCTTAGGGTCAAGTTCGCGCTACATAAAATTGCAAAAAAACAACCAAGAAAGCGCATAGTTCCTTGAAGTGTTGGGAGTCGGGCCAAGGACTGCTGGGTTTCCGAGTTAAAGCAAAGCCCCTGTTGCATGCAGCCACCGAGATGCAGTTTGCAGTGGAGCTGTGATGTTGGAAACATTGAAGTCCTGTGTGTGTGGGAACAGAAGGAGGGCGGCAGATGGAACTGGCAGTGCAGTAGAAGAGGGAGGCACACCGGTGCTATTCACAGAGAGATGGCTTCCTACTTCCTGCCCTGGTGTGACCGGGACTTGCACACAGAGACAATAGCGGCCGCCCACGTGTACAGTTTCCAGCAGTAGCTGTTTAAGGGGTCTCTATTCTGCATTGTGTTCTGTCTATTGTCCTTTGAGGTTGAAAACAAGGTCGAGCTGGGGCTGGGGGGTGGAGGGAGGTGGGTACAGTATCTGGAAATGCTGGGCAGAGCCTGCGACTTTTCTGTAGTGACTGCTGTCCCATTGGCTGGAACAGTGTCTTTCTGGTGCTCTTTCATGCATTTTAGTATATATTTCTATATTAAGGGCCTGGTTTAGAATTTGGTGAATGGGTTACCCCGTCACAACGTGACAGATACTTCGTCCGCCTTATTACAAGTGCATTATCCTATGGCACTTGTGTTAAGGCGGACAGGATATCCACAGCGGCGGTCGGTGCAGGTAAGCGCAGTGGGGCGGGGCTAGGCGGGACGGGAGGGGAGGGGGGAAGTCAACAGACGACGGAATAGGGAAAATGAAATAAATAAATAAATCATATTCCGTCGTCTGTCGACACCCCACCCTCCCCCACCCCCACCGGGCTTACCCCACCCTCTCCCCGCCCCCACCGGGCTTACCTGCACCGACTGGATATCCATCAGGTTAAGACTGAGCAGCCGTCTGCCAAAGTAAACCAGGCCATAAGACATTTATTTTGTACGTATTAAACAAATGCATGGATTAATTTCCAGAAAGGATGGGGCTTGTTAAAGGTAAACTGGCCTGGGGATGCGTCCTACATTCAACTGACTGACTCCTTCCCTAACCCGCCAGCCTGTCAACGACATATATCCTGATTTTCACCTGGCAAGTATGACCCTGTTGCTGATCCTTATGTTTGGGTGTTTTTCAGGTTCAGGCGAACAGTGAGTACCACCTGGTGATCCCGCTGGCCCTGATGTTCTACTCGGCTGTCCTGTGTGTGAGTACTCACGCTTTCTAGCACTATCTCAGCTGGCCTTCTAAGAGGATGAACTAAGAGTGAGTGAAAGAGGGGGCAGTAAAGGGTCATCAGGTTCCTTCCTCTGTGTACTAATAACGAGCTGTCTCTTTAGAGCTCTGTCCTTCTTCCCTGATGGCAGGTGCTTGAGACATAACCCAACATTCACTGTAGGGATCTCATGTTCCTCCCATGTCTGAGTGAGTGTCTTATATTTGGATTTGAAGAAGGAGAGTACTGATCCACTTTCCGCTGTAGGTGGTCTTCATTATGTGAAGCATTGGGTCCCACCGCTCCCCCAGCAATGGACATAATTAAGAGAGGCCTGGTGTCCTCCCTTTCCGCATCATTATTTTATTTTATAAGATGACGTATGCACTTCCTGCATCCAGCCAGGTCTTTGATATTTGATGTCAGTACCAATCATCTCCCCGACGTGTGATCTTCATTCTGGGATGCCATACAGTATGTCCCTCCTTTTTTCTGATGGGTGGTCTTCATTCAAGATACATGCGTCTTGCCTTCTCTCGATCAGTGACCTTCATTCTGAGACATTACATGCCCATCCACTGCCGCACATATATGGTTTTCATTCTAAGATGCCACATGTCCTGCCCCCTTGTCTGATCTTCATTCTTGGATTCCAGAGCCCCTCTTCTTGGTTCCCGGTGGTCTTCTCTCTGAGAGTGCATGTGCCCCCTTGAATGGTTCTTATTATGAGATGTTAGGGTCTCTTTTCTTGCTTTCGTTATGGTCTGCATAAGAGCATGCCAGTTGCCCCTTTTGCTTCCAGTATTGTCTTCATTATAAGATACTAATGTCCCTCCTCTCACACTCTGAGGGATGGGGCCGAGGGTAGGGCCTTCTTCAGGAGAAGTCAGGTGTCGTGTTGCTCTCAGATGTGCTTATAATTATGAGGAGACCTGTGTCCTATCTCTTGTTCCATGATGTCTCGTGTCCCACCACCCGGTGAGTCTTTCTTTGAAGGTGCCTTCTGTCCTCCTCTTGCACTGAGGAGGTTTCCTCATACTAAGATGTCACGTGACATCCACGTGCTCTGATGGGCTCTCCTCATTGTGAGATGCCATGAGTTTTCTTTATCTGAGGGGTTCTCTTCATTCTGTGATATCACTTGTCCTCTTGCTCAAGGAGTTCCTTCCATTAAGATATCCCCTGTTTCCTCCTCTTACTCTGACGAGTTTTCTTAATTCTCAGGATTTACGCAACCTCCTCTGGCTCTGAGACCTTCTTTTCATTCTGAAATGACATGTGTCCTCCACTTGCTCAGGGAGTCCTCTACATTATGAGTGCCATGTGAACACTTCTTCTTCTGGCGGCATCTTTATATTCGGAAATGATATCTGCTCTCTTGCTGGATGGGTTCTAGTCATTATGTGATTCCATGTGTCCTCTAGCTCCAAGAAGTTATCTTCATTATGAGACACCATGTGTGCTCCTACTGCCCCAAGCTGTTCTCTGTGTACCAAAATGACATGTGTCCTCATCTCGCTTTAAGGGGTCCACTTAATTCTCAGATATCATGTGCCCGCCTCTTGCTCGTAGATATTCTCTTCATTATGGTATTTCACCAATCCCACCCCCAGTTCTTCCTCTGGAGGCGTCATTTGACCTCTTGCTACAAGGAGCTCTCCTCATTATGAGATGCTTGTGCCATCCTTTTGCTGTGAGTGGTTCTCGTTATTCAGAGCTGCTCTCGCTTCCTTTTCCTTCTCGCTCATGGCCTCCTCTTCACACTGAGATGCCCGTGTGCCCTCCTCTTGTTCTGAGGGGGTTCTCTTTACTCAAAGATGCTATTTGACCTCTTGCTCCAAAACCTTTTCTTCATTAGGTAATAGCAAGTGTGCTCCTTGTTCTTCGAGGGGTTCCCTTCCTTTCCACATGCCCTGTGACCACCACTTCCTCCCAGAGGTTCTCTTCATACTGAGATGTTACGTGACATCCCCTTATTCCAAGGTGCCCTCTTCATACCAATGTGTCATATGATCTCTAATCTTGAAGTTTTTTAAAATTCTGAGATGCCCTGTGTCCTCCCGCTCCAAGGAGTTCTCCACATCGTGAGATACCAAATGTCTTACTCTTAATCCTGGGGGTTCCCTTCATAGTGACGTCATGTGATTTCTTTCTCTGAGGCATTCTCTTCATTGTGAAATGTCATGGGTGCCACTTCTGTTTCCCTGGGCTGCTCTTCCATATAAGGTGCCAATGCCCATCTCTTGCTGCATGGAATGAATCCTCCTGCTGGTATGCCAGTATTATTTCTCGTTACCCCACCTGAGCATTACATTGGAAATACTGTTTTCATCTGTGGCTCTTCCACTGTCCCCACCCTTCTCTTTATTTTCATCTGTGGCTCTTCCACTGTCCCCACCCTTCTCTTTATTTTCATCTGTGGCTCTTCCACTGTCCCCACCCTTCTCTTTATTTTAATCTGTGGCTCTTCCACTGTCCCGCACCCTTCTCTTTAATCTTTTTCCACTACAGACCCTCTTTTTCTTCAGAACAAATGTGATAAATAGTGTACAGTTCATTCAGCGGTACCATGATTTACTCCCTCCCATTGTTCCATCCCTCCATCCTTCAGATCTGAATTACCTGGGTTAAAATACTACCATTGCTCCTGTCGTGCTTTCTATTCAACTGAAGCCCAGTGTTCATAGACCCATGTGCCCATCAGAGCGATTTGTTGGTGCTACGGTGGACATCTATGAATTTGTCAGTGATATTGCTTTCTTCTTCTCTAGACACCGTACTTTTCGCCGGCACCGCACCTCCTGCAGCAGGCCTCAGAAACTTACCACAGCTTCCTGACCTGGCCTCTGCCCTACTGCACCATCTACAGGGAGCTGCTGTCTTTCATCGCAGATGAGCTCAAGGCGCCAGGTACGTGCCAGGGTCTGTGCTAAGAACCTCTGACCTCAGCCAGCGCTCATGTATCCATTTGAAGGCTGCTCTGTCTGTTCTGATTGGAGAAAGGGTGTTGAGCGGGATGCCAGAGAGATTGGATGTGTTGATGTTCAAGTGACTCTGTTGGAGCGAGTTTCATGTAAGGTGACCTTGACATGAAGGGGAGGGTGCAAGCATTCCGACAGGTAGCTCTACCAGGTGACGCCATATCACCTGAAGCCCTATGTTCCCGTCTTGGCTATTCATGGAACAAACGCAATGCTTGCTGGAAGTTGCAGCCCGGCTTCTCCTCGATTGACCCAATCAGATTAAAGTTCCACACTATAAAGGTTTGTAGATGAGAACTCTGCACTGGACTGTGGTGCCCCATGTGAAGTAAATACTTCCGGCATCACTCCGGAGGCCAGTTCACTGACAGGCTAGTAGGGCTCCGGCGGATTTAGTCACATGTGAGCTACACGTGACTGAACCTGCTGAATTTTCGGAGGCATCAGCATTTCAGAACTTTGTGCATTTCCCAATGCCCAGAGAAATGTCCGCACTTTTGCAAGAGAGTCACAACTTCTACCTAGTTTTGATGAAGGTACCCTCATGTTCCTTACAGTGTGGATCTCTTGAACACCCAACGATCTGCAGTTATACAAATCGTTTTTCAATGTGTACTATTCAATCTGGTTATGGTTTAATAAAATATATTTAATTTCCTATAATGGATATGCTAGACTGACGCATAGATTTTACTGCCCTCGTGTTACCCCAGTTTCTATGTTTATTTCCTCTGTGTTCGTTTTAGTTACACAGCTCAGCCGCATTCTGTTGCTGAAAAGGTGTGACTTTCACTGGTCAGAAAATGAAAAAATGCGTGCATATAAGATGTTCTCACGCGAGCCTCAAAGCTGCTGGTGGTTACTGAAGGGGAGGGAGGGTGGTGCGGCTGCCGGCATGGTGCCAGCTGGTTTCCGAGTACCCAGCATGCTTTGCTGCACACAGTTCTAACTATGAGCGCCCGTCTCTTACTTCCTCCTTATCGTACCATCTATGATCGTGCCTTGGCATGAATAATGTCACAGGGTCTGCAGACAATAAACGTGATGGGAGGGAAGAGAGGTGGGTAGAGAGTGGGGGCGAACAGCATGGTCTTGACCAGGGCACAAGTCTTAAAAAAAAAAGTGGGGGGACTAACCAGGTTAGGCAGTATGCAAGTGAAATCATGACGCCTGCCATCACAGCGCATGATGTCAGGACGCGTGTCATTGCACGTGACATCACAGAATGTGACCTCACTGGAAGTGACATCACAAGAAGTGACATCAGATATTAAGACCTCAGACATATGTTTATCAGGTATATCATGAGTACATTAAGCGCATTATGAGATTTAACAAATGAAATTTGGCGTCGGGGTTGTGCCAAAAACAATCCCAATGCAAAATCTGGGCCTCAACTAATACATTTATTTTTTTAAACCCTGCCACAAAGAAATTGGCAACAAGGAGCAGAATGACAGTAGATCTGTTCTGCTTAATTGGTTGCAAAGTCTCCATTTTAAAATATTTGATTGGGTTAAGGCATCTGCTGTACAGATGCCCAGTAAATCTCAGGGAATAGTAATAATGGTGAGATAACTCTGGAGTTTAACGCATATGTTGGAGAGATCTGCGTTCAGTGAAGTCTCAGATTTGAATCAAAGTAGTATAAGGTTAATGTGTCTCCTGCAAAGCACATCACGTAACATGCAGATGACAGATTTTTATTTTATGTAGATAGTAAAGTGAGTTACTGCTTTTAACACATAGATTGTTTTGTTACCTGCAGTTCATAAATTGTAAGCCTTGTAATATAACACAGTGAGCTGTGAAGGACATGTGACTCCTACAACTTGTAAACCTGCCTCATGTAACTCATTTTGTACATTGATTTACACATGTACATGATTTATTGTCAACATATAATGTGTATGTTAGGTGAAGAGCTCTGACACCCTGCGTAGCGCTATAAAAGAAATAAAATAGTGCTACTGAAATTGTTATTTGTATAAATACTGGCACAGACCAACACATCTGACATTCTTACAGTGCATGCATCTCTTATGTACAAGGACTGAACAAAGTCAAAAGATGCCTCTCTTAAGTACCTGTGAAGAGATAACAAGCTGTGTGCCTTTGTTTCCCCTCCTTGCCATTTACATTTAAGTGCGAGGTTCCAGGCCGCCTCCAGTCAGGATATTCAAACAAAGGGAGGCCTGATGGCCCCTGAACTTCGGCCCAGCTGGAGGTGAAAAGAAAAGCCCCCTCGCTGCCTGCACGTTGCTGCTGGGAATGGATAGCAGACAACGTACTGGCGCTGCTGAACGTGTCCCGGTGTCTGACAATTACACGGGGGCAAGTTCAGCATATTTCTGTGGGGTCCAACTTCTTGGCATGAGGGAAGGCGCCCACCCTGTGAAAATAGTGGGTGGATGCCGTGTACCTGCGTATACCCCCGACTCGTGCCCTGGTCTTGACTCCTGTCAACGGTGGCAGATTCCCTCATTTTTAGCGCCACACAGGCTCAGCTGTAAACAGTGGCAAACTGGCCTTTAACTAGTAAGAATTCCAAAAGTAGCAATGCCCCTAAAGCGCTGGGGCAGAGCAGTGCTTAATTTGTAAAATAATAAGTGCCAGGGCCCTGACCAGAAGGCAACTGCAGCGTGCACCACCCATCGCCCCTGTCATCTCTGCCAAAACAACTACTAAACATCTCTCTAACCTGCAAGTGCGGCAGTTCAGATTATTCAAGGTCCCCAAAGGCATGGCTGGAGAGGCACGTATCAGTAATTTTTAGGTTGAGCCTGGGCAGCGCATGCGCTGCTCTGCGGCATGCTGTATTGGAGTATGGAATAGAAGCCCCGCCCACTCTCTGCCCATATTTGTTATTGGCTTGTGTCAAAGTCCTTCGTAAATGCTGGCTGTTGATTCATTAATTGGCTTGTTAGTCCCTCCTTAGTACCGCCTTATCTGCATTTGTAACCTCCCATGAGGACTGGCCCTTTTACTTCGGTTGTTACATGGTACGTCTTTTTTAGTCTGTAAGCACTATTTTCTTTAATGAGTTTCTCCTACTGACTGCAGGCACAACATGCTTTCCTGCAACATTCAGCGCGCCATGCACGCTTTCACTTTCCGAGCAGCCGGGACAATGGCAGCCGCTTCTTTGAATAGGTCTCGCATTTACAAGAGTTTAAGCTATTGGCATTGTAAATGACAATTCCTTTTATTTATGTGTTAATTAACAAAACAGATAAATAAAAGGCATTGTCATTTACGTCAATAGCTTAAACTCTGGCAAATGCGAAACCTATTGTATTGCAAATGCTTGTTAATGTATATTGTTATCATAAACAACAGTTGTTCTGCTCATCTCTAAATTAGATGAGCTGCGCCACCATGTGGCTGACTGTCATACGTGAAGTGTTGACAATTGAGTGCCAGTGTCGAGCACCGGAAACCAATTAAGTGCCGGTGCTGAGCACCAGAAACCACGTCTCAAATTAAGCACTGGGGCAGAGTCAGTCGACGATCAGGCAAGCCCGAGGTACCGTAGTGCATATGTTATGTGTCCCTAGGGCAGGTGCTACTTTAATATAATAGTTGGCATCCAGCCACCTTGGAGTGTCCCTGCAAGGGGGCACCGGATTGAAAATAGAGGCCGAAAATAAGACCCTTTCTCTAGGAGAGAGGCAACTCCAAAACAGCAAATTTCATTTACTCAGGATTTTGAAAATCCTTACATCAGAGCTTTGGGTCCTTAGAAAAATTAATCAATAGCAGGTCGTGCCCTCTGTGCTGCTGAAAGCAAAGAAATCAGAACCCCAATCCAACTCGCTCACAATCCCAATATTCCTTCTACTGGGAATACTGTTAATCCATCTGTGTGTCCGGACCCGCACACAAGGGAGGAGCTGATGGTGCTCAAACATACTAGATCGAAGTAGCCTTAAATTAACTGGGGATCATTCATCTCTAATCTTTGGGATCCAGCTCCTCAGTGGTAACTTCCCTGTAATGAAAAATAACAATTATTTCTGAGTAATGTGTGCATTCATATTTCATACAAATCAAGAGTATCCCCATGGAAAATGTCTGGAGTTATCCAGTGGGTCCTCTATTTCTCCTTACACGCTGGACTGCTGCCCTTCTCCGCCTGTCCTCCAGGCAGAGCTGAAACCAGTTAGTCTAATACTCTCCAGACTCTACTTTTAGGCTGTTGATTTGAATCATTTGATGGTAACTCCTGAGGGGCTGGCACTGATACAGGACATGGAGGTCTGTAATAGAGGCATCCCTGTCCACTACAACTAATCCAGCAGATCAGATGCCTCCATATCTTGGCTCTCTGTAGAAGGCTGCTGATGGCTTGTACCTTTCATAGAAATCACCATTCTCCACCACTTACAAGTTTAAGGCGTCTTAGGTTCATATATGTCCTCTCCTCCCAGTTAACGACACCTTAATGGATTGTGATCCACCTGTTTTGGCAAAAATATTTAGTACATTCGTGTCCACCTTTATAAATTGCAAAGCAGCAGACCTGTCGACTTACATGTTTCTACCGTGCGTCACAATATGTGATATTGGCTCACTCCACACGGTCACTCAGCAGAGAGCTGTTATCACAAGGTGGAAGGAAAGGCATGCTGGAAACATCTGCACTGAGTTACGGGGAGCAAGGCGTGTGTGGTACGCAGGAAACATGTAGGGTTTGTCCAAAGGTGTATGCTGCCTAGAAGCATTTGAGTGAATTTGCAATAATCTGCGTTGATTACTGAACCCATCATGAGTGCACGTCATTTTCGAAGACTCGGCTGAGTCTAGAAGTGGTGTTTTGAATATATATATATATATAGATTCACTGACAAAACAAAGCTTAAAGTGAGGTTATAGTTAGGTATGGTAATAATATATTACTTTTTTCATACCTAACTATAACTTCACTTTAACCTTGTGTATATATATATATATATGAGCAATGACACTCCCTCGATTAGGCTGCCGCGTCGGACATGGAGATCGCGGGCCAACAAGATTGGGACATCACTTGGTGTACGAACGCCAAATTACTTAATGAGCTTTCGCAGCGGAATCAACATGTCAGCGTGGAGCAGCTCGGGGAGCAACGAATGGTGCAGCCCCAGGATGGGGCATTACAACTTTAAGGCGGAGGTGGGGGCCAAAGAGTATATTCCAATGTGAGTGGATATCACAACCTTAAATAAGCCCCCAGGGAAACACCCTCCTGCAGTGAAACCGGCACTGAAGAAAGCCACACGGCTGAAACGCATCTGCCCTAGCGTTTCACGGACCCATATCATGCGCTACAAGCAATATCTAAATAAACCCACTTGACAACTTACCTGAGCTATGTCGGACCCATTCGTAGAGGGAATGAGGTGGTGGACTTTGATATTTAGCCAGTATGCGGGCACTGGCGACTGACATGCCCTCTCGGTCAGGAGCAACGTGCCAGCCGGCAAGCTTTGGAAAGTATCGCATACAGCGCATTGCCCCCCCCTGCGGATTGAAAACCAGTGTTGTCATTGATGCAAAGGGGAGAGAGGAGCAGTAATCACTGCGTAAAGGAATTTTGCAGGTGGTTTTATGAGCAATGACACTCCCTCGATTAGGCTGCCGCAACGGACATGGAGATGTGGGCCAACAAGATTGGGACATCACTTGGTGTACGAACGCCGAATTACTTAATGGGCGTTCGCAGCAGAATCAACATGTCAGCGTGGAGCAGCCCCGGGAGCAACGCATGGTGCAGCCCCAGGATGGGGCATTACAACTTTAAGGCGGAGATGGGCCCAAAGAGTATACTCCAATATGAGTGGATATTACAACCTTAAATAAGCCCCCAGGGAACCACCCTCCTGCTGTGAAACCGGCACTGATTAAAGCCACACGGCTGAAACGCGTCTGCCCCAGCGTTTTACAGACCCATATCATGCGCTACAAGCAATATCTTAATAAACCCACTTAACAACTTACCTGAGCTGTGTCGGACCCATTCGTAGAGGGAATGAGGTGGTGGACTTTGATGTTTAGCTAGTATGTGGACACTGGCGACCGACACGCCCTATCGGTCAGGAGCAACGTGCCAGACAGCAAGTTTGGGAAAGTTTTGCATACAGCACGTTGCCCCCCAGCGGATTGAAGACCACAGTGTTGTCATTGATGCAAAGGGGAGAGAGGAGCAGTATTCACTGCGTAAAGGAATTTTGTAGGTGGTTTTATGAGCAATGACACTCCTCGATTAGGCTGCCGAGGCGGACATGGAGACTGCGGGCCAACAAGATTGGGACATCTCTTGGTGTACGAACGCCGAATTACTTAATGGGCGTTCGCAGCGGAATCAACATGTCAACGTGGAGCAGCTCGGGGAGCAAAACATGGGGCATTACAACTTTAAGGCGGAGGTGGGGCCAAAGAGTATACTCCTATGTGAGTGGATATTACAACCTTAAACAAGCCCCCAGGGAAACACACTCCTGCAGTGAAATGGGCACTGAAGAAAGCCACACGGCTGAAACGCGTCTGCCCTAGCGTTTCACGGACCCATATCATGCGCTACAAGCAATATCTGAATAAACCCATTTGACCAATTACCTGAGCTATGTCGGACCCATTCATAGAGGGAATGAGGTGGTGAACTGTGATGTTTAGTCAGTATGCGGGCACTGGCGACTGACACGCCCTCTCGGTCAGGAGCAACTTGCCAGCTGGCAAGTTTGGGAAAGTATTGCATACAGCGCGTTGCCCCCCTAGCAGATTGAAGACCACAGTGTTGTCATTGATGCAAAGGGGAGATTGGAGCAGTATTCACTGCTTAAAGGAATTTTGCAGGTGGTTTTATGAGCAATGACACTCCCTCGATTAGGCTACCTTGGCGAACATGGAGACCGCGGGCCAACAAGATTGGAACATCACTTGGTCTACGAACGCCGAATTACTTAATGGGCGTTCGCAGCGGAATCAACATGTCAGCGTGGAGCAGCCCGGGAGCAACACATGGTGCAGCCCCGGGATGGGGCATTACAACTTTAAGGCAGAGGTGGAGCCAAAGAGTATACTCCAATGTGAGTGGATATTACAACCTTAAATAAGCCCCAAGGGAAACACCCTCCTGCAGTGAAACCAGCACTGAAAAAAGCCACACAGCTGAAATGTGTCTGCCCTAGCATTTCACGGACCCATATCATGCGCTACAAGCAATATCTGAATAAACCCACTGGACAACTTACCTGTGCTGTGTCGGACCCATTTGTAGAGGGAATGAGGTGGTGGACTTTGATATATATATATATATATATATATATATATATATATATATATATATATATATATATATATATATATATATATATATATATATATATATATATATATATATATATATATATATAATTACCTACTGGCGGTCGCCAGTAGGTAGTTATAGTTAGGACCTTGTTTCTATTCAAAAAGCGTTTTTCTTTTGCCAATATATTTGGCGTCGTTTGATCGAATCTTCGCGAAATTTTCAAAACTAATGGGGCGCTCCTGTCAGCTCCTGTCTTGAAAGTTTCGGGGTGATTCGTCAAGCGGGGGTCGAGAAAAAAGGGGGGTCCCAAAACGTGTTTTTCCCATGTTTATATATATATATGTATATATATATATATATATATATATATATATATATATATATCCACACAAAGTTTCTCCATTAACACAGCCTCTGACCACAACAGGGCGGCTTCGTCGGACAGGAACGGAGAATCCTGTCAATTATCCACAACTCATTTCTCACCAGAAATGCGACGACTCCAGGTACTTAAAAGCATTCAAACTTCATTCAAGCTTCGAGATAGGCTGGCAGTCCATCCTGAGCACTTGCCCTAGCTCCTTACGCATTTCAGCTTCTCTTTCAGCCTTGATCACAGGAGGGCAGTTGCATCAAACTAGTACAAGGGTCACCTGCTTATGTAGCAACGTCAGACTCTCCCATTGGTGAAAGTCTAACCATTTAAAGTGTCCGTGTTTGATGCGCACATATTCAAATTTTGATGAAAAGGTTTCCTTTCAACTGCAAACTGATGTAACTATTTTCAAAAAGCAGTTCAATTCATCACAAATGAAAGTGTTATGCGGGCACTGGCGACTGACACGCCCTCTCGGTCAGGAGCAACGTGCCAGCCGGCAAGCTTTGGAAAGTATTGCATACAGCGCATTGCCCCCCCCTGCGGATTGAAAACCAGTGTTGTCATTGATGCAAAGGGGAGAGAGGAGCAGTAATCACTGCGTAAAGGAATTTTGCAGGTGGTTTTATGAGCAATGACACTCCCTCGATTAGGCTGCCGCAACGGACATGGAGATGTGGGCCAACAAGATTGGGACATCACTTGGTGTACGAACGCCGAATTACTTAATGGGCGTTCGCAGCAGAATCAACATGTCAGCGTGGAGCAGCCCGGGAGCAACGCATGGTGCAGCCCCAGGATGGGGCATTACAACTTTAAGGCGGAGATGGGCCCAAAGAGTATACTCCAATATGAGTGGATATTACAACCTTAAATAAGCCCCCAGGGAACCACCCTCCTGCTGTGAAACCGGCACTGATTAAAGCCACACGGCTGAAACGCGTCTGCCCCAGCGTTTTACAGACCCATATCATGCGCTACAAGCAATATCTTAATAAACCCACTTAACAACTTACCTGAGCTGTGTCGGACCCATTCGTAGAGGGAATGAGGTGGTGGACTTTGATGTTTAGCTAGTATGTGGACACTGGCGACCGACACGCCCTATCGGTCAGGAGCAACGTGCCAGACAGCAAGTTTGGGAAAGTTTTGCATACAGCACGTTGCCCCCCCAGCGGATTGAAGACCACAGTGTTGTCATTGATGCAAAGGGGAGAGAGGAGCAGTATTCACTGCGTAAAGGAATTTTGTAGGTGGTTTTATGAGCAATGACACTCCCTCGATTAGGCTGCCGAGGCGGACATGGAGACTGCGGGCCAACAAGATTGGGACATCTCTTGGTGTACGAACGCCGAATTACTTAATGGGCGTTCGCAGCGGAATCAACATGTCAACGTGGAGCAGCTCGGGGAGCAAAACATGGGGCATTACAACTTTAAGGCGGAGGTGGGGCCAAAGAGTATACTCCTATGTGAGTGGATATTACAACCTTAAACAAGCCCCCAGGGAAACACACTCCTGCAGTGAAATGGGCACTGAAGAAAGCCACACGGCTGAAACGCGTCTGCCCTAGCGTTTCACGGACCCATATCATGCGCTACAAGCAATATCTGAATAAACCCACTGGACAACTTACCTGTGCTGTGTCGGACCCATTTGTAGAGGGAATGAGGTGGTGGACTTTGATATATATATATATATATATATATATATATATATATATATATATATATATATATATATATATATAAATTACCTACTGGCGGTCGCCAGTAGGTAGTTATAGTTAGGACCTTGTTTCTATTCAAAAAGCGTTTTTTCTTTTGCCAATATATTTGGCGTCGTTTGACGAATCTTCGCGAAATTTTCAAAACTAATGGGGCGCTCCTGTCAGCTCCTGTCTTGAAAGTTTCGGGGTGATTCGTCAAGCGGGGGTCGAGAAAAAAGGGGGGTCCCAAAACGTGTTTTTCCCATGTTTATATATATATATGTATATATATATATATATATATATATATATATATATATATATATATATATATATATATTTATATATATATTCTTAATTAAAGCAAAGTAAAGCGTACACTCAGCGGGGATGTGCATGGTAGGTGAAAATTTATTTTCTGCTATGCGTTTCGACTGCGAACAGTCTTGATCACACCCAATATATGCTTGTTTCATTAATAAAAACTGAAGATATACTTCCAGTGCAACAAGTCTTTAATGTTTAAAAGTCCTCTATTATTGTGATTTCTTTGCGCCCCAATATTGGGGCACACTGGAAGTATATCTTCAGTTTTTTTAATGAAACAAGCATATATTGGGCGTAAAGATGGCGACTGGTCAAATTGAAAAAGGCTGTCCAAACAGCCGAAACTCTTCTTTGGAAACCAGAAGCTGCCGTTAATGAATTTGGAAATCAGAAGTTGCCATCTATGAACATTGCTACTCAAATTCGATATTGGAATGTGTGCAACAAGGTGCTAATAAATGGAAATGAAATTACCTGTTCTGAGTGCCAGCTCTCTGGGAAGTGGGAGAGAAATGTTTGATATATAAAGGCATTAGCGGAGACGCCTTAAACTGAGCACCACCTGCAGTTAGGTAGCAAGCCGGAGAACCGCACACCTTCTTTTTTGTATAGTATACACGGGCTAGCCCCCAGGCTCGGACAAACCTGAATGATGGATTGGAGGCCGGAGCAGCAGTGAAAGGTCCAACGCTGAGGGTCTGTTGACTCTCCTGGCGGGGACCGGACAAGCTGCGTGAGGCCCCTGTATATTACAGTGAACTTTGAACCGATGCCAGGAGTAGGGAACCGAAGGCACTCGCCTGTGGTGAGAACAGGTTTGCATACATTTTGCTGCACCGAGTTATGCAGAGTCAATGAAAAAGCGGCACTTGTGAAACTTTGCCTGTCGAAAGAAATGGAATACATGGATTGTGCGACTTGTTTTGGAATAAATATGGGACAATTTGACTGCGCAAGATTTACTTTTGAAGCACACTGGTGCATGAATTGGAAATAAAGAAGAAGAAAAATAAAATATTGGGGCGCAAAGAAATCACAATAATAGGGGACTTTTAAACATTAAAGAACTCGTCGCACTGGAAGTATATCTTCAGTTTTTATTAATGAAACAAGCACATATTGGGCGTAAAGATGGCGACTGGTCAAATTGAAAAAGGCTGTCGAAACAGTCGAAACGCGTCTTTGGAAACCAGAAGCTGCCATTAATGAATTTGGAAATCAGAAGTTGCCGTCAATGAACATTGCTATTCAAATTCGATCTTGGAATGTTTGCAACAAGGTGCTAATAAATGGAAATGAAATTACCTGTTCTGAGTGCCAGCTCGCTGAGAAGTGGGAGAGAAATGTTTGATATGGCAATGCGTGATGAGTTCGCCTCGCCTCCCGGGCCGGGGCTGGTTCAGCGGTCGCCACCGCTCAATATTACAATGATAATCCTCTACTGCTCCGTAAAATAATTACAGCCTCACCAACCGGCTCGTATTTGAATCAAATATTGATTTTTATGGCAAATGAAAAAGACGCGTTTCGACCTGCTTCGGTCTTGGTCACATGACCATGAAATCAAAATGTCACCATTTATGCAAACTAGCACTGCAACGTGCATTTAGACATAAAAGAAATACTTGGGGGAAAGGTTAAAGCCACATTCTTCCTGTTCAAAGTAAACAAAACTTTATGCATATCTTCAATGTGACAGTGGTGAATGAACAAAAGCTTATGCATGTCTTAAATGTGATAGTCCTGAGTGGGCAATGTCCCAATATAAAGTGCATGTGCTTGTATGTTCATGCCAAAGCCCAATCATAGGATATGTTCACAATGGTGTGAATGCACCCCCATAATTGGCGGTCAGTATTGTTGTTCATAGTACATTCATTGATGAAATAGTGTTATGCTGTATTTTTTGCAAATAAAGGTATAGTACCCTAATAAAATGTTAGATTCCTGTCAAGGTTTTGCTCACACTCTGACAATGTTTCGTGCCTATACATATAGTTCAGTTATAACCAACAAACTTTTTTTGGGGGGGTTTAGTGCCCCACTGATATTGATCACTTGTAATCCTAATTACATCGTAATATAAGGTAAAATATATACTGTAGATGTTTTACTATACCCCCATCTAGTCGAATAGCCACATAGAGTGATCCGATCAACTGATTGGTTTGGGCTGGGTCGAGTGACCCACTATTATGAAGTCAAGGTATTTCCACATAGGGATAGCCTTCTCCGTGCATTTAACTCCCTACCTGTGATAGGAACCGACAAACTGTTCTGAAGTGAGTTCCTTGGTTTCTGTGGGAAAGAGAGGGACAAGGCAAAGAGCATTAATGTACACTTATCATGGCTCATACTCTGTACAATACCATACATGGGCATCTGGTACTGGGCTAACACACTTATCACAAAACAAGCAAAATTAGTGGTTAAAATGATAGCTCTGATAGGAACTATGAAAGCTCAGATTTCAGGGTTTACCGGGTAGCAGCCTACTTTCCTAAATGCGTGTGCATTTCTTCATCATTGTTCATACCAAAGGGAAACAGGCATCTGGCTTGTACAATGTACCTAGATTCTAGTCTGCATAACGCAGATATCCTGTCACCATCTCTTGGGTTTTTGGTATAGTATCAATCCCAAAATGTTTGGCCTTGGTCCAATCCCCTTTGTGATGTTCTCTGAAGTGTTTAGCTGTGTTATAACTCAAGTCAGCATTGGTGATCGCCCTCCAGTGTTCTAAAATTCTTTTTTGTACTGGGAAAGTGGTAGAGCCTATGTACCACATGTCACATGGACATGTGATGCCATAGATCACGAAGTCTGTTTTGCATGTGATGAGTTTAGTTGCACGTGCTTTCTTCCTTACTCTTTTCAGGAATATTTCAGAGACATTGGTGCTGTATTTACAAGCTTTCCAATGACCGCATTTTCTGAAGCCTTTGCTTTGTTGTAGCCAGGTGGAACCCCTGAGTGCCAAATGGCTGTGGACCAGCATGTCTCTAATAGAGAGATTACATTGAAAGGTGATGTTTGGTTTCACCTATTTTGGCCCTTAGAGTAGTGTCTTGTGTAAGGATGGCCCATCTATTCTTCAGGACTTTTCTCAATGTAGTTGCCTGATTGGAGAACTTGGTAATGAATCTGATTGGTTCTATTGTTGGTGTGCCTGCTCTCTCTCAGGTTTATGTGTAAGTGTCTCCTCTCTTGTTTTTTGGTCCGCCCTCGCAATGGCTTTATTTAGGGCCTTTCTGGGATAGTTTCTTGCCTCTAAGCGGCTGATCATCTCGTTCTTAGTTCAGTTATAACTATCGTTTGTACTGCTGTTTCTTTTTGCCCTTAGTAATTCGCTGTAGGGTATACTCCAGCGAAAACTAGGAGGGTGGCAACTATCAGCGTGTAAAATTGAGCTGCCGGTTGTGTCCTTTTTAAATAGCTCTGTGTGTAGGGTGCCTTCTCTGAGAGTTAGTCTGATGTCTAAGAAGTCTATTTGTTCCTTACTGTGCTGTTGAGTGAACCTTAGATTCAGATTGTTATCGTTGAGTTTGTCGAGGAGGATCAGTAGATCCTTCTCAGTTCCCTCCCAAACAAAGAAGACATCATCTATATATCGCAGCCAGACACTGATCTGGTTTGTCCGTTCATTTAGGTCGTTGCCCCAGAGGACCTGCTCCTCTCACCAGCCCACCAAGAGATTGGGGTAGCTTGGGGGCAAAGCAGGTCCCCATGGCAGTCCCTTGTACCTGTCTGTAGAGAGAATTCTCGAAAATAAAAATGTTTTCTTTTAGGCAAGTCTCCATCATCTCAATTAGCATCTGTGTATGTTCTAGGACATTAGCATTCCTGGTTCTTAAAAAGTATTTGCAAGCGTTGATACCATCCTCATGTCTTATACTTGTGTAAAGACTCTCTACGTCTAAACAAACCAGCCAGCACTCATCTACTTTTCATTTGCTAAAAAAACCAATATTTGAATCAAATACGAGCCTGTTGGTGAGGCTGTAATTCTTTTACAGAGCAGTAGAGGATTATCATGATATCTTACTTTGTACAAACAAAAACTTGGAAATTCACTGAAAAAAGCAAACGTTAGAGGGACATTATAGTTAGGTGCAAATGTCAATTAAATCATACCATTTTAAAGAAACAACACCACTGCGATTCACCAGTTATAGTTATCTCAATTAACTGTAAATCATTCACTAAAGTAACTATAACTTGCGCCCCTGTCATGCACAGTGCTGTCATCAATGATATCATTTCAGATGTTGCAGTGATGTTTACAGTGATATCAAAGAACATATAATTGGTGATGTAATATGGGAGGTACTTAGCAGTGCATTGCAAGAGCCCTAGTGAATTTCTAGTTTTTTTAATGTAAAGTAATATTTTACAATCATACATAATGCCAACCCTATGCTGGGCACAATCTTTGGCCATGCATAGGGTTGACCACAGTTCTGGCCCATGCGTCCCACCCATTGAAGGCAGCCAACCCTATTCGGCTCACAGCCTTCTGCCTTGTGTGGTATGATGTTGGCCACAGGGCCACGCCCTTTGCCCAACCCCTTGTAGGCAGGCAGCCAAATGTTCTGTATTCCTTCGTCTGTGTGCTGCGTGGGGTTGGGTGCAGGACTTGGCCTTTGACCAGGCACAGCTCCCAACCCCCTGGAAGCTCCCTACCTCCTGCAGCAAACAGCCTTCTGGCACACTCAGGCAGATTTACTGACTTTGTCAAAGAGTCACAATACGAAAATATAAAAAGTGGACTTATTGACTTTATCAAGGGGTGAGCATATCAACATATATCAAGCATATCTATCATCTTTGTCTAAAAATCACCAATAATTTTAAACAAAGGTATTGTTCGCTAATTCACACAATGCAATGTTTAATAAAAATGATTGTTACATAAATGTTTAATAACATTTTATTAAAAAAATGCAATTAACATGCTTCTGAGTCTTTGTTTTAACTTCGTTTTTATGATTGTATTTTGTGGACGGCAAAATGTTAAAAGAAAGTCATGTTGATTTTTTCTAATGAAAAAAATAAAATCAACTTGTCTCAGAGTCTTTCTTTTAACATTTTTCAGCACAGAAAATGCAATCATAAAAACAACCACAAGAGGTCTTTGCACTCCAGCTGAAGTGTATAGTGCTGCAGCTAGGAGTGCGTTTGAAAAATATGGTTAGTTCACCTGGGGTCATGGATTTTACGACCCAGGTGACTTACTGTTTTTTTAATGTTCCTGGGGGGCTGCTGCAATTTCTACTTCCTGCATATCTCTCTCTCTCTCTCTCTCTCTCTCTCTCTCTCTCTCTCTCTCTCTCTATATATATATATATATATATACATACATATATATATATATATATATATATATATATACATACATATATATATATATATACATATATATATATATATATATATATATGTGTGTAGGAAAGTAGGATCTGCTTCTTATGGATACCCTCACTTTTTGCTTGATGTGATGCTGTTTCTGACTAGTCTGACTGGGATCCTGCTAATCAGGTCACCAGTTTCTCTGCTTTCTCCCTAAACTGTTGTGTTGAGTACATAGGTCCATCCCAGATTGGGTACTGGGGTACCCTTATAAATCCCTAGTATATGGTACTAAGGTACCCAGGGCATAGGTATCCCAGAGACCTCCCATGGGCTGAAGCATGTATTTTGCCACCCATGAGAGACCATTCAAAATGGATCTACATGCCTGCCATTGCAGCCTGTGTACGCTGGTGCATGCACCCCTTAATAAAGATATAGGTTTACTATATCTAAGGGTTACTGCACTTAAAACCTATAAGTTGCCCCATAGCAGTCCTTTGCAATCCTGAAGGCAAGGTGCTTGGTTCTAAGTGAGAGGGTGCCCCTGCTTGAACACCCCTGCAGCATACGGAGTCCATTCTCCCGGGTTGTCAGTAAAGCAGCCATATATAGAGGGGCACCGGGTAATTACGCGATGACCATCTCGAAAACGGCTGCAACGAATCCTATCAAGTTTTGTATCAAACATGTTCGGAATCGTACTCCCACACCGTAAATGGAGGTATGATTCCAAGCACTGGCAGAGCCCTCCGTTAGGCTCTCGGTGTTCCTGGTGCCAACCTTCTAGCCCCAGACAGCACAAAATGGTTGCTGCCGACCAGAGACACATTTCTGCCCTCCTGCTGCTGAGCCAAGCTTGAGCTGAGGAAGGTGGAACAATAGGCATCTTGTCACATGGAGGTGTGACCACCTCTCAGACAGGATTTAGTGTATTGGGACCGGTAGGTGCGCTTGCCAGTGCCTGAAAGTCTGCATGAGGGGCACATTTGGTGTCCCTGTGCATAGTCTAGTTCAAACCAGTTCTGTGAGCCGTTGGCTCCTGCCCTGGCATGAAACTGGACAAAGGACCTGGGAGTAACCTCCCTCCTGTCCATACCCTCCCTTGGGAGGGCCCCCTGAATCTTCCCAACCCTTTCCCTAGGGTACTTAAGGACTTACCTGGGTGTAGGTCTCTAGATTCGTTGTGGGATAAGATTCAGAACTGAAGCCACTGCTCTCTGGACTTCGCTGGAATTTGTTTGGGCCTGATTTCGTCTCCCTTTCAGTCTGCTGCATCGTCTGTGCCTGTGCACCATACAGGATCCGTGCAGGACCTGTGGAGCATCAAAGACACTTGAAGAAAATCTCCCTTGAAGTGAAGGAGTCACTTCCCTGCACTCGCAGGCACTTCAACACTGCTGACTGGTCCATTGATCCCAAGCTCCTGTGAACTCTGAAGGGTTCAACAACACAGGTGGTGGGTTCCTATGTCCTACGAGGCCCGAGCTGTCCTCTCACCGAGTTTGAGGTCAGAGTCCCTCGTGGGGGCTGTATTACCCGAACCCCTGTGCACCGTGTACTTTTGCAGTTGCAATTGCTTGTTGGCATCCTTGCAACAAGTGCATTGGGCTCCAAGTAGTCCCAACCTCCAGCAACTTCTTGCACCAAGATCTTTAGCCACAAAGCCTCGTGGGCACCGTGGCCTGCTCCTATTGGTGAGCTGCTCAAGGTCCTCTCGCGACTCCAGTGCCTCCGGCCTGTGGGTCCATTTGAGGGTCACTTTTGTTTCCATTGGGCTCCCCTGATTTCTTTGGGCCTGCCCTGACTCTCCTGCAAGTGGTGAGTCTCCTGGACCTTGCTGGTCTCAACGTTAAACTTTCTTGACCTCCTGCGTGGGTTGCCTTTGCCAAGGTTTGTTGGTGCTCCCGCCAGACACCGACCCTTCAGCACTCGACATCCTTTGTGGGACAGCTCGTTATCTGGGTCCTGGTCTTCTTCAGCGTCGCCTGGTCCTCGCAGCTGCAGAGTCAAGGTCACCGTCATCTCACCTGAAGCACCCGACATCGGAGGGCATCCGTCTTCCTGGGCTCCTGGTCACTCTCGAGTGACATAGACTCTGTCCCTTCTGCTTTCAGGTACTCTTCTCCAAGCATCCATGTTTGGATTCCCACTGACACTTTCTCCCCTTCCAGCAGCGGCACTTTCTCGAAGTCCTCCATTGGAATCGGCAGCGGTTTCCGACACCAATTCACCCCTATGCACCCGGCGTCCCTGGTGTAGATAACGTGGGTACCAAGGTATCAACGGGTGGGATGGCTCTCCAACCTTCTAACTTCTAAGGGGTTTCTTGAGGGTCCGTTGGGAAGGGTACCTATTCTTTAAAAATCCAACCGCGACTTGCACATAGTGTTGTACTGAGCACACGGTCGTGTACTCACACTGCACACGCTCTCTGTGGGGTCCCTATCTACTTACCTTGGGTGGTTCTGTGGGTCCCCAGCATTTCTACGTCCTCTCGACATTGTCCTGACTCGAGTCGTGGTTCTTTTACCACTTTATTGATATATCGTTTGTTCCCCCCCTGGGGTCCACTGTGTATAACGTGCTACTTACTGCATTTCTAACTGAAGTATTGTGTGCATTGTGTTTATCTCCACTTGGTGTGGTTCTTTTTCACTTAATCTATACTATAAGATTGCATTCTGGTGAAACAAGCTGCTTTACACTCCTTCCGAACTAAGCCTGACGGCTGCTCTCCACAGCTACCACTTAGAGAGCTTTCTAAGGTTGTCTAAGACCTCCTAAATCACCATAAGGGTTGTCTGGACTGGTGCAAGGTGTCCACTTACATAAGAGTACAACATATACCAGGCCAGCTTCTCACTATATATATATTTTCTCGATTTAATACGGCTGGCCCGGTCGTGGAACTGCCCGCCGCGGAAGTGCGGATCTGTGGACCACAAGTGGGTGGTACCTGGGACTGGTGGTTTTCCTGATGAAGGCTACAGGTATTGTCAGGGAGCAGGTTGGTGACATAAATGCCAACCCACTGTGGTAATAATTTGTGCACAAGACTGGGAGCAACATCAAGACCCACTGGGGTTTTATTTTATTTTGCAGCACTACAAGCACCAGAATGCTCGGAGGCCCGTTGGGGCGGGGCATCTTTGAAAGAAAAACATGTGACTGCAGTTCTCGCTGTTGACTCTTTGCCTAGTCTGTGAACAAGGGCATGGAAGCCCGAAACGCGTCTGGCTGTGATTTTAGGCATCTTGTCGCTGCTTTGCTTGCTGCACCTTCATTAAAGGAATTTGAATCCACCTGAGAGGCTTTTCCGTATGGGGCAACCCTTTTTCTGGATTTAATACGGCTGGCCCGGTCGTGGAACTGCCCGCCGCGGAAGTGCGGATCTGTGGACCACAAGTGCGCGGTACCTGGGACTGGTGGTTTTCCTGATGAAGGCTACAGGTATTGGCAGGGAGCAGGTTGGTGACATAAATGCCAACCCACTGTGGTAATAATTTGTGCACAAGACTGGGAGCAACATCGAGACCCACTGGGGTTTTATTTTATTTTGCAGCACTACAAGCACCAGAATGCTCGGAGGCCTGTTGGGGGGGGCATCTTTGAAAGAAAAACATGTGACTGTAGTTCTCGCTGTTGACTCTTTGCCTAGTCTGTGAACAAGGGCGTGGAAGCCCGAAACGCGTCTGGCTGTATTTTTAGGCATCTTGTCGTTGCTTTGCTCGCTGCACCTTCATTAAAGGAATTTGAATCCACCTGAGAGGCTTTTCCGAATGGGGGCAACCCTTTTTCTGGATTTAATACGGCTGGCCCGGTCGTGGAACTGCCCGCTGCCGAAGTGCGGATCTGTGGACCACAAGTGCGTGGTACCTGGGACTGGTGGTTTTCCTGATGAAGGCTACAGGTATTGGCAGGGAGCAGGTTGGTGACATAAATGCCAACCCACTGTGGTAATAATTTGTGCACAAGACTGGGAGCAACATCGAGACCCCCTGGGGTTTTATTTTATTTTGCAGCACTACAAGCACCAGAGTGCCCGGAGGCTCATTTGGGGCGGGGCATCTTTGAAAGAAAAACATGTGACTGCAGTTCTCGCTGTTGACTCTTTGCCTAGCCTGTGAACAAGGGCGTGGAAGCCCGAAACGCGTCTGGCTGTGATTTTAGGCATCTTGTCGCTGCTTTGCTCGCTGCACCTTCATTATAGGAATTTGAATCCACCTGAGAGGCTTTTCCGTATGGGGGCAACCCTTTTTCTGGATATATATATATATATATATATATATATATATATATATATATATATATATATATATATAGATAGATAGATAGATACACTCTTAGTTCATTCCAAAATTAAATCTCTCCAAGTAACTTCAGAATGTTCTGAGACTTGATAACTCATGTCATGACTCATGCCAGTATATGTTTCACATCCATCAAAGAGCTAAGGAATAACAGTACTTAAATACGTTTGTGGTCACTTTAAATATGAAGCAAACAAGATATAAAAATCACAAATTTCAACCATTTACTATATGTATAATTAGTTGAGAATTTAATCAGAACAGCCATTTAGGGCCTGATTGTGATGTCAGTCAGAGTTGCCTCTGACCGACATCTCTGCGGTTTCGGATCCGACCGACCTCGGGTCAGCGGCCCAAAACCGCAATTACGATGTGAGCGCACATGGTGCGGTAGCAAACTCCCATTTCCCTATGGGAGCTTGTGCGGCGGTCGGAAACCGGCCGCAGAACAACCCATAGAGAAATGGGAGTTACTGTAAATCCCTGCACTGTGTAGCAGGCACCTCATGGTGCCTGCCACACGGTGCAGGGATTTGCAGGGGGGCACCATAGGTGCCCACCCCGGCCCACAACCGTAGGCCGTGAGGAGAAGCCCCCAAAGTTGCTTTCTGACAGGCTTTCCATGTCGGAAAGCCCGACATGGAAAGCCTGTCATAATCCAACATCATAATTCCAATGGCGGAAATGCCGCCCCTAGGGATTATGATCAGTTTCCAACTTGCCGGCGGGCTCTCTGAGCCTGTCGGAAAGCCAGTCGGATCGACCAGCCGGTTTAAACTCCAGCCTACTTCTTTGTAATAAGGTGGTCAGAGTTTAAACCATGGATGTCAGTCGGAAAGCCTCCAACCAGCAGTCAGAGGCTTTCCAACCAACATCCAAATGAGGCCCTAACTGTTTTCATATGATCATCATACGTGGTTTATCATACATTATTAAGTTTTAAATTCTTCTCAAAATCACCCTACATACAAAGCACCCTATAACCATTAGAATGCATCAGATTTATCATTTTAATTTCATTCATAATGTTCTCCCATCCCAAATAGATCCCAATGTTATGTACCACTTAAACAACCCAAGACTAACAAAAACATTGAAATAATTATTAAAAATATTACAAATGGATTTGTCTGTTAGACATAGAGGCTGCAGAAATGTCAAAACCCCTGTGTTGTCTAACATCTTACTCAGTGATGGCTGGTGACATTTAAAAGTGGTGGGGCGTAAAGTTTGTGGGAGAGCACCATGGCGAGGGAGTGCAGCGAGCGAACCTGAACTTTTAAAGGGGATTCAGGGGGGTTCTCCCCCCAAGAAAATTTTGAAAAAAGAGTGGGTAAATGGTGCATTTTCAAGCAAATTTGAGAAGCAAGAAGGTTAATAAAGCAATTGTGAAAGTGCAGTTATTATATTAATAAAGGGATGTCATATAACAACATGGTAGCTGCTTATTCAGTATAACCACAGAGCTTCATAACAGACTTCAAGATACAATGCTGAGAACCTCACAGATTTTTTTTATTTAAACTGCAAACAACTAAACAAACAACTAAACAGGTCACAAACTAGCAGCATTCAAGAAGAAATGTTCTGTGACAATATGTCGTATGATGGGACATAAAGCAGTCTTTCTTTACATTCTCGATGAGTATTTAGTAGTGCTCTGGCCTACATGTACAACAGTCGACAAGATGTTGTACTCTAGTTTTTTGTATATTACTTGCTAGAATAGTCTGTATAAAGCATTGCCACAGTAACTCGCTAAGCATCCTCAGTGCTTACAGACATCCATGGCCTCCATGAGCCCAAGGGCCACTTTAACATCCTGCAACAATGATATGCTCAGGGCGCAACAGCTGAACTAGAATATTCCACATAACGATTGGACTTTTCTGCAAGACTCAGATAAAAAGATTTAAATACCTTGATAAGTCCCTTATGCCAACTATGCACTGTTTCAGTATGCATTACAGCAGCTCTCACAGACATCTGTGTCAGGCAGCGGAGCCGGTGGCGTGCTTTCAAAAGATAGCTGCCCTGCTGCTTACCAATTTGGTTCAAATGTACGGGCTCGTACCTCCTGTGGTGACATGGAAAATTCCTTTTTACTTTGTTTTCATCCCGCTGGTTGGAGCCATCTTGAGCAGGGTGTGTACAACCTTCCCCCCAGGCCCCATCCCCTGCTCAATAAAACAAACACGGCAAGTCCATTGCCACAGCCGTCCGTGCACACAACTCTGCACATATTTTTTTAGTTGCTGCAGTTTTCTATAGCGCAAACTCGACCCAAAGGTATCGGAGCGCTTTACATGAGCGCCAGTTACATTACACTGATCTCTCTCGGAGCCAAACTCATTTTAATTTCAGGTTACCCCACACAAACTATTATTCAATGAGACAACCGAACACAACTAAACAACCATTCCCAACTAATGGGTGGGGATTGCGGAACTGTGAGAAAAGTCACATTCTGTGAAGGGGGAGAGGCATAATTTTCTGTTATGCCACTGGTGGTAACCGGCTCAGCTGGTGCCTTGTCCCCGAGGTAGTGTGAAAACCTGGTCCCAATTAAGTTCGGTACTTACACTATACAGGTGGTGTGCGAAGCCCTAAAACATGTTCCCCAAATATTCTAGGGCTGTGATAAGAGTACCAAAGGATCACTGGATGCTGCTGAGAGAATACTGCTGCGTTTATGGCTGTTGGGGGTGAGGCGTATTTTTTATCAATACAGGTAAAAATGGGTTCAGTTTAGCAGGTAGGATAGTACAAGGGTTTTATGCTGCGGCCGCTGAGTGTTTCATGGTCAAGGCCATGGTTCACGGCTCAGCGCCTTGAAGCCCGTGGGCGAGCCTTGACTTTGTAGTCAGCCAGGGAAGGCTTGTTGTGAACCAGCCCAGGCAGGCCTGAGTAGAACCCTGCTGCTGCACACTTTGTGTGACATCGACGATAAAATGTTGAGCCAGGCAGAGCCATCGACGCCGAGACTCTCAGCCTGAGTCTCGACATCGATGGCTCCTCTGGCTCAACATTTTATCGTCGACGTCACAAAGTGTGCAGCAGCAGGGTTCATGGCCGTAATGGCCAGAGCACAGCTCCGCTGCCGACTTTAGTTGGAGAGTGAGACTAGTAGTAGCCTAGGGTGTGCAGTGACATGTGCACACTCACTGTGTCCTCCCTCCAGTTCTCATACACAAAGTCAAGCACTGACTGGCGCGCTCATGTAAAGTCAGCCGCGCTAAAACATACTTTCGGGTCGCGTTCCCGCTATATAAAACCCAGTAACATTAACACTTTTTGAAGCACTTCAAAGAGTGTGTGTGTGTGTGTTAACAAGTATGTAGTTCCAGTACTGTGTAGTTCATTCCATCATGGACTTTGCGAACTCACTAACAGTGTTAATAGTTAGTTTGCAAAGTCCATGATGGAACGAACTACACAGGGACTGGACAGAAAAAAGAACTACATACTTTTTTGTTAGGCACGGGGAGATTAATGATTTTTCTTTTCCCAATCCCCAGTATCACAGGATGTTGAGCCAATGACGCCACGCCGACCTGCTCGAACCTAGTTCCCTTCAGGTGAACCAGTCCAGGCCTGAGTCTCGGCGTTGATGGCTCTGGGCTGGCTCAACATTTTATCGTCGAATGGGGAGGAGAGGAGACTAGTAGTGCCAAATATAAACTAATCTCACTATGTGATGTGACGACGAGTCGACTATGAGGAATCTATCCTCCATCCGGTCTGACTCAGACAGCAGTGTTCAGCCGGATAGGGTTCAAGGCAGCAGGCCGGCAAGCAGGCTCACTCTGTAGAATGTCTATACACAAGGAAGGTGCACTCTAATTGAAGTCATTCATGAAGCATGTATAGTTCAAAATTCTTCTTTTTATTAAAGTTGTTTGCTTTAAAATTCTTCTTTTTATTAAAGTTGTTTGCTTTAAAACCGGCACACAGCCAACGCGTTTCGTTCCCTAGTGCCACAGGAACTTCGTCAGGGCTTACTCATATATAAAAGGATCACAAATTGTCCATAGAGGTATGAAGTCACCTATTTCGATCACTACATATAATCAATCCAAATGCGATTGGTCCAAGTATCTCTCAAGTATTTATGTGAAATCCTCCAAAAGGTATGTTCATGTCTGATCCTAGCACAATTTTAAAAGCTGCCGCTCCTCTTCAATTTAAGAGGACGCGTATGAAAGATAACAAAAAGAAAGCACAAACACAATATCTTAAGATCAATCAAAGGGCATCCAAATTATGTAGCCCGAAGTTCACTGTTGTCCACAAATTTCGAACACACAGTTATAATAGGAACCACAAATGGAGGTTCGTTACGTGGAATCACGAATATGACACGGCATAATAACCGGCAACAAGTTGATACAAACAACTCTGTAGAATGTGTGTGCTCAAGCCGAGGCCTCGGGCCTACCGGGGCAACACAGGTCAAGCTGCAGGAGAGCTCTCGAGTCGTGACTCTCTCTCTCCACTGACCACTCCCGTGTGTGCGTATTAGAATCAGGAAATGGCATGCGCACGCAGAGGGGAGGGGGGAGAGAGAGGCTGAGCTAGGGGAGCAAATCTGATGACCAATTGCTGCAGGGCTTTACAATAAAGCCATGCAGTGATTGGTGAATATGCTCCACCATGCAGACCGTATGCCAGCCAATGGTGCCCCCCAGTCACAGGCTCCGCAACTGCTTTCTCTGCCTAGAGACGGCTGAGAGACGCTGAAGCAGCCAATACAGGCGCTGCTAAAGGCAAGCAGCGCTTGGATTGGCCTGGGGCAGGGCAACTCGCCGCTCCTTAGGAGACCGGGGGGCTGAGGCTTCGATCCCACCGGCTCCTTCATTTTACAGCAGAGGCTGTTAACATTGCGCATGTCGGGCTGGCCAGGGAAAGGCCCTCGGCCAACCCGACATGCGCATTGCTGCTAGCTACTCCTTGCTCCTAGCCCTACCCACCCCCCTAAGCCTCAGCCTGCCGTGGAGGCAGGCAGACTAAAGTGACGACACCATCAGGACCCGCGGCTGAGACAGCTGACTGCCGCCGCGGGCTGAAATTTTTATGTAAAAGTAAGTACACGTCACGTACACAAAACACAGCAAAATAAATCAGTGGGGCGACACCCAAATGCCCATATGTAGGAACCGCCACTGATCTTACTGCTAACAGTTCTCGATACCTGTGTTACTTTTTCATAGATTTATTTATCACTGTTTTTTATAGGCTCCTCTAGAAAATCTATTTGTAATACATGACTGCTCTTTCAAATAGCCTTCATTTCAACCATAAAGATGTTTTGCCCGTAAAAGTTCACCATAAGGAATGTTCTGAATTTGGTGTTTAGAACGGCATTATGTAGCATGTCACACACTATTTACTGGCGTTGCTTTCCTATAAATGTGTATGTCTATCAATTCTTCATCTATGTATATTTCCCAATCAAGAAAGCATGTTTTATTCAAACCAAGCAGTTCATTACATGTATAGTGGTTCAATTATGTTGAATGCTTCATCCCAAATTCAGAATCTTTCCAAATTAAAATAAAGCATCTTCGAATATTTTCTCCCTCTCAAATCAGTTCTTATTTTCTCTCTTATTTTTAGAGAGAGGCAAGGGGAAAGGGAAAATATAAACATGACCTCACAATTTGAGGACGAATTCATACATTATTATTTCATCAGTTTATATATCCATACTTGCCTAACATAGTCTCTATTAGTAATGGGAGGGTGTAATTGACTAATAAGGTGGTGGCTCAACTTCCCCTATTTATATTTGAATTATGCTAACAATGCTTTAATCTTTGCTATCTGGTATTCCATTTTGTGTACAGCGTCTACTTCTCTCGGCCTTTCATTATAGGAAGTTACTGTATTAAATTTCCATTTCTTTGCAAACAATAATCTTACAATCGATAATGCAAAAAAAGTCTATCATCTACACTGATCCCTAGTAGTCTGACCAAGGATAGTTGTCTTTCATTTATTTTGAAAGTGATTGAGGTCCAGAATTCCCTCAAGTTTTTGGCAGAAAACAAGCATATGTGTAGTATCACCGGTTGTGCAAGGGCATCATGGGCAAGTCTGAATTTGATTATACCGCTTGGTAAGTTTAACCGGGGTGATATAAAAATCAATTTCGAATTAGGGTGTCCAGATTTGATCTTGTTCAATAGGCTCAACCAACCAGCCAGACCATTTCTTAGCCCATTTTAATGTATCAGGTTTGGTTTTAATCTAGCAAGCATACTGTTAAGATATTCTAGTGGTATGTTCCCCAAATATCATCTTCGGAAAATCATGTTGCATGAAAGGTAATGTAGGCCGAGTTTTTTTTTTGAAAAAAAAAGATCAAATTTGTAATTATTTGAAAAATTAATTGAGGCGAAAGTTAAATTTGGTTTGTTGGGATAAAAACGTTTTTAACTAAAAATTGGCAAATAGGTCAGTAGGTTTAGTTATTTCTGATTTGTGTCAGTTGTATACATAATTGTCCGTAAAGCATTCAGACAGTTCAGGATTATCTAACAACATGGAATATGCATGAAAATCCAGATTTTAACAAAATTCTTTGATGTCACACCAGATCATGCCCATGTTGCTGATGATTTTCAATCTGGCTTTCTTAAAAATGTTTCAATTACCCTATTGTCTATTAGACTATCTATAGCTGTCTTTGAGTAGCTGCTGGCCCCAATTTTCTTGTGAGGTGTTATTATAGTACAAAGATATTTCCCTATGCTAATCGAGTAGCATATTCTTCAGTCTGATAAAACCCTTCCACCTCAAATAATAGGTAGCTTAAGCTGTTTACTAGATCTACAAACACTTGCTTTGCCATATACATTTAGAGATTTTAGAATTTATTTGCTTAAAATACATGGCCAAAACGTAAAGTGGCAAGGTGAGGAACAGATTAAAAAACTTTGGTAACATGTTCATCTTAATCAGATTAATGCAACCTACCAATGAGATTGGAAGATTTTTCCACGTGTCTAGTAGATTTTTGTCTGTTGCAATAGGGACATATAATTGTATATAATTGTACTTGAAACATAATTTAAGTGTCTGTGCAATCATAATTCCCTGATATTTGGCCATTGGTGTAACTCGAGAATCTGCTTCGGTAGCACAACCAGCTAGATAAATGTATCTTGCTGGGGTTCCATTTATAGCCTGATAATTTTCTTTTGCTGATTTGTTTATAATATTCAAACTTGATGTAATTGTGTGTGCAAAGATGTCTGCGTCATTTGCATACACTGACAATGGAGAAGATATTTTTAGTGTGGAATTGGGGGCATTTGTATATGAAGTTGTCTTCTGTATGTCTCCATATACAAAGCATATTAAAGAGGTAATAACAGGCATCTTTGCCAGTACCTCTTGATAAAGATATTGGAGAAGAGATGTTACCGCTGTTGTAGAGTCAACATTTTGTGATAGGTGCAAAACTCATGCCAGTTTAAAAAGGTCTAAGTGTATATTACATTATTGTAACAACGCCCACATAAAATCCTGGGACACCTGATAAAATGCTTTTTCAGCATCTAAATGTTTTATAGTCAGAGATTCTTGTAATGTGTCAGCTCTATCAATAAGCGTGGTAGCAACATTTATTATGTTAGAGTCTGGATTCAAAATGGATGATGGGCAATATGATCTACAGTCAAGTAGATCTTCGTATTTTTTCATAAAATTGCTATTGTAGCTTTGTGCCATGAAAAAGCAGGGCAGTTAATAAGTTGAATGCCTTTACAAACCTCTAAAAATAGGTGGGCAATAGAATCAGTTAATATTTTATAGATTTCTGCTAGAATGTAATCAGATCATGATGCTTTGCCAGATAGCATATTGCATATATATGTCTTCTATTTTGAATTTCACCATTAGCACATCATTACCACTTTTGTCAATTTTTGAAAGGCACATTTTTCTCAAATATACACAGATGTGGGAAGAATCATTCCCAGGTTATCTTGATATGGCTTGCAATAATATTATGTAATAAAGGTAAGATCTCCTGATAATGATATGAGATTTGACCTGTCTCGCCTAATTTCATGTGAATGATTAGTATTTTTCATTTGCCTGCTCTTAAGGGCATGTAGTTTCCTTGACATCTCTCTCATATCACATATTTGAGTTTGAGATTGATAGGCTTTTTTCTTAGTTGTAGCAATTTCAGTAGCTAGGATTCGTCCCCAGGTGGCAGCTTCTGTTGATAGGTATTATCACAAATGAGCAGTTTTTGTCTAATCTGTATAATGGGGTCATCTTATTGTCTCCTTAGGGTTGGCTCTTCATGAAGCTCTAGTCTCTTGATCTTTCAGGCGTAGGATTGCGAGTTTCCTCTAATATAAGCTTTCACATAGTCCCACACAATGGTGAGCGATGTGGAATGAAAATTGACGTTAATAAATTCTAAAACTTCAGTTTGTAAATGTTAGATTTGGGGGTCTCTAGTTGGCAGAGGTATGTACCTTTGTCCAAATAGGGACCCTTGCGTCTAGTCAGGGAAAGTAGGTACACTCCCGAAATAACCCCTGCTCACCCTCTTGGTAGCTTGGCACGAGCAGACAGGCTTAGTTCAGAGGCAGTGTGTAAAGCATTTGTGAACACATACAGTAATCAAGTGACAACACTACAAATGGACACCACACAGGTTATATATTTATAAAAATAGGTATACTTTATATAGATTTATCACAAGACCATAAACGACAAAAATAATCCACAATACTGTTAAGAATACTTAGTTCTGATCAAAAAGGCTTAATTCAAGGTTCTGTGCGAGTCGGTAGCCTCCTCCGGCTACGGCGATGTCGAGAACAAACAGAGTCTAACAAATCCAGCTGACCGCGTCGAGACGGGCCAACACAGCGTAGACAGACTCGGTCACAGTACCTTTTACTTGAAGCGGCAGGCACGGGCGTGCGAGCCGGATGGCTGTTCTGTCGCGGTCGCGATGCAAAAATGGAAGCGTTGCAGGACGCGTTGTCCCTCGATGCGGTGCAGGCAGCGGCTCGTTGACGTCGTCGAGACGGAGTCGGTGAGACCAGGGCCGTGCGTTGCAGGGCGAGACGGTGCTTCGATGCGGTGCTGGCAGGTTGCGGTGCGGCGACGGAGCCGGATTCAGGAGCTGGCGTCGATCAGTCCGGACAGCGGTGCGAGTCGGGCGGTGCGTCGCAAAGCGTGCGAGCGGTGCCCAACTCCGGTGCGGTCACAGGACTCGAACTCAGCAGCAGTGACCGTGTCGGTCGGACCAGTTCGATTCGGCGTAGCGAAGCGTTGCAGGACGCGTTGTCCCTCGATGCGGTGCAGGCAGCGGCTCGTTGACGGAGTCGGTGAGACCAGGGCCGTGCGTTGCAGGGCGAGACGGTGCTTCGATGCGGTGCTTGCAGGACACCGAGTCGGTCGTGAGAGTCGGTCACAGCTCCCTACCTCTGTAGCCACTGAAACAGAGTTTCCAGCAGCAATTCACAAAGGGGGTGAAGTCCAATGGTCCTGGGACTTCGGTCAGGGGGCAAGCTCTCTTCCAAGCCCTTGGAGATCCTTCACAAGTTGATGAAAGTCACAGCAAAGCAAAAGTTCCTTTCTCCTCTCTTTGGCAGTCAGGCAAACCACTGCAGGCCAATCCCCCAAGCAGCACTTCAGGCTTAGGGATAGTTTCTCCTCAGTTTCTTCTTGGTTCCGCTCCTCAGTAAAGGTTTCTTCTTGTTCCCAAAAGTGATCTAATTTTCCTGGGGTCTGGGTGCCCCTCTTATACCCTGATTCTCTTTGTTCTCTGGAGGCAGAGAGGCCTCTGCCTAGTCCAAAACCAGTTCTGGTCAGTCCTGGAGCACTTTGTTTTTCTGACTCCTTCTTTCCTTTCAGAATGTGGGGCAGAGTGCTCAGCCGCCCGGCAGGAGGTGGAGCCAGCATTGTGGAAGGCAGGCACAGCCCTATTCAGACCCAGGTGCAACTCCTCCCTCCACTCTGGCTGCAGATCTTTCTATTCAGCCCTGCGCTGACTCACCCTGTCTCCGGTAGCCACCCCCAGCCCCTGTCACTCAATCTCCAGACAAGGAATACACAACCTAGCAGAGGCAGGCTTGGATAGTTAGGCAAGAAAATACCCACTTTCTAAAAGTGGTATTTTCGAACACAGAATGTTAAAACCAACTTCACTAAAAGATGTATTTTATCATCCTGAGTTCAGGCATACTAAATTCGTTTTTCTACCATGTTCCCTGGGTCAGTTCTGACTATAAGGTGTAATAGTCAGTCTGCCCATTCTGGCCTATGGGGAGCAGGTAGCCTTGCAATAGTGAAAAACGAAAATGGCTGTAATTCACTATTAGGACATGCCACACACACCAGGGCATGTCCTACCTTATACTTACAATGCACCCTGCCCTAGGGCCTACTTTAGGGGTGACCAACATGCAGTAAAGGGAAGGTTTTAGGGACTGGTAAGTGGGTGTACTCACCAAGTCGACATGGCAGCCCTAGGCTGCACACAGGCTCTGCGATGGCAGGCCTGAGACACATTTTACCAGCCGCTTCTGTGGGTGGCACAACCAGTGCTGCAAGCCCACCAGCGGCATTGGATTTACAAGCCCTGGGCACACTGAGTGCACTGTACTAGGGACTGACAAGTAAACCAATCATCCAATCATGGAGTCACTAATACATACATCAATTTATAATGGGGAGAGCATATGCACTTTAGCACTGATCAGCAGTGGTAAAGTGCCCAGAGTCATAAAACAGTCAACAACAGGTCAGAAAAAATATAGGAGGAAGGCAAAAAGTTTAGGGATGACCCTGCAAAAAGGGCCAAGTCCAACACAACCCCCTTCCAGCCAAAACGCAGGGTAGACCAATCACTACCTTGATGGGCTTCCCTGCTTCGGGCGATAGAACCTGGACCTGGCCCGCAACAGCAGGGGCATACTCCAGTTCTACGCCAATCTGAACCTATTGGAATCCCTCTGTCCATACTCTCAGGGCCCACCAAGCTAATCCATGGGGAACCCTTCTCCTCACCTGTGGACCCCACCTGTGCAGCACCTAACCTTAACTTGCTCACAGGTGTGTCCCAACAGACAGACAGCAAGCCACAGTGGCCACTGACAGTGGTCAGGGATGAGACCCAGGCCTTATGCCTCTCAGGGCTCTCAAACCTCTGTGGCGTCCGAGAGCGGGGGGCAGTAGCCCCAGGTGCTTGGCACCCTTTGTCCATTCTCCCTCCTGTCAGGTCAGGTATGACATCCTGACACTGATCTACCAGCCCCGGGCCTGTACCCGGCGGCTGGACTGGAGACTGGGGTGGGCTTTCCCACACCCGGTCCTCCTCCTTGGGGCTCTGCACCCTACCACCTGGAGCGGTACCCCCTTCCAGAATTGCCAGGGCACCTGTGGCAGGTGTTCTGCACACTCCGCCCACCAGTTCAGGGGTTCTATCCTGCAACTGGGATCCCAGCATAGGGTCTGTACCCTTAGACTGGGCAGAGGCCAGGGGTGAGGCTGTCCTCTCCCCACCCCCCTTACTGGGGTCCTGCACCCTCCCACCTGGAGCGGTGCCCCCAGAAGACAAACTGGTAGGGGCACTGTTAGCAGCTGCCCCTTCCTCCAGGTCAGGGGGGACACCCTGAACCTGGCCCTCCAACCCAGGGTCTGTACCCTGAGGCTGGACCTGTGCCTGGCAACCCAGGACTTCCGGGAGGGTACACCAACCCCCCCCAAGGGAAACACACTCCTCTAGAGTTGTGTAAGAATCTGCCTGGCGCACCAGGACTTCCTGGGGTGCACGCATGCCCCCCCAGAGGGTAACACATCTCTCAGGTGTTGTGTGACAGTCTGCGTGGTGCAGATCTCCCAACCCCTGTCCATCTGACAGTGCATGAAGATCCCCCAGGACAGAAGTGGTGTCACCATGGTCATTCACTGGTGACTCAGCCCTTCTGGCTGGTCCCTGACCCACTGGTTCTTCCACTGGGGACTCTCTCCCCCTCTCACCCCTCACTCTGGACTTCTGCACCCTCCCAACTGGAGCAGCACTGCCAGACACCAGAAACACTGGAGCCCCATTTACAGACGCTCCAGGTTCTCTAGACACTAGGAGATCCTCCTCAACAGGCGGCCCATCAGGACAGCCTAGGCTCCCTACCTGGTGTTCCCTTAAAGAACCATCCAGGCTCTGAGACTGGGTTTCGGGCACCATGGGACACGCAGCCCCACACTCACTCCTTCTCCACTGAGACAGGACGTGAGTCCCTACACCCCTCCCATTACCACGGGACCTAGCTGGGCTACACTGAACCTCTCCCACCACTCTGGGTTGGAAGACACCTGAGCCACTCCTCTTAGGGTCACTCCCCAATGCCTCTTCAGACCCTCTGGAATCCACCAAAAGGTCTGCCTCCAATGTGAGCTCCCTGAGGTCAGAGAACTCACTCTCCAACAGGTGTTGGCATAGCTCTGGAAAACCGGGACTTACAATATGCTCTCCCAAAATTGGATCACACAGTCCCCCACAGGGGTTAACCAAACTATCCTTCACCTCACTATCCAGTGCCTCACACACGTACTCCACACCACTCTCCTGAGACTGGCAAGACAGTATCTGACTGTCTCTGTCACTCAACCCACACTCTTCTGGGCGGTCTTCACACTCACATACCAGGACTTCAACCATGGGGGAACCCCTCTCCCTGCACCTCTCATCTAGAGTCAGTAGAGTGTCCCTCCCACCACTAGGACCATGAATCCCTGTGTCAGTTTCCCTATTCCTCTCAGGGACACTGCGCACTACTGGAGCTACCTCATGTCCTTGAACCTCCTGGTGTATGTTAACCCCCTCCAAGTCAGGCGCCACATCTCTGGGTGTGTGCACTACTCTCTCAGCACTGAATAACTTAATTTTGCTGCCACCATCTGAGCTGGACTCCACCTCCAACTCAGCAAAGCTCACTTCCTGAGCTACACACTTTTCTTCTTCTTGGGCTAAGGCCCTCTGAGCCTCCTCAATTTCTCTTAGCTCTTCATCAATTTCTCTTATCTTTTGCTCATAAGCCAGAAGCAAGCTGTCTTTTTCTGTTTCTCCCTCACTTTCAGGGAACTCCTCCTCCACAGACTCAACTGGTAGTGTTGCCCTCCAGCGGGGTAACTCAAACTGAAATAGGGATGCCTCTAGATCCTCCCTGGACCTTCTCCTCACAGGCAGCCCCCTTTCCTTGCAAAACACACGTAGCTCCTTCACTGTGTAGACAAACATGTGCCAGAAGTTGAGCTCCATTTTGCAACAACTAACCAGAGTCCTTGTATCCAAAATACTTCCAGGAGGATAGCAGAAAACAGAAAAATAGTATGTGGTTGCGTTTTGGTCTGCACTCACTAAGTAGTGTTCACCAATTACTGTACATGAGTCACAAATGCAAGTCCAGAATCCTCACCGCTGACCACCAATGTTAGATTTGGGGGTCTCTAGTTGGCAGAGGTATGTACCTTTGTCCAAATAGGGACCCTTGCGTCTAGTCAGGGAAAGTAGGTACACTCCCGAAATAACCCCTGCTCACCCTCTTGGTAGCTTGGCACGAGCAGACAGGCTTAGTTCAGAGGCAGTGTGTAAAGCATTTGTGAACACATACAGTAATCAAGTGACAACACTACAAATGGACACCACACAGGTTATATATTTATAAAAATAGGTATACTTTATATAGATTTATCACAAGACCATAAACGACAAAAATAATCCACAATACTGTTAAGAATACTTAGTTCTGATCAAAAAGGCTTAATTCAAGGTTCTGTGCGAGTCGGTAGCCTCCTCCGGCTACGGCGATGTCGAGAACAAACAGAGTCTAACAAATCCAGCTGACCGCGTCGAGACGGGCCAACACAGCGTAGACAGACTCGGTCACAGTACCTTTTACTTGAAGCGGCAGGCACGGGCGTGCGAGCCGGATGGCTGTTCGTCGCGGTCGCGATGCAAAAATGGAAGCGTTGCAGGACGCGTTGTCCCTCGATGCGGTGCAGGCAGCGGCTCGTTGACGTCGTCGAGACGGAGTCGGTGAGACCAGGGCCGTGCGTTGCAGGGCGAGACGGTGCTTCGATGCGGTGCTGGCAGGTTGCGGTGCGGCGACGGAGCCGGATTCAGGAGCTGGCGTCGATCAGTCCGGACAGCGGTGCGAGTCGGGCGGTGCGTCGCAAAGCGTGCGAGCGGTGCCCAACTCCGGTGCGGTCACAGGACTCGAACTCAGCAGCAGTGACCGTGTCGGTCGGACCAGTTCGATTCGGCGTAGCGAAGCGTTGCAGGACGCGTTGTCCCTCGATGCGGTGCAGGCAGCGGCTCGTTGACGGAGTCGGTGAGACCAGGGCCGTGCGTTGCAGGGCGAGACGGTGCTTCGATGCGGTGCTTGCAGGACACCGAGTCGGTCGTGAGAGTCGGTCACAGCTCCCTACCTCTGTAGCCACTGAAACAGAGTTTCCAGCAGCAATTCACAAAGGGGGTGAAGTCCAATGGTCCTGGGACTTCGGTCAGGGGGCAAGCTCTCTTCCAAGCCCTTGGAGATCCTTCACAAGTTGATGAAAGTCACAGCAAAGCAAAAGTTCCTTTCTCCTCTCTTTGGCAGTCAGGCAAACCACTGCAGGCCAATCCCCCAAGCAGCACTTCAGGCTTAGGGATAGTTTCTCCTCAGTTTCTTCTTGGTTCCGCTCCTCAGTAAAGGTTTCTTCTTGTTCCCAAAAGTGATCTAATCTTCCTGGGGTCTGGGTGCCCCTCTTATACCCTGATTCTCTTTGTTCTCTGGAGGCAGAGAGGCCTCTGCCTAGTCCAAAACCAGTTCTGGTCAGTCCTGGAGCACTTTGTTTTTCTGACTCCTTCTTTCCTTTCAGAATGTGGGGCAGAGTGCTCAGCCGCCCGGCAGGAGGTGGAGCCAGCATTGTGGAAGGCAGGCACAGCCCTATTCAGACCCAGGTGCAACTCCTCCCTCCACTCTGGCTGCAGATCTTTCTATTCAGCCCTGCGCTGACTCACCCTGTCTCCGGTAGCCACCCCCAGCCCCTGTCACTCAATCTCCAGACAAGGAATACACAACCTAGCAGAGGCAGGCTTGGATAGTTAGGCAAGAAAATACCCACTTTCTAAAAGTGGTATTTTCGAACACAGAATGTTAAAACCAACTTCACTAAAAGATGTATTTTATCATCCTGAGTTCAGGCATACTAAATTCGTTTTTCTACCATGTTCCTGGGTCAGTTCTGACTATAAGGTGTAATAGTCAGTCTGCCCATTCTGGCCTATGGGGAGCAGGTAGCCTTGCAATAGTGAAAAACGAAAATGGCTGTAATTCACTATTAGGACATGCCACACACACCAGGGCATGTCCTACCTTATACTTACAATGCACCCTGCCCTAGGGCCTACTTTAGGGGTGACCAACATGCAGTAAAGGGAAGGTTTTAGGGACTGGTAAGTGGGTGTACTCACCAAGTCGACATGGCAGCCCTAGGCTGCACACAGGCTCTGCGATGGCAGGCCTGAGACACATTTTACCAGCCGCTTCTGTGGGTGGCACAACCAGTGCTGCAAGCCCACCAGCGGCATTGGATTTACAAGCCCTGGGCACACTGAGTGCACTGTACTAGGGACTGACAAGTAAACCAATCATCCAATCATGGAGTCACTAATACATATATCAATTTATAATGGGGAGAGCATATGCACTTTAGCACTGATCAGCAGTGGTAAAGTGCCCAGAGTCATAAAACAGTCAACAACAGGTCAGAAAAAATATAGGAGGAAGGCAAAAAGTTTAGGGATGACCCTGCAAAAAGGGCCAAGTCCAACAGTAAATATTTGGTGTAATCTTCATGTTTGATAGCAAACGTGGAAAAGAATAACAATATTGAGTGGTGTGTTTATCTTTCCTCTTCCATTTAAGTGGAATTGCTGAGTGATGGGTGAATATTGGTTGTGCAACTCTTTGAGATTGCACCACTGGCTAAGCATAGATCAACATGAAAGCATTGTTTATGTAGTTTTAAGAATAAAGTATAGCATCTTATGTTCAGGTTTTGATGTTTGGTGAATTAACTAAGGGCCATATGGTGGTGGTATGTACCAATGTTATTTTGCGAGTCACAGACTAGCAAAATAGCGTTTGCGAATCGCTATTAGGAAGGGGCGTGCCAAGGGCGTCCCTTTCTAATAGTGAATCCAAATGGTATGTACCACTGTTTTGCGACCGCATTTGCGGTCGCAAAACACAGTTTACCACCTACTTCAAGTAGGTGGTAAACCATTCGCAAACGGGGTCCCCTTTGTGAATGGGTGCGAAAATATATTTTAAGAGCAGGCAGTGGTCCCAGGAACCACTGCCTGCCCTTAAAAAATGAAACTGAAAAGTTTCATTTTTCTCATTTAAATGCAGCCCGTTTTCTTTTAAGGAAAACAGGCTGCATTAAACAAAACTGCTTTATGTAAAAAGCAGTCCCAGACATGGTGGTCTGCTGACCCCAGCAGGCCACCATCCCTGGGAGTGCTAGCCATTCCCATTGGGGTCGTAAATTGCACTTGCCTCATGAATATTGATGAGGCATGCAATTTGCGACCCCATTGGGAATCGCTAACAGTGTCTGTGACACTGTTGTACATTGCATTTTGCGACTCCCAAATTGCGAGTCGCAAAATGCAAGCGTAGTACATCTGGCCCCAAGTCTGAAGTATCTATCATATTAAAGATACTTTTGCTCATATTTTTCATGCGTCTAATACAGGCGATATTAGTGGTATTGAACTCTGAATCTAGTATACAGATAAAATCCACTGTTAGGATGATAGGCTGGTGATAACTACACAGTTCTAATGTGGAGTCTGAGAAAAATCTAGGGTAGTCATAATTAGGGAATTATAAAGATATTAAAAGAAATAGCAGGCTTTCAGATCTGTTTTTTATGCTAGCTCTCATCTGACTGCATTGCCAATTTTGGGAGTTTTAATCTTCAATGAGATATTAAATATTAGAATAGTAACCCCTCTTGGTGCAGCAGTATAGAAACAGCTGGCAAAGTCATAGATTCTTGGTATGGAATAAACTCTGCTGCGCTTGATCAGGTTTTTTGTTGTTGTTTCTGGTTTTGTAAGATGGGTCTATTGCTAATTTACAATGTCTGGTTTTAAACGCTAGGCTTCTGAATACTCTAGTGTTCTTTTTCCCCTTCCTGATAGTGTTTACATTCCAGGTCAGGATTCTAACCATCTTTTGTTTTACTCAAATATTGTCTGTTTGCTACTGTTTTTCCCTTCCCCTATCACCCCTCAATTGAATCGGCTTGCTCCATTCCCTGCCTCTCCATTGTTTCCATCCATACCTCCTACTCAAACCCTTTGATCTCTGCCTTGTTCCAGCCTCACAAGGGAGCAGAAGATCAATACCTGATTTGGGTGTAATAAAATACATCTGGGAAATATGCTAGGGGAATTTCCCCTTCGGTCACCTTGTACATAATATCATATTGTAACCACTGTGCCCTTGAAAAAAAATATTATGTCTAATTGCTACACCGGCATTCAATATCATTCCATCAAATATGCTAGACAATAAATAGCTTATATGATCTGGTTAGTATCTTCCTGCTAGGAATTGTTTCCTCAAGCCAATGAAGGGGTCCGAGAGAATCTTGTGGGATTCCTGCCAATTTATTCTTATAGAGGCCCCAGAAGCAAAAGATACTGGAATAAAAAGAGTCTTTATTTCCGGGATCAGTGCTTTCATCTCTTGCTGTCTTTATGCCATTTCTCAGGAAAGATCTTGAAAAAAAGAGTAAAAATACCCTTCCATTGCAAGTGTCTAGTGTTCTTTCGCAATAGTGAGTATGCTAACTTTTTATGTTAAAATCTTGAAAGAAGCTAATGATGGTACGTGGTTTATAGACTGGCCAGGGGGTAGCCTATGTGCTCTTGCAATTAGAAAGATATAGATCAGGTTGATCTGCATAGTCCACTTTGTTTTTTAGGACATATTGTGTGAGAATGGTTACAATCCAATATTGGGATTTGTTCCTTCAGTACTGTCAGGTATTCCCAATATCCAAAGTCGGGAGCGCTATGTGTGATTATTTAAGTCTTCACATTTTGCCTAAGAGTTTTTACATGATGAGCTGTAGTTTCTTGATATTCTTTCGAACTGTTCTTCAAATTGAGAGATTTTGGTTTTTGATTTCAATAAAGTCAGTTGGTCTTCAACAGAGTATACATTTTGCGCAAAGCTCTCAAACTTTGCAGATTATTCCACCTAGTTAGTTTTGATTGTACTGATCTCTTGCAGAATGGTTTTGAATATTAATTTCATTGACATGGAGGCAGAGGACTGGGGTAGAGTAGTCCTCAGAGTCTTCTATACACGAAGTGTTCGGTGTAGACATGCACTCACTGTATTGGATATTGGTTCGTACTGCTTCTGATGTAGGAGCCTCCTTTACTCTCTTGGTGGATGCAAAATCTGAAAATGATTTGAGCTTTTGGATCCCTGCGAAGTTGACTGCAAGATATGTGGTGCATACTCTTTTGTTTGGCATCTTTGCCTTTACTGGTTTTAAATAGTATGTTTTGCTCCTGAACTTTAGCTTTAGCCAAAATGTCCCCTGTTCTCTTAGTACAGGCCTGCCAAGTTCAAAATCATCAGCTATTAGGGCTGCTTGCTGTCTCAAGGTATTTGGTATGCTTCTTTATGACAGCAGTTTAAGATGTTCATCGATCCTTAATCCTGGGTTGGCATGATGCTCGATGATAAGCTCTTGTTGGAGATTTTTCTATTTTCTTTCTTTGTCATCTTTTTTCTTCAACTGTAGTCACTGGTTGGGTTCTAGTAATCTGGGGAAGGGTGTCTGAAGCTGGGCATACTGTATTATCAGTGGGGCCGGTAAGGTTTGCACAGACTTGCTCCAAAGACCTAGCAGAATGGGAAGGCTCTCCAAATAGTGGTGTGGAGAGGTTAATCAACAAAGCACCACTCCGTTCCGCTTTCCCATCTTATTCTAGTTTATGTTCTCAGTTATATGTCCCTCAAGAAATGTCTATTTTTAGCAGTTGACTCTTTGTACATATTTGTTGCTAGATCGTCACAGACTTTAATAACAACTAAATCTATATGATGGATATTGTCACTGTTTTGCCGCGGTGAAGGAGCTGCCTCATTCACTCTTTGCTGTAGAGGTGAATTATTATGAACAAACAAATGAAGAAGGTCACTGTGTTCAAGGCTTTTTCTTAAGCAGAAGCAGAGTTTTAATTTCATCAACCTTATTGACTTTCAATAACACTCTGTGGGCTGTCTCTATCTGGATTTAGAAAAAATTCTGACATCCTCCAGGTAGTTTTAAATCTTTCATAGCATAACATGTGTATTTGTAAAGCGCATGTTCACCCGTAGGTCTCTTGGTGCTGAATAACAGATGTTTATTGTTACCCAACTCAATGGTATTCATTTTTTCGACCTCAGATGGATGAAAGGCTGAGTGGACCCGCCGGGATTTGAACCTGTGACCATGAGGTCGAACACAGGCCATTGCAGTGGATGTATTAGTCCACTGAGCCACCAGACCCGGTTCATTATGTCCTCTGCCCCCACTCCTGCCCTGCCTGCAAGCTTCAGTTGTGGCGATTTATCTTGGAAGCTGTGGCATTTCATTTCATTTGGGCCCCAATCATTATGTACACGCTCTTACAGTCTCAATATAAGGCATGGTGGATATGGAAATGTATATTGATGAGGAGCCCCATCTTAAACAGAAAAGGAAGGTCCATCTTATTAGTAGATACTAGGATAAAATTGCTAATATCATTAGTCGAGATGCCTAAAAAGCAATATATGTCTCATGTATACTCTAACAGTGATTGTATGGGGCTTGAAAATGTATGGATATATAAGATTAAGAGAAGGGAAGTGTGTGTGAAAAGTATATGCAAGATGTGGAGCATTTTGTGGATAGTTCGAATGGCATATGAGATCAACACTTAGGGTTATAGAATGATTATACTTAGTCTGTAGATAAATAAACAAATAAATAAACATACTATAAATAAAAATATGTTGATTAATCATGTTTTAGTCCTTCTTGTTGCAACCTAGGACTTTCCCAGGAGTGAGCGTCATTGTGGTCATGATATCCAGATGGATTTAGCCTCCCATAATATAATTTGGAAAGTACCAAGGCGACTTCCCCATCCTATAGTGATGAAATCCAATAATGCAGTTTTGCTTCCTTGTTTATTCCTGTTTCAAAATTCATAGACTTTCTCTTTGTCTTAGTATTAATTCCTGATTGCCACCTCTTAAAGGTTTCTTTATGTTGTTTGTGGTTGTTATCATTAGTGTCCTGAATTTTTCCGTCTTATAACATACCACTGTTATCTTTTAGTTATTTTTTTTATATATGGATAAAATTAATCTAATCTTTTGTCTATGTTTACTATTTATCTGTTCACATGACCAATACGTAAAATATGATTCTACCCCTTATGGGCAGAGTGCGGAAAATAACTTTCCTGTTACCTCTTCTCTATGTGACCACTGTCCTGTTCGCCTCACCACAGGTGTTTCATACCAGAGGCTGGTCAGAGCGGAGCAGGGTCTCACGACGAATAATCTGGCGAACCGTACAATGTGAGTAGTTCTGCAGAATCTATGTGGCCAGTAGTCCCCAGTTAACGAGCCAGTATTATGTAGAAACTGTGAAAATACAGACTCTAAAAACAGACTTGTCACTTTTACTGCTAAAATATGTACCGTACATAAATATTGTTTATGAATTGTTTAAAATGCACATTAGCCCACTGTTAATGCACATGCCCTCAAATATATTGAGTGGAATTTGAATAGTAAATTAACCCGCACCGATTATTATTATTATTATTATTATTATTATTATTATTATTATTATTATGAGCTTATAAAGCGCACTTTTACCCAAGGGTGTCCTGGCGCTGCACACTGACTCCCTGGAGCACGAGGGGCCTATTCCTAAATAACCAAGTCTTCAGCCCCTTTCTAAAAGAGAGGAGCTCCTCGGCATTCCTGATATGCGCCGGCAGGCTGTTCCAGGCCTTCGCTGCACAGTATGAAAAGCTATGTCCTCCCCAACTGGCCTTTTTTATTCGGGGTACCGCAACTAGTCTGCCTTCGGAGGAGCGCAACGCTCTCCCTGGCACATACCAATTGAAGCACCGACTCAAGAACTCTGGCCCACTGCCCTTCAATGCTTTGAAAACAGAGCACAAAGCCTTAAATTGAGCTCGTCTTGATACCGGCAGCCAGTGCAATAGCCGTAGTCCCTCTCGAACGGAGGCAAACCTTGGGATGCCTGTTAGCAGTCTCGCCGCCGCGTTTTGAACCAACTGTAATCCAACAAAATGAAAGAGGTAAATTTGGCTGGATTTAGGGTTTTTTGTGAAACAGTTTGCAGCATGTTTATTATGGTGGAAGTACAATGGAAGCAATTGTTAGGAAAATGTTGGAAATACATATGCTACCGGGTAACAAAAAATATGAAAATCAAAAATTCTAGAAAACAAGATATTCTACAAGTGGTCAGTATACATGACTGTTTCTTGTCCTCGTTATTACTATTAAGGTGCTCCCACCTCACTGAGACAGAGAAACTCCAAGAATGCTGCAAATGAAACCCTGTACCTCCTATCAGATGCCATAACAAGGCTTTCAATCCCAGGATCCTCCTTACAAACAAAGCCAAGATTAAAGGCCATTATGTCAAGGGAAGGTGGGTTGTAATGACTGGGATGAGAGGAAGAAGGAGGAAGAGTAATGAAGATTACCAGTAAGTAATCATGACATTACCTCTACGTCCCTCATCCTCGTCCCAGCCATTACTAATGAGGTATACCAAAGTAAAAACATGGACTTCATCTAAACACAAGCCCAGACACAAGATAATTCAATGCACACCCATGTTTTAATTGAATTAAAAAATAATCTGTGGCATAAAAGAATGCAGAACGCCCGCTCCAAAACATTTGTCAACATCGTGCAACCCCTGGAGTCTATAATGATGAACAAAAGTGTGGCAGCCATGAAAATCTCAACCAAAGGAACATCATTGAGTTCTGCTCAAGAAGCTGCTAAATGTCTCGTTGATCTACCCTGAATTCCAGGGGTTACAGGCAGATCAGCAATTGAGGAGGCCAAAGCTATAGTGGATCTTATCCAGTGACTAATAGGTAAAGATGAATCCTTTTTCCATTGACCTGATCCACCAAAAGCTACAAAATATTTTCAGAATGCTTAAACAATTTGGATCTATCCAAATAAGTCTTCAAAGACCTCACTCTATCAAGGGTATGCAGACTCCCTTCCTCAACTGAGGAAAGATTATGAAAAAAACTCAGATCCAAGATCTGTGAAAAGAGGAAGCCATTAAGTAAAAAGGAAGAATCTGTTTTTATGGTCTTTGGAATGTCTCAATCACTCCCATTCTTCCCTTCACATCATTTTCTTCTGTAGTCTCTTTACTTTTTTCTCATCTTTCCCCTAGTTCATCAATAGCAAATAGGAGGCTGTTAAGTAGTCCAGGAAAGATAAGGGGGCAGCCGTGTGTGTTATCGATGCTGTTCTATTTGGGGTGGACGTAACTGGCATAGTTCTCTGTAGTGTAAATAGTCGTAAGTATCACAAAATTACTCGTAATTATGTGTAATTACATAAGAAGCGTAATTCAGCATTTAGTGTTATTTTCTTAGCACAAAATGCACTCTGGCATCCAAAATGGGCCAGAGGATGCATTTTGCACTTAGAAAATAGCACTAAATGTTACAGGATTCGGACAGAATTAGACAGCAGCAGCTTGCGCTCTCTCGGTTCATTGTTCCTGTGCTCCTGCGGTAAATTTTTTGCCCCAGATTACTCTTAATGAATTAAGCTGGCATAATTACGTAATTCCTCCAGCATAATTAAAATGTTGCCAAGGCCTAGTTAGGATGTGTTGTGTCACTTCAACTACTCCTGACATTCTACAATCCCAAAACGAAACAGCAAGCCAAACATCTACACAACAGTGTACATGTGACGCACTTCCCCCAAAACAACAATCATCCAAAGAGAGTCCAGTATTTTGAGTATTAAGCTCATGCGGTGTGCAACCTCTACCGCTCCTGCTGTTTCCAGAGAGCAGTCACCAAGACCAATGTTAAGTTAATCACAAATGTGGATTGCACCACCAGTTCCAAGAGTAATTAGGTCCATCCATTATTTGTATCACAAAATTTCTTTATTCTTCTTTTAGAAAAAAACAGCCAAACAGCCAACGTGTTTCGTCCAACTTCCGTGGACTTCTTCAGGGCTTAGTATCTAAGTATGGTCTTCTAAGGTTATTGGTCTTTGCAAAAATGTTCTCAGGTTCAGTATATGTCCTTCGTTAGAACTGTTCCCTTCTTGGCTCCAAGATGCCAATAATCCCGGCAGCGCAAGCCGGCGCGGGCCGACAGGAGAGCCGCTCCAGTTTACAGGCACAGGAGCCGAGCAATATTGAACTTACCCTGGATCCAAGAGAGAACAGTTCTAACGAAGGACATATACTGAACCTGAGAACATTTTTGCAAAGACCAACAACCATAGAAGACCACACTTAGATACTAAGCCCTGAGGAAGTCCACGGAAGTTGGACGAAACGCGTTGGCTGTTTGGCTGTTTTTTTCAAAAAGAAGAATAAAGAAATTTTGTGATACAAATAATGGATGGACCTAATTACTCTTGGAACTGGTGGTGTACTCCTGACATTTTAATGAATTGATGTCCATGTACATCATGACGTTGTTTCTATTCATTTTCATTAATTTATCCTCAAAGCAGTGTGAGGTCAGTCAACGGCTCTCATATGATCAACTAGTCAAATCAATTCGATTTCAAATTGTGACCAATATATTAATGCTGTCAGTGTTTGTCACAATCCAGTAGAAGTTGTTTGCTAAAGTAAAATGGGTTCACATCAATGTAATACAATAAACTGCCCGCATGATGTAGTTTTAAAGTCTTGCCTACTGACAACGTCCAGAATGAAGAAGGCCTTATGACATTAATCCCTCTTCTTCTACAGCACTGTCCTACTGGTGAATCCGACTGAGGTCCCTGATGAGTTCGCCACTGTAGCAGACAAGCTGAGTAGCACCCAGCAACCCCAGGACATTAAGTACATCACACTCATCAAGCACATCTACCAGTCCAACTTTGGCACCCGCTATGATCTCGCAAGTCTGTGCCAAACTCTGAAGGTAGGCTGGGGCAATTTTGCAATGGGGAAGACATGTCCTCTATCAGTAGCACCACACACTAACACAACAGGGCAGTCAGGAGACAGGCGGGCACCCTTTCTAAGGTGAAGTATGCAAGAGTACAGGACATAACCATACCAGAATGTACCACTGTGAAAGTGCGTCCAGGAAGCAATTGTGTGAAAATAATTGCTGAGCCCATTCTGTTCTTCGTTCAGGTGTAGTTATGTTTCTGTGTCTCATGTATTCTTTTGCAATTTAGTCCAAGTCCCTTGAAGAGCTGGCAAGAATCTTCTCTGAATCCACGGAGGCGCTGGAGATGGCGGCAATCACCAACTACCCAGCCAAGGCCACCGAGTGGCTGAAGAACAAGCTTCAGGACATTGGACTGAAAGCTGGCTTTCTGAACCAGACAGGTATTGAGTGATGAGAGAGGAAGGGAGGGAGTAGGCGGAAGGAGTGTTGGTGAATGGAGACTCCTCAGCCTTAATCTTGGTAGAGCAGGAGTAGTTGATAGCAGGCTTGCCAACACACACAATGCGACCTGTGTGCCACAATATTTGATATCTTCACACAGTCTCCCGCTGAAGAGCCTATATCACACAGCAAAAGGAAAGATGAGCAGAGTGGGTTTCCAGGTCTTGTGCGGAGATGCTGTCCTACAGGGGCTTTGCAAACCCCACTCCCCCTGCCCCCCAGGCATGGGTGGTAGCTTTAGTTTTTGGGGATTGTGGGATTGGCTGCTTAGACTGGGTTTGGCCCCAAGGCCCGCCACTTTCCTTCACCCTGTCCACTCCAAGCCCCTACATGGCTGTAGAGGCGCTGATGGGTTCAAAGCCCCACCGCCTCTTCTAAGTCTGCCCCTCCAAGGCCCCTCTTCCTTCTCGCATACAGTGAAAATATTTTAATAATTGACAGGTCAGTGATAGGTTTTTTGACAAACAATCATCTTTGGTTGAAGTGCTAAATCATCTCTATTCTACAAATCTTATAATTGTAATTTGGAATTAAAAGTACCTCTGATTTTTACTAGACCAAAAAATCAATGCACACATTCCTTTGTTCAACCTAGATTAAGGCAGGCCAACACATAACAGTTATCATACACACACACACACGGACGCACGCACACACACACACACACACACACATGCACAAACACATATATATCAATCAAAGAACACGTGTAACCTCCTCCAACATCGGACGGGCACAGACACCGATGTTTGTTGCTCTTAATGTTGTTTATTGCAGTTTAGTCAGCATGACGAGTTTCGGCCAATGCTGACCTTGATCACATACGCACCGCAAGAGCTTAGCTTTCATTTGCACTCATCACATGGTGCATAAACATGGAAAATATCCTAAAACCAGATATGTTTGGCGTCGTTTGACGAATCTTCGCGAAATTTTCAAAACTAATGGGGCGCTCCGGTCAGCTCCTGTCTTGAAAGTTTCGGGGTGATTCGTCAAGCGGGGGCCGAGAAAAAAGGGGGGTCCCAAAACGCGTTTTCTCCATGTTAATTTCCATAGGAATTTTGAAACAGGTTACAGCCCGAACTGCTGAACGGAATTACACCAAATTCGGCAAAAAGGTAGCCCTTGGCTCAGAAAGCGACCTTTTTTTAAATGGTGTAAATCAGTTCAGTAGTTCCTGATAAATTAAAAAAAGAAAACTTTCGATATCTGAGCACCGAGGAGGAGTCGCGACTCCTCCCGGGCACGAGCGTCACTCTGATTGGCTGCCAACACTCCAAACCAGGAAGTGTTGGCAGCCATCTTGTGACTCGGTAAAACCGAGTCACAAGAAAAAAGGTGAAAAAAGGATAGAAAAACAAGAAAAGGGGGCAGGGTAGAAACACCCTGACCCCCTGGACCTGCTCAGGGGGTCCCACAGGGACCCCCAGGCCTAAAAAAAGCATATATATTTTTTTAAATCGGCAGAATTCTCGTTGGGTCCTGCCGAGAAAAAAAAACAAAAAACGAAGCGCGGCCTCCCGCGCTTCGTTATCCTTAAGCCCCCGGGTGGGCCAGGTCCCGGGGGCAATATTTATAATGTATGCGGGGGACCGCAGGGGCCCCCGCAGCCCCAGGGTCCGCCACCTCCCCGAGGCTTTCTTTAATTATATGCGGGGGGCACACGTCCCCCCGCAGCCCCGGGGGCCGCTACCTCTCCGGGGCTTTGTTTAATCAATGTGTGGGGGGCTCCTGCCCCCCCACACTGCCCCGGGGACCACCACCTCCCCGGGCACTGTATATATATAAGCGGGGGCCTTACGGGCCCCCCAAGCCCCAGGAGACCATGCCCCCGGGGGATGGGGTCCCCGGGGCCGAAATTGGCCTCGGGAGAGGGGCCACACGGCCCCCTTTCTGTTTAAAAAAAAGGGGGTCAGGCCCCGGGGGTTGGGGTCCCCAGGGCCACAAAAATATTAAAAGAAGGGGAGCCACACAGCCCCCCTTCTAAAACAAATTTAATTTAAAAAAAGCCGGCATCTCACCGGAGGCCCCGTCCCCTCCCTGCACCACTCTGCAAATGCGCCCCCTGGCGCGTTCTAAGTTGGGGAATCAGTTGATGTCATCAGTGATGTCATTTGAGATGTCATTAGTGATGTCACTGACCATGTCATGAATGATGTAATATGTGACGTCATCAGCAGTGCATTGCGGGGGTGCGAGTTATAGTTAGCTTAACTAACTATAACGGCCGAATTTCTCTGGTTTTGTACGAGTGAAATGTCCAACTAACTATAACGTCCCTGAAACCTGTGGTTTTTTCAGTGAATTTCCAAGGTTTTTTAAATGCTAATTTCTAACTATAACGTCTCTGAAACCTGTGGTTTTTTCAGTGATATATACATACACATACATACATATTACCTACTGGCGGTCGCCAGTAGGTAGGTATAGTTAGGACCTAGTTTCCATAGGAAAAGCGTTTTTTGACTTGCCTACATCTTTGGCATAATTTGACAAATCTTCACAAATTTTTCCTAAATTAGTGCCCCAGTGTTTCTTGTTGTGCATGGAATGTTTCGGGCTGATCCGTCAAGCGTGAACTGCTGAACGGAATTATACCAAATTTGGCAGAAAGGCAGATATTGGTCCAGGGAAGTGCCTTTTTTGTGATTTGGTTTAAATCTGTTCAGTAGTTTTAGAGATATTAACTGAAATCTAAATTTGTATATATAAGGACGAGACTCCTCCAAGGATCCGACAGTGCCCGTGCTCAAATCTGATTGGCTGCCAATAATTCAAACCGGGAAGTGTTGGCAGCCATCTTGGGATTCGGCTTGAGCCGAGTCCCAGAAAAAACTGTAAAAAATAAGAGAAGGGGGCAGGGTATGAATGCCCTGATCCCCTAGGCCTCTTGGTTGGGGGGATGGGGGAGGCCCAGTGGGACCCCGCCAGGGCAAAAAAAACTTTTTGTAATAAACATTTCTGCGGGAGTCGTGTTGGAGCTGTGGCTCCCGCCGAAAAATAAAAAAAAGAGAAACTTGTGCTCCTGTGCTTCTCTATTGCTAAGCCCAAGGGTGGGCCCCCATACCCTGGAGACTGGCACCTTCCTAGGGCTATTTAACAAATGAATGCGGGGAAGGCCCATACAGCCTCCCCTGCAGCCCCGCGGACCACCACCTCCCTTTGGGCTAATAATAAAGAAATCGGGGGGCCACCACCTCCCCAGGGCTGTTTAATTTTGTAACGGAGGCCCCCATGGACCACCCGTTGCCCCGGGGACCACCACCACCACCCCGGGGCCAAATTACAGTTTTTTAAATGGGAGGGGGCAGTGCGGCTCCCCTCCCGGGCCATTCTCGGCCCCGGGGCTGCCACCTCCCTGGGGCAAGCCCTACAAGAATAAAGGAGGGGGGCTGCATGGCCCCCCTCCTAGAGCCATAGATGGCCCTGGGGATTGCCACCTACCTAGGGCCGGCTTCGGCTATGTCCCGGGGTGTCCAGCCCTGGGACATAGCTGTTTGCTGTGGCTTGGCGGGAGCTTTACTGCTCTCGCCAAGCCACAGCAAATGCTCCTTTTCCAGTAAGCGAGTGCTCAGAAATGCTCTCACTTGTTGGAAGCAGAGCAGAATTGCTTTCAGACACAGGGAGCTGCATGTTTAGCAGCTCCCTATGTCTGAAAGAAACGATGGGTCCCGCAAGAGGCGGGGAGCCGGCAGGGACTGTGTTGGCCTTCTGGCTCCCCTTGCGGTCCCTATACAGAATGGGTGCCCTAAGGGCACTCAGAACAAATGGACAGGTCCCAGGGAATGGGGCCCCCGGGGCCGAAATCGGCCCAGTGAAGGGGGCCGTGCAACCTCCCTACCCTACTACTATTTAAAAAGGCCCAGCCAACTACACTTTCTGTTACCTTCAGTAAGTCCCACACAGCGGGATTGCTGAGCGGTTATCAGCGGCCTGCCCCCTTTCACCACCAGTCTGCAAATGTGCCTCCTGGAGCATTACTGGTTGGAGGATGAAGTCCCCTTGGATGCTGAGGGTCCTTGGTGGCCAGGAACCCCTCCTGTTACCTCCAGTAAGTCCCACACAGCAGGATTGCTGAGAGCTCGTCTGAGGCCCTGCCCCCTCTCTCCACCACTCTGAAAATATACCTTCAGGTGCACTACTAGTTGTGGGATGAAGTCCTTTTGGATGCTGAGCCTCCTTGGGGGCCCAGAATCCTTCCTGTTACTCTAGTAAGTCCATCACAACAGGATTGCTGTAAGCTGGTCCAAGGACCCGCCCCCTGTTTCCACCACTCTGCAAATGCGAGTACTAGTTAAAAATGTGCTTAAAAAACAAAGGTTACAGGGACATCATAGTTAGGAAGTAACATTTAAAAAACCTTAGAAATTCACTTAAAAAAAACAAAGTTTGCAGGGACGTTATAATTAGATGATAGAATTTTTTTTAAAACATAGAAATTCACAAAAAAACAAAGGTTTCAGGGATGTTATAGTTAGGCTCAGATTTAACTTGTATAAAACCAGTGAAATTCAGCAGTTATAGTTACCTGAGCTAACTAAAACCTATGCCCCAGCAATGCACTGCTTATGACCTCACATATTACATCACTCATGACCTGTTCAGTGAAATCACTGATGACATCTCAAATGACATCACAGATTACATCATCTACAGAACCACTCACCCCCCCACTCTGCCCATACAATCTGTTGTATACCCACTCACACAACCACTCACATAACCATTCACAGACCCATACTAGTACTCACACACCCACACTAGTACTCACACACCCACTCACTCCTCCATAGAGCCACTCACACACCCACCCACTCACTCACTCACTCACACACACAGCCACTCAAACAACCATTCACTCACCCATACAGCCACTCATACAACTTGTCACTCTTCCTCACAGCCACTCACACACCGAGTCACACACCCATACAGCCTCTTAAAACAGCCACTCACTCACTCACTCAAACAAGCACTCTCATATCTGCTCATTCACCCATACAGTCATTCACAGACACTCACTCTCCAATACAACCATTCACACACAAACTCACTTAACCAAACACTCACTGAAACAGCCACTCACTCACCCATACAGCCACTTACATTTCCAGTCACTCACTCATACTGTCATTCAGACACCCACTCAGCCATGCAGTCACTCACACAGCTGCTTCTCACTCACCCATGTATCCACTGACACACCCACTCACTCAGCTACATAGCCACTCACACACGGAGGGGTGTGGCTAGCCAGCCAAGATGGCGGACGCGACTCTGTAGAGCTATGTCCCAGCAATCTCGATTATCCTGAATAAACAGCGTGAAACCCCACACAAAAAAAGCCTGCAACGGAGCGATATAGACACTCGAAGTGCCAGTGAGTAACTCTGTAGGAGCGGAACGGTGACAAGTTGCAGCACGGAGGCACAACAGCACACTAGGCCTGACGCGTGAGGCGCGCCACCAACGAGACCACGGAGGGATCCTGGCCTCTGGCGAGAAAGCGCCCAAGGCACCCCCGTCAGCCATCAAGAAGCGGTGAATGCCGCAGAGATAAGGCGACATCAGTAACACAGCAGCTCAACCTCAGTGAACGGAGACAGGGTGACAAACTGCGACGCCGAGGCCCGGTCGCAGCGCGCGCCTCAGACGGGAGCAAGAGTGAATCTGCCTACAAGCGAGGGAGCACACACAGAGCCATCGTGGGACTCCGGACGCCAGCGCACATTGCTGGGACAAGGAAGCAACAGGCGCCCACCGGCACAGCAGAAAAAGACAGAATCCGGAGCCGGGAACACACCACAAGCTGAGAACTGCACCGCGGTGAGAGGACATCGCCCGCTGAGTGTGTTACAGAGATCCCCAGCCTCCTCAACAGTAAGGCGCAAAACCCGGGGGGAACGTGGGAGGAGCTGGAGCGGCTCAGCAAGCATACACCACAAGGCACTGAATCAGGGGGACACCCTTCACCCCCCTCCCTCCCTCAAAAAAACAGGGAACCGAGCCTACGAGCTAGCGGGGAACTCACAATTGTAAGAGGGGACAAAAATGAACGTCGATCAACACCGGCCCGAATTAGAACCGCAGGCCCACGCAGGGAGGCGTAATTAACAGACAGAGATCCCTACAAAGGGAAATGCGCATCAGTTGGGGACTGGACCGGATGGGCAGAACCCCATGTCTGTAGCCCCGGGACACACAAAGCCTAAGCAGTAACCCCCTAGGGGGAATCGCAACTCAGAACCCACCCATCGGAGACCCACAAGAAGTAAGGCGGCAATCTACGCTGCTAGACCATGCCACAGGCTGAAACCAAGTAGCACTTGGGCCTACCCCATCAGGTCAGAATTGAATAATTCTAAGCACCTCACTGGGAGAAACGAAGAGAAGTGCACCAAGGTACGCAAGCATAGGCCCAGAAATGACATGAAGCCCACCCCACACAGAATACAGAAAGGACGCGCATCGGTAAAACTCCGCAGTGACAAGAAGCTACATCCTCAGCGCACTCTATCCTGGCCTAGCACAAAACTATATGGCGCAGTGCCACTACCTAAGACTTGACACTGTGAGTGGCCCCCCGAGCAGCCCTCGACCCACGCCGGGAATCTGGCCAGAGCACAGGATTATACAGTAAACACCTGCGAAGCGCCTGGGGCGAAACAAGTGTGAAGTGGGCGCCAGACCTACAGCTGCCGCCCTCCCGACTACAGTTAAATGCTGAGACCCCACAGGAGTATAGTCGCCACAACACCTGCTAAACGCCTGTGGGTAAATTCTCCTTCCTCCCCCGGGGTGAACTTCAATGCCCACTAGTGGCTGGCCCAGAAGACAGAAGCCTTAAGAATAGAATTGTGATACAATATTTCATAAGTAGAGATTCGTGAACATTTGGGGGGAAAAAATTGACGACCAGTCTGGTAAAGATAGCGCCTAACGGAAGTACACCCAACGGAATACCTGAATGCTCTCAGGACAAAAGTTGGCCATGGGCTGCTTACGGACAAACACGCAGCAACCCGCCGCACATCCAGAAGCACAAGGAACCCAACACACAGGAGGAAAGGGAGCGGGAGAAGTCCCAAACCTAGCGCTCCCGACCAAACTTGACTCAGTCCTAGCCGCAGTGGAGAAGATAGGAGCTGCCCTGGACCACACCCGATCTAAACTGGGATCAAAAATAGACAAGGTCCCATCAGACTTTACCCTGCTAAGAGCTGATCACCAAAAGCTGTTGTACAAAGTCCTGATAAACGAGCAAACCCTACTGGAATTGAAACCCACCACCCTCAGCCATGCAGCAGCACTGCAAGACATCATGGACTGTGTCAGCATACTTGAAGACCGACTGGAAGTCGCGGAAGGCCGCTCGCGTCGCAACAACATATGCGTGGTAGGCCTTCCAGAGGGAGAGGAGGGACAAGACCCTATCACAGACATTGAAGGCTGGCTGCGAAAACTCCTCCCAGAAGACACTCTGTCACCACAGTTCATAGTGGAGAGAGCACATCATGTACCGGCCCATCGGCCACCCCCGGGAGCCAAGCCACAACTGCTGCTTTTCAAGCTACTTAATTATCGAGACAGGGACACAGTGCTCAGAGAAACTCGCAAGCTTGCAGAAATGAAGGTGCAAAACCACAGACATCTGCTATTCCCTGATGTTCCCAGCCAGACTACAAATAGTCACAAAACGGCAAGCAAGTTTTTTCGATACACCCTCTGAAGTCTGGGACTGGCTATAGGAATCAGGACAATTAACGGGGCCCAGACCGCCCGCAGACATACAACCACTGCACCAAAACAAGAGGAACCGCTGCTGTGGCAGAGGAGGGAGCCCCAGGCAGGCAAGAACACAAGCAGCAATACCCGGCATGGAACAAAGACTGATGGAGCGTCAAGAAGCTCTCCATGTAGCCGCAACCATCTGAAACCACCTTGCAACCCTCCGAACCGGACACATACACAGCTCTCTCGCAGAGCTCTGCGGGCTGCTCGCCTGTGCGATCGAGACTCCCTCCAGATGCCGGATAGCACTCCACAGACGTCCGAAAATATAATATGAGCAATGGCAATTGATCAGTATAGTGTATCCTTTTAATGTTTATACACCCACTACATGATCAAATTCACATAACACAACTTGGCGGAGGTAAGCTCAAGCACCTAGCGCCCCTAATAGATATTATTAGATCAGCGCACTCCTAATGCAGTATGCTCTCTTCACCAAATCAGTTACACTCACGGCATAAACTTAAGAGATACAGGGATTCACTAATTAATCCTACTCAGAACCGAGGTGAGCTTTAACAAACACAAGCGCATAGCTCGCTACCCCGAGTTCAGTCATTCCTAGCATGACAGTTGCTACCGTTTGGCCCCACAGTCTGGACGAGCATCAACTATGATCTCGCCCTTATAAAGTTGTGCACAACCCAGTTATAGCCCCACTTTCCGTTATGATCACCCCATCGCCAGAGACCCTATCAGGCACCCTGGTCACCGACAGTACCCTCAGCCTCCCCTACATAGGCAGACACAAACAGCACACAAGGCACAGACCAATGTTTTGACATGGAACGTGAGGGGCATGCATACGCCCACCCGCAGATATTCAGTATATGCATACCTCCAACGTAGACACGCACAAATTGTTCTTTTACAAGAAATGCACCTCACTCAAATTGAGGCAGACTGCCTCCGCAAACGCTGGAGGGGACAAGTATACAGTACAAACTAATCCTCTCAGGCAAGAGGGGCACTGGTATGGATAAGGGCAGGTGTCCCACACAAAGTAGAGGAAGTGGTCACAGACCCGGAGGGACGATACGTATTCATGAAGGGCACACTGAATGGGCAAGTGCTACTAATTGGCTCCGTATATGCCCCAAATGTAGAGCAAAACTCATTCCTTAGGAAACTCACGGGTGTACTAGCTAAATGGAGCGGACTCCCCTGGCTCATTGGAGGAGATTTTAACTCAGTCCTAGATGTGGAATTGGTCAGGTCATACCCTCCCCTAACGCGCACCACAGCAACAACCAATGCGCAGGCCCTGAAGGAATGGCTAACGAACTGGTCGCTAATAGACACATGGAGGACTCTTAATCCCACAACACGAGTTTACTCATTCTATTCCTCAGTACATGATCTTCACGTCCGGCTCGATCGCATAGTTGGATCACCATCCCTCCTCCCACTTATTAAACACACAGAATACTTGGGTCGCAACACTCGGACCACAACCCCCAGCTACTGCAGCTCACATGGGATATAGGGCCTCCCCCAATCCCCACATGGAGCCTCCAACCAGCAGTGTTGGAAGACCAGGTGTTCCGTTCTTCCCTAGGGACATCCATACTAGAATATTTTGAGGTAAATGAACATACTGCAGAGCACCCCCTCATAGAGAGGGATGCCTTTAAGGTGACCCTGAGAGACCACTGCCTGGGAGCCACCTGGAATATACGAAAGCAACTGAATGAAGAACTCAGTCACATAGAGCGACAGCTGTTGGGACAAGAGATAAGACAGTCAGCAGGTAACAAAAACACAGGAAAGCTAGACGCACTGAGAGCTGAACACACAGACCTGTTAGAAAGGCTTCGCTGCCATAACTATACAGCACACTCAGCACGCACACACGCCACTACCGACTGCGCTGGTAAAATGCTGGCATGGCGACTGCGACAAGAACAAACACACCATCCTATAGGAGCCCTGCGATCTGCCACAGGACAACTAGCATACACACAGCACGAAATACACTAAACAATGACACGCCACTATACTAAGCTGTACCAATCCGCGAGACCCCACAATGAGAGGCTGCTCACAACGTTTTTAGAGTCGGTGTATCTACCTGAAACGACAATAGAGCAAAGAGAACTATGAAACGAACACATAACATCCAAAGAGATTCGAAACGCAATCATGGCGCTAACAAATGGGAAAACACCTGGCCCAGACAGACTCCCAGCAGGATTTTACAAAGCATATGCCACAACACTCGTCCCCCACTTACATACGCTATATACAGAGGCACTGAGCTAGCAGAGACTTCCCCCCATCCATGAGAGAGGCGAAACTGTTGTCCTTGCCTAAGCCGGATAAAAACCCCTCCGAATTGGGATCTTACAGACCACTAGCCCTCCTTAACGTTGACTATAAAATATTAGTGAAGCTACTAGCTGACAGGCTCACACAGGTGGTGCCATCTCTGGTGCACGCTGACCAGAACGGGTTTGTGCCTTCCAGGAGCACCTCATTGAATCTGAGACGCTTCTTCAGAATCGCCACTTATTCAAACACCCACTGGCCGCGTGCAGGATGTCTGATATTAGACCTAGAGAAAGCTTTCGATTCATTGGAATGGGGGTTCCTCTTCGCAGCGCTAGAGAGATATAAACTGGGGGACTTCTTCCTAAGCATGGTCAGACTGCTTTACGATGCTCCAACGGTGCGAGTAAAAACACGCCCTTACATATCGGACCTGGTAAATGTACGAAGGGCGACTAGGCAGGGATGCCCCCTCTCTCTGCTGCTCTTCGCATTAGCAATTGAGCCACGAGCAGAGGTACTCAGATCGGAAATGGGGGAGGGCATCACACTAGGTGACGGCGCACACACTATTTTGTTATACGCAGATGATCTCCTGCTATATATAAAAGACGTCCACCAAATTCCCCAACAGTTGGCACTCACACTGGATAGATTCGCCACCTTATCGGGGCTAAAGGTGAACGTCTCTAAGTCTGATCTGTACTCCTTTAGCGAGCATGGCGTAGGCCCGGGCTACACACTCAATGGAGAACAGGTCAGATGGTGCGCGGACACATTCCGCTATCTCGGAATTCACATATACCGAAACCCGATGGACCTACTAGATGGAAACCTAGGCAGAGCCCTAACCCCGGTCCAATCCCAGATGACATTCTGGAAGGCACTACGCTGTCAGTGACGGGAAGGGTGGCTCTCACAAAGATGGTAATTCTACCCCGATTCCTATATTATTTTACAAATCTCCTGCTATATGTTTCCCCTTCCTTTTTCTGCCCATTAGAAAAATTGATCAAAGACTTTATATGGGGACACTCCAGACACTGCGTAACAATTAAAAAACTCTACCTGTCCATGGACTAGGGAGGCCTTGCGGCCCCAAACCTGGAACAGTACTACCTGGCTGCTCAACTGCAGGGGGTGGCCAGGTGGATGGCAGATCGACACAGAGGAGACACGGTGATCACACATCCACCCTTACAGCTTTCGGACCTGATGGGACTCTTCCACCCCTGTGCAAAAAACAAACCACCAGACTCATTGCTACTCGATGTGGCACACAGATGCTATCGCAGAGCGCTATATATAACCTGCGCAGTCACTCTATACGCTCCGGCCCTGCCACTGGAAGGGACCCCCAGAGGTACCATAACCACCACAGCAGGGGAACTGCAGCAGTGGTGAAATGCAGGACTCCAGGACATAGGAGACCTGTATCGTGAGGGGCCTGTACTTCCGTACACCACGCTGGTAGAGGAAGAGGAATTACCCCCCAGACATTTCCTGCTACAATTCTCCCTCTTGGCGGCACTTACCGCCAGGTGGGGTGACTTATCCACTGAACCAACTACACACCTTACGGTACAATATATACACGTCATGGGTCAGTGGGGACATCCGACCAAATGGTTTGCAGCCTCACTAAGACAACACACGGCGGCTGACTTGTCGTCACTCAGGCAGCACTAAGAGAATGAAATGGGCCGCCAATTTTCAAACCCGGAATGGTCCTCGGTATTGTTGAGCCCAAATTCCAGGAATGCACGCCTACGTCAGATTCAATTCTACATTATATATAGAGCATATCTCACACCTGCGAAAATTATCCAGTACTTCAAATGCCAAGACGCTGCATGCCCTAGATGCTCACTTGCTGACGCAGGTCTACTGCACATGATCTGGGGATGCCCTACCCTGACCGAGTACTGGAAAGCGGTAGCAGACACTCTGACACACTGCATAGATAGAGTACTCCCCCTTGGCTGGCACACGTACATCCTGCACCTGTACCGGCAAAATCGCAATAACAATGTCACTTCCCGGTTTTTGGACCTGGGGATGGCGGTAGCGACAAGGCTGATCACCAAACGGTGGAAAGCCCCTGACCCCCCACACATCATAATGTGGAGACACTCGATGCTCACCTGGGCGAAAGCAGAGAGCACCGCGCTCCACCGAGAAGACACGCTGGGCCTCCGTAATATCCCTATAGCCAATAATTGGGATATGATCCTGTCTGCCCTGACCCTCATCCATAACAACGACACGTCGCCCCTATACTCAGCAATAGCTGCACCTTAAAAACATATAACACAAACAGATTAAGATGCTGAACAAGAAATATCGCCGAGCGAACACACAGAAAAGTCGTGCATGCCCACCTCGCAATCTATCGAAGGCCAAGACCAAAATGCCAGCTACACACACTAACTCACAGAACGCAGTGACCAGGGTGCCCAAGTGACAATCTCATAGATCAGACTTAACCCTCTTATGTATTATTTTGTCATTGTTCCATTATAACCCCCTTCCCACAGTTCAAGTTGTTTTGTACACCTTACCATTGAAAACACGGAAGAAGAGCGCACGTCCCAACAACTCGAGACGAGTTATGACACTTAATAGGTTGTGCGACAGATAACCATAAGAAAATGTTATTACATGATGCAAACTGTAACCACGCACTAATTGGTGAACTGGCTACATGTCTGACCACTGTAAGCACAATGGTGTAATGCTAACCAGAAGACTTATGTAACAAGCAATTATGATAAGCACCAATTTGATGTATATGTAAAGCTCATTTATAACCTGCCAAAACAAGAAAACTAATAAAAGAGATTTCCAAAAAAATAGTCACTCACACACCTATTCACTCACCCACACAGCTACTCACATACCTACTTATACACCCATACAGCCACTCACACACCCACTCACAGGCGATACAGCCACTCACACACCAACAAAAGCACTCACACACTCACTCACGCACCCATACAACCACTCAGATACCCACTGACACTCCCATACAACCACTGACACAACCACACACACACCTACAGACGTAGTTAGAAATACACTCACTCACCCATAGTCACTCATGCATGCACTCACACACCCATACAGCCACTCACACACTGATACAGACAGTCACACAACCACTGAGATCACACATGTTACAGATAGTATCACTCATTAGTAGTACAACTAGTATACTAATTTAACTTTTGTGGTAGGTAAGTATATATGTTTAGCACTCATAAACTCTTAAAAACACTTGCACTCACTTGAGGATGTCATCAGTGATGTAATTTGAGATATCATCAGTGATGTCATCAGTGATTCACTGACCATTTCATAAGTGATGTAATATATGAGGTCATAAGCAGTGCATTGCGGGGGCGTGAGTTATAGTTAGCTCAGGTAACTATAACTGCTGAATTTTGCTGGTTTTGTACAAGTGAAATCTGAGCCTAACTATAACTATATTTCTGTGAATATATATATATATATTGTTTAGGCAAAACGATATATATATATATACTGTGAGGCCGCCCTGAAGAGTCTGGGGCTCCGGAAACGGGGGAACGCTTTTGCTTCTTTTTTCATGTTCATTGAGGAGCCTGACTCACACGCGCCCCCCCACCTACCAAGGATATGCCACTAGTGCGAAAATGGAAACGGCGCGTGGAAGGGATTCAGACAGGAGTTTCCTGTCATGATCGTGCCGTGAAAGTTGCCTCTCCAAGAGGTTAAGCACTTTGTGAACATTTGCGGTAAGGGCAGAACTCACCTGACTGTGTGTAAAGAGTTCCATGACAACAGTGCCTGTGCTATATATAATTACCATTATGGATTTTACATCTTGGATTTCCAAATGCATATTGTAACAACTTGCACAATGCACTGTGGGACGAGTAGTTTGGTGAATGCAGTCACGTGACTAATTGTTTAAATCCCGCCCGAGCGCACCTGGGCGCAATGCTCCAGTCTGTGATCAAGGCAACTAGCCGAAACGTTAGACGAATGGATGCAAGCGCTGCAGTTTTCCTTGGAAATAAAGCCACTTTCACGATATTGGGCCTCACCTTGCTTTGCTGTCCAGTGTGGTTAATGGGCTGCTCCGTGCCCATACTGTGAGGCCGCCCTGAAGAGTCTGGGGCTCCGGAAACGGGGGAACGCTTTTGCTTCTTTTTTCATATATATATATATATATATATTCAAAGATTTTTTAAATTGCGAGTGGCAAGTTGTTTCATGCATCGCAAAAGCTAATTTTGCGATCGCAAACAGCCGATTTTTGCGATTCGCACCGTTTGCGATCGCAAAAAGCTTTGATGCATGTGCCTGTAAGTAACTAAAGTAATACTATATCTGACTGTTCTATAATTATCCTCTTTGGGTCAGAAGAGTTGGAGGATTCATCGAGAGGAGGGGCAGCACTTTTCTCTGGACATATTGAGGCCTGTAGGGTCTTTCTGCTGCGCATGCCACCCTGCCAGTGGCATATACATCTAGTGGTCAAGTGTACCTCATTTGTAGCTTAATGAATCATGCTTTAAAGCACCCTCTTTGAATTTCCACCTGTCTTTTCAGAGGATGCCAGCTCAAGTCACTTGCAGACGATCCCTCTGCTCACAGCGACGTGCTTCACGTACCGATGGGACGAGGATAACTTTGGTAAGTTAAGTGGACATGCAAGGAATGCAAGGATCAAGGGCTACCTCTGGGGAAGACGTAACTTATTTAGTGATCTTATGAGCCCACCAGCACGTTTTGTGTGCATTTTATCGACAGGTTTGTTCCACTTTAGCATTTGTCGTCCATTGGCGGATACCCGATTAAAAAAATAGTACTAAAGTTGTTGAAGAGCAAATGTGATTTTTGTAAAAGAATGATTGAGAATACTTAGTATAGTGCAACAGCAATCTTGCTGAGGTATACTAACACTCTGGTGTCCCAAGAAACAGGCGGGTGACCTGGATGAGACAATGTTATCAGGGGACATGAGCAGACAGGTTTCGATAGCTTCCGCAAAGGTGGATTGAGTGGAAGTAGTCCAAATGGAAATTGGTCTGAGTTCCAAAGTTAAGACACAAGAAACCTAAATGAATGACCCCGTGCCCCCGCTCTGGCGCTCTTGACTCGGGGAACCATGAGAAGGGCAGCTTTGCCAGAGTGAAGGGTGCGTAAGAGATGATAACTGGAGTGACGGTTCCTGATTAGGGAGGACCTGAACCAGAGACGTTTCTGCTACAGATGCATATGGCTTTAAAGCTAGTCTCTTACGAATAGGAATCCAATGGAAAGCAGCAAGTTGATGAGATATGTACTTCAGGTGGGGGGGCCCTAGCGCCAGCTGGGCAGCCATATTTTGCAGGCACTGAAGTTGAAAGATGGCTATCTTTGGTTCACCAAAGTGGACTAATATGGTAGTTGTATGGCAACTGGGAGACAGTGGAGGATCTTGTTCAGAGTTTGGAGAAGAAAGACGCAGGTGCAGGGAGCTTAGCAATTTGGGACTGAAAGGAGAGCTACCTGACAAATGCCAAGATTCCTGGCTTGAGAAGCTAGAGGTGGTGAAGGGCTCATGATGCATGGCCACCAAGAGTCCAGTCAGGGTAGAGGACTGTTGATGAAGCCTAAAATTTTTGCTTTGTCTGAGTTTACTTTAAGTTTGTTTAGATGCATGGATATTGGCCAGGGAAAGCCGAACTTGATCAGGCCAGGGCTCAAGGTAGTGGTTAGATTGCAATGAGAAAATTAGCAAGGCTTTGTCCATGTAGCAATAAAAGGTCAATCCTGAGGTCCCTAATCAAGCGAGCAAAATGGACTACATAGAAATTGAAAGTGTGGCTAAAGGCTGTGCCTTGTGTTACACCACGAGTAACCAGAAGGAATAAACAAAGACCTGCCTCTTCTGAAGAAAAGAGGAGCACCAAAGAAGGGCCCTGACTTATGCAATGGAGTCAAAAGATGACGAAGAGTGAAGGTATTAGAGGCTGCAGAAAAGTCAAGGAGGATCAGGTATCAGGCTCGCCGTTATCTAGGAAGTGGCACATGCCATCCAAGTCAGTGAGAAGGGATGCTCTGCACTGTGCCCAGAGTGGAAACCCTCAGGCAGGATTTAAAAGCACCTCCTTCTCTAAAAATCCAGAAAGCTGGAGGGTAACTTCAGCTTTAGTTAGTTTCGTCCATCTCTTCCATGGTAAAGGAATCCTTTTTGAATATCACTGTCCCAAGTCCCAACATCCTAAAAGAGATTGCATGTGGCTCTTTGACTCACAGCTTTACTCTTGTTGGAGCTCAGCACCATGAGGGAAGCAGAGAGGAGCAGCGTTTTGTAGAAACACTGTAATATTAGGGATAGAAGGAACTACCCACAGGGCCCTTATGCAACAGCTATAACACTTTTCTACACACTGGGGGGCATTTGTGGGACTGAAAATATCTATTTAAATATCCTCTCACTTTATTGTGAATGTCATTTTTCCCATCTGTGACATTACCAGGCACTGTTATTTGCATATCAACTGTGCCCTCGAGTAGTGCAGAGATGCCCCAAATTCTAGAGTATTGCCTGTGCTCTACAACTTTTTCTGTCAGTGGAATATAACATGAGTTCACTGTCAACATCATAAAATCCAAGGTATGGCATTGTTTCATGGACTGTTGCAGTAATTTGGAGGTCCACCTTTCCTCTCTATGTCAAATCTTCAGATTTTGTTAGATAGGAAAAACACTCTCCAAAGTAACATTGTGTCCCTTTGTATCAAGGGCTAACTTTGGATATTTCTTTTATGTTTGAGGTATCTTGAAAGAAGTCCTGATAAATGAATGTGATATCCAGGAACCTCTAAATTTAAATGATGACGTGGAAGAGGAGGAAGACGAAGATGTGGAGACAGACGGGAGCTACCCAGAAAGGGACTCTGTTATCTCCACCCTGTCCACCAGCTCCAAAGACTCGTTGATGTCCTCCTCTTTGTCTATTGCATCCAAAGACTCCATGAGATCATTTGTTTCCAGTCTCTCCAACCATGTGGATAGCGGCTATGTGGACGATAGTGATGAAAGTCCTCTAGAGCCGGAGTCCAAAGAGGGGAAGAAGCATAGGGTGGGGCATAAGCTCACCAAACAATTCATCAAACTCATTAAGAGCAAGAGCAACCTGGCCCTGAAGCGAGACAAGCTTGGTGAGCTAGACTTAGTGAATAGCTACCCTTCCTCATCTGCTTCGCTACCTCTGCGCAGAGCAGAGAGCCTGTACAGTGCTGGAGCTAGCGAACGAATTCTAGGTCGCTCTCGGAGAGCTCACTCACTGCCTCAACACACTCTGAACCCCTTCTTTACTGAAAACCACCTGGCTCAAAATGTCTTCTTCAAGAGGAGGCCCTTCCTGAGCTGTGACGATGACGGCAAAGTATCCACGCTGCGTGTTCTAGTCTTTGGGTCGGACCGGATCTCAGGGAAAGTAGCACGTGCTTACAGCAACCTCCGGTAAGTCTGGCCAAACACAAGTCAATCTCTTGTGGTAGAACGGAACAATTGAGTTGCCTTTAACTATTGATTTATCTAACATGACTGCTAAAATCTACCATTTTACTCACATAACACCAGGTTTGGAAACAGTAAGATATGTATTTAAATGCCTGCTCAGTCACTTGACATTTTACATGATTTTTAGCAAGGTATCATATCTCAATGGGCATCAGGTCCAGATATATTGTTATGGGGTGCTTTGTTGCTGACAAAGTGTTATATCATTGGTTTATCTATTCTAAAAATGCTACAGGCAGAGTATACAAATGACATTCACTCAACAATATTCACAAGTCTATGGCTCAGCCTCACAATTCAAGTTTCCACAGTGTTGCTCGTTGTCTGACCTCTCTGCTTTAGACCATCCAGTCTCAATTATGAAGAACGCCAAGCCTCCATCTCCACGCTTGTACATGTTCCACTGATGGAAACCTCTGGAAGCTACCAGCTGTTATCACCATTCTCATGGTGCAGGTTTCCCACTTGAAAGAGGACATCTACCACATTTCATCACGCATAAGCAAGACCAGTGACGTAATAGGAGATTCTAAACATGTGCAATGTGAACAATTTGGTTCAATATTTAATATTTAAACAGAAATATTGTGAGGCACATGTGTGCAGCTCTGTTAACATTAATGGGGTAATGAGACTGATCAAGAGTGGTGCTTTGCTAAATCTTGGATTCAGAACCAAGGAATCAGTGCACTGTAATGATTGTTTGCTGTGTTGGTGTGTCTCCTGGCTATAGAATACTGCAGCCTCTCGTTGCCTCTTAAGCAGTCATTCTGGGTGTCTTATTGGTGTCAACATTTTCTCTATAACTACAATGGTGAATTAGCCATTGATCATTAGAATGGACTGCCATCTCAGTAACCAGATTCACAAACCATTGATGCACATAAGCTCAACTTACAAATGCACACAAATGCAAATACAAAAGCTTGAAAATGACTGAATTTATGAGCGAAAGCAGTTCACACAACATTAATTTGCTCTGTATTATTTTGGTATGACCATTTCACACTTTGAGCAATTTTTCCGATGGAGAACAGTTTACCATACAACAGCACCTATTTTGGGGGTGTTCCATTCTCACTCTGGAAACCACATTTCTCCTAACCCTCATTGGAGTTTCCAAACTTTCCAGAGTAATCCAAAGTCTTTGGCCCAAGTATAGACTCCCATTAAAACATAGATTCTATCTCTTTTAACTACATTTACCCCTCAAGAACCCAGAATGGCTACATTTAGATATAAAAACATAACATACTTATTATTGAACCCAAAATCATTGAGTCTACATTATTATTATCTGTCTAATAGATTAAGAGATGAAACTATCAGTAACAGCTAAAATAATAGTATAATGAATATCTGCACTTTCTTGTTTATACAGATTCATAAATATACCTAGATAAACTCTAAAGAACGTTTTAAAGAAACCAACACACAACCCCGAGTAACTAATTCTTATGAGATGGAAAGCTAAACAAGGTTTAAAATACTAGCATTAGTGGTTGCTTGTCTCTACCTGATATTAAATAATTATGAATGATGACTAAGACCACACAAATTCTGCAGATTGGTTTAAGGTATAAAATGTTCTATAATAAGAGGACCTGGTAGGAAGCAAAATTATTAGTAGATGAAACAAATTAAATTAAATAACTGTCTCTCATATGCCAATACTTTAATACAGTTTGCAGTAAAGGGGTGACTCATAGAAACTAAATACCATATAAGTTTTTGCTGCGGCATGTAAGCTCCCTTGGGAATACAGCCACTGACCCCAGTGGGGTGCTTTCCACAGTTTGTAAAGCTCTGCCCTGTATTGATCCTGTAAAATCTGCATCCTCACTTCCTGGGTAGTTTTTTCCAATATACCTCAGCCCATGCAGACATTTTGTATATTAGATAACAAAGTTTGTCTGGCAAGATGACTATGACAGAATTTTCGATTCCCTGTTATCAACAGAAAAACTCTTCAAATTTCCTGAAGTCTTACACGTGGAACAGTGCCCACATTCATAATGTACAATAATTTTGTGACCCCACAACTCCATACTGACAGCGTTTTGAGTCGGTATAGGCTTTCACTAGTTCATCATGACTACTGGGTGATCTTTTGAATCCAAACACTGGGGAATATCACCAGATCAAAAGATGCCATTGTTTTTTTACAGCACGTCTCATATCATTGCTCTGATTGCCAAAAGTGGTTACAGAAACTGGTTTGGATGGGTCTACTTTAGCTTTACTCACAAACAAAGCATCTCTGTCATTGTACCACGCTCATTTAAGTGCACGGCATACAAGCAGCTAAGGGTAACCTCATGATATCAAATGCTGTGCCAAACGGTCTGCTTCCTTGAAGTAATCAACACCCTTTGTATGATTTCTTTTTATTCTAAGAAATTGTCCAAATGGCAGATTATCCCTGAGAATACAAGAGTTGGACCCTACTGTAAAGTAGTTGTGCATTTTTATCTGTTAGCTTTCTAAAAAGGTTGGTAAAGGGTGTACCATCTTCCAGAGTAATTGACAAATCAAGAGATCTAACCCTTATTTTGTTAAAAGCCAACCTGAACTTCAAGTTGTCACACCTAAAATTCAGCCATTCATGAAACATCAGTAATCTCTCTAAGGGTCCCTTCCATATCATCAATACATCATCAATGTAACACATCCAAGATTTTATCCAACTATTGAATGGATTTGTCTCATGATATATCATCTCATCCTCAAATTGAGGTACGTACGAAGTAGCTGCATTTGGGGCACAGGCTGCACCCACAGCAGTCCCCTTAATTTGTTGGTAAAAATTGTCTTTACCAAGAATTAGTTGTCAATCAAGGCAATGCGTGCACATTCCATTATGAATGAAGGTAGGACCCAATGCGGTCTAGGTCTTTCCTCCAAAGTACTTTTAGTGACCTATAATGCTTGTTAGTGGATAATGTTTGTGTATAAGCTTTCAATAACCCCTGGTTCTAGAAAATCAGCCTCTGCCCTGAGTACTAAGCCTTTTTAACGTTTGGATCACCAAAGCACTATTCCTCACATAGGATCGTATATTTGCGACAAATGTTTTGAGGAAAAATCAACATACTTGAACAGAGGTTCCAGTACAGATTGACAACCTGCCCCAATGGTACGACCTGGAATTCGGATCATTATGAAAGTTAAATTCATACTAACAAATCCAACCCTACCTTAGGGCTAAATAGATGAGAGCACACCTCTTGTACCGTTGGGTCATGTGACAAAGGACAATAGTATTAGTTATTAGAGAATTAGCAATGAATTTCAACCATGTAATCACATCTGTTCTGTAACACAATCCTACCTCCTATATAGGTGGGTTTTATGATTAAATCACCATTACACTCCAGTTTCTTTTATAGTGTTAGATACCCAAGGTAAGAGGCTAAATTGTACATACTTGTTACGCTTAAAATGTAAGTCCACCTTTGCCAAGATGATGTTCTCAAAGAGTGTAATCTTCTTACTCACTTGATGACTCAATGGAAAGAATATGGAGAGTAATCACAGTCCTGTGATGTCCCATTCTGCTATGTAATCCACTCATTAAAAAAGTTTTTTAAACCGATGATCTTGAAAAAACAATATAATTCAAGACTGGAATAGAAAGGCTCTTTCCCATAGAGGGAACACAGGACTTTGCTCAAAAGCCTTATTGTATCTTCATTTAAAATATGGGGGACAAATTAAAGACAGGGATGTTCATTTATTTTCTGATATTAGTTGTAATACTCTATTTTACCATTCTTAATATACCTCATTGATTGAGGGTCTGTTTTTGACCCAGAGTGTATTGATTGCAATACTACCCCTTCTGCCCGTGTCAGCCTCTAGGTTGGCACCTGAACTAAAACGGAGAGGGCTGAGGATTCCTGTCTGACATTCACTGTTGTTTAGATGTACTTAGGTGTTGGTCAGTATCAAAATCAACAGATGAATCTGAAAATGTAACTACTGTTCTTAGAGATCAAGAATCCTTACTGCTCCTATGCTGTTGATATAAATGTTTATGCAGATATGGGTATACCATTTCTTTGTTAACAATCTGATGTCTCTATGTCATTTTCCGTTTTTTAGAAATATTTATCTCTTGAAATTCTTTACTCTATCTGTTAACTTTGTCTTACAAACTCTTAGCCTCAGATAAGGAATCTAGGAGAAGAATCTTTTTTTTCTTATTCAACAAGTTGTGCTTGTGTAACTTTCATATGTGATAATGCAGTCTCAATACTGTGCACCATCCAATTTTGACTTCATCTTTTAGAAATACGGCTAAAGTTTGTTTTGAATTTGGGTCTTCAAAAATGATATGAATATTTTTTATATGAAATCTGACCGTAATAATGATTGAAGACAATCAGTCAAAAATTTCACATTGAGCTCAGTACAAATCAATTTTCTACTCAACTGTTCATACTCCTCAAGTTTTGAGCAGTCATAATTATGTCATTAATTAGTATTTTTGTCTAGTAATGATTGGCCACCTGCTGTTGTTTGTATGTATTCTTCTGTATAGTCCAAAGTCTCGCTCTCAGACATACAAAATATGATTGAGAGGACACTGTAAGAGAACCACAATCAGGAAATCACCTTTAGTATCAAACCATTACTTTATTAGCCCTTGCTACCTAATGGGTACACTCTTATAACCCTACTACAACATGGGTTTACCCAGCAGCGCCACAGGGTTTGGGATATAAACACATACAAAAAACAACTACTACCCCTGAGGGATTCTATCATTCAACATAATACCTTACTTTTTAAGTAAATAAAGCACTTTGATTTTTTCCTCAAACATAAAGAAGGTAAATGTCGAAGCTGCAAGGACAAAAGAAATAAATGTTTATAAATTGATTGCATGAGTTTTAAAAAACAAATTCAAGTAATATTTTTTCTTTTGTTTCAAAGAGCTGCAGAGTTTATCTTGTACAAAGCATGTAAGCGACATCTACACTAAACATACAAGACATAAAAAACATATTGAAAAACACCTTCAGCCCAATTATGCGCTTCCTACCAGAGCAAAGGGTTTATGAATTGATCTTTTATGTAAATCTAATCGATGATAAAGAAGTCTAAGTTTCAGTGCCATTATTAAGTCAGAAGGACCATTCTCAGGACTAGCATGTTAAAAAAGAACAAGTCTTGTCTCACTGCTGAAAGAACCCAGGGCCAGATGTACGACCAGTGTAAATTGCGACTCGCAATTTGCGCTCGATTGCGAGTCGCAAATTGCGAGTCACAATTTACAATGTACAACAGTGTCAAAGACACTGATTGCGATTCCCAATTGGGTCTCAAAATGTGAGCCTCATGAATATTAATGAGGCACTCGCAATTTGCGACCGAATTGGGAATGGCTGGCCCTCCCAGGGATGGTGGCCTGCTGGGCTCAGCAGACCTCCATGTCTGGGACTGCTTTTCAATAAAGCAGTTTCTTTTTTTTAAATGCAGCCCGTTTTCCTTAAAGGAAAGAGGGCGGTAAATTGCAAGTGCGGTCGCAAAACATTCGTACATGGCTTGTGTGTCGCTATTAGGAAGGGAACGCCCCTTCCTAATTGCAAGTCGCAAAAGACTATTTTGCGAGTCGCAAATTATTTGCGACTCGCAAAATAGTGTTAGTACATGGCCCAGAGGAAAATTGCATGCGCAAACGGGTCGCAAACCCGTTTGCGCATGCAATTTTCCGTCATACATCTGGCCCCAAATGGCTAACTTTGGAAAAATCATATATAAAAATGGATGCAGTTTAGTGTCCCACCCCAATATAGCAAACTCATTGTCTATTTGAGCTACTCCACTTAATCATTGATTTGACTAGTTTCCTAATAATACATCATACCTATTTGACACATGTACTGCAACTGTTACCTTCCTTCCCCACAATTGTAAAGCGCTCTGATATCCCTCGGGATCATGTTCGCGCTATATAAAACTTTATAAATAAATTATACATGATAAATTAGTGAAAGAACCCAAAAAGGATAATTAACAATTGGAAATTGACAAATCCATGTTTCCTCAATTGGATGAAATCGAAAAGGATTATTTATTAAACAATTTTCATTTCACGCATTCCTAAATAATCAAATATCAATCCATTGAAGTCCCTACTAATCAAATAGCGTTTGACAATTAATTATTCAACAAAGCATGTGTTAAAACATTTTGTCACATTCTGTCAATATTGCCAGAATATTGCCCTTATTGTTGCACAATTATATTATTGAAAATATATGTTTAAAAAAATAGATAAATTGAGTGTGTAACTATCTTCATTCACTTCTCACATTCCTTGATAGTCATGTATTAGACCGTTGATATCTTTCATGGTCTAATAGCCATAGACAATAAATTATTCAATAAATCATGTCTTCTAATCTTTTCAGTTCGACAATAATGAGGCTAATATTATTACTCAACAGGCTTGTTTTAGTAATTCTTACTCTGTCACAAAAATACAACAGTAATGAGACTAATATTCTTATACATATTTACATAAATAATTTACACTACATCACATGCCGCTGCCAATATTATCACCATAAGCTTTCATTTCCTAAAAAAAAGGAGCTCTTCGCTCACCCAGTTCTAATAATCTCAGCATAGGGCAGTTATGTATACCTGTGTTGAACATCCAACTTCAACAAATACAAAACACAATATTCTGTGCTCAATATGACAAAAGGGGGGTGGGGGCAGAAAAGTATGGCCAAAACAAAAAAGGCTAATGCTAACCTCACTAATATCAAATGCAGTAATACTCCAACGACAGCCAAATGCCTGATTAGAAAAGTCAAAATAAAAGCAAAGTGTCATTGTGGGTCAATGTTTGGGTAAGTGTCGGTATCCAAAGCATAACTTAATTCAAGCACAACATTATAGCTGCAACAAAGCTAAGACATATGAAAACATTTAGATAAATTACCACCCAGACACTGTGGTAGTAATAGATCGCACAGTGCTAAGTACAGCAACCCTCAAAAGGTGCATGGTATGGAGCTTCCGTGTACTGGTGCCTATGCGGAAATCTATCAATTGTGAGTTATATCTTATTTTGACAAAATGTGAACATCGGTTACTACCCTCTAATGAACTTTGCAACAGTTCAGAGACCTACACCTAGCTGCTTTTTCCATGTCCCCCATTCCTGTCAACCACGCCGTTTTTGTGCCTTCTGCTAACACCTAGTTGAGCACTTTCTTTACCTGAAATTAGATTTGCAGGAATTCCATTGCGTTCCATAAGAGAGACCCTTAACATCTCTTTACCCTTAAAATGACATTGCGGCACGAAAAACATTTAGCCGTCCATGTAGGACACTGGCTTAAAGGCATGGGGAAATGTTGCTATCTGTCCTCCAGCTACCTGCACCTGGTTCCCACAAGCCTCAAGACATGTTCTGTTTTCTCTTGTACGCAGACAGGGTGGTTGAGTGCTCCACAAGATGTGTCTTGGGCATAAAAGGACATGTGGTAGGATATTCAAGATAAAGATTATAACAGATTCTTTGTAACTTGCTAATAAATTTGGATTTCTACCTGCATCTTGCAAGTTATCTGCGTCAATCAAGGCAGTGCAAGGATCAGCGTTGACCATAATTGTTTGACACCCACCTCTGTCCATGATTCGCCTTGAATGTTCCTGCTTCAGTCAGCAAGTCATTACCCTTTGTATGTAACTTAGTCATTTCATGCCACACTCATCTGCTCCGCCTCCCTTAACCCCATTACATTACAGGTCAGAGAATTAATAGTTCCATTCAGAGATCTGTGTAGGTCTGTAGGTCACAGGTTGGAGTCCAAGTTCACTAATAACTCTTCTCTGTGTTCAACAAACAGAGACGCAAATAGGCCAGCAGAGACCATCTGTGAGAAAGCATTGTAGGCTGATAAACAAGTTGGCACCACAGCTGCCTAGACATGGCTGCCCTTATCTTTGACAGGGGTGAACTGATTGTGCAGTTACTTACACATAAACAAGGCAAATAGCAGGGCAAGGAAAAATATACCTTTAAAATTCAATTTGTCATACCTGGTGGCATTTGGAACTTTATGTAACTGTGCCTGCTTTCAATCAAAGGAACTGTGTAATTGATATGCAAGCTCATGCGCCATTATGAACACTTCAATAGAAAACAAATCCACCAGAGCTTGGTTTAAGGCACTTAGAAACCTTTATGTTCATCTTAAAAACAGAGAATTGGATTGACATACAAAAGCTGTATGTTTGCGAAATACTCCTACTACTCCACCACAAGGGTGTAAAGGTATGACTTTTTGAAATTTACATACATTTCCAGTAGTATAACAGAAAAGCTGATTCATTCACTGCTTTGTAGGCGTATTACTGGGAATGTTATGTGATATCAGCTATTTCTGTAAAGCAGAGTTGTAAGCACCATACAACTCCACACAGGGGAAAAGAAATGCACATTTTTTAGTTCTTGCCACTGACAGGGTTCAAGTTTCTGTTGACGAGCACCTATTGTGGACAATACCAATGTTTACAGTTTGCTTTTAGTCAGCCCATTGCTTACCATTGGTTGGCTTTCTTGTTCAGCCACATTTGCTTGCTTCACATTCGAAGGCTTCCTTCCTCTTCTTTGTTTGCCCCTCCGCTGGAGCACGGCTTTTTGACCATCTTTTTGATTGAATAAGTTATACCCTTCCACTGCTTAGATGCAGGGACCACTTTTTTCTTTTTATTTCAGCACTCCATGGGAGTGCATGTATTTTCTTGCTTTCTCCCTTATGTGCTGGTTCCCCCCCCAAGTCTCTGCCACCACACTTTCCGTGTTGCTCCCCCATCCATCTACCCTTCCCCATAAGGCTTTTTACATTTTTTAATCATTTGGAGGGGTCGACAGCTACAATTTGCAAATTTTCTACTGGGCTGCTTCTTTTTCTTGAATGCTTTTTTGCATATGTTTTTAATTTATTGCTCCAAAATTGGTGTCAGCCGTCTTGGAAGGGTAAATTTAAAAGTAAAAAAATGAAAAACCATGTCACATTCATACCCATTCCTGTTGTAGCAGGCACATGTATAGGTCATCACACTGAGGCAGCTTGTTTTGTTTTTGCTGATGTTGTTGTGCTTCAGCAAACAAGTATTTTCGCTATGGGACAGCATTGGCAACAAGCATTGGGAATGCCAATTGTTCGGGTGCCACCATTTTAAAGATGAGACCTATTGGCTTTGCTAATGCTGGTTTCTTTTTCTTGCCTTCTCTTCCCTTGCACCTCCACAAAGGTTCAGGCGTGGCCGGTACAGGTAAGAGTGGTGGGGGTGGGTGGGACGGGAGTGGGGGGGAGTTGACAGACAACGGGGTAGGAAAAATTAAATAAAGAAATAAAACCACTTGCCTTGCGCTCGCTGCATCGCCGAGTCGGTGATGTCTCGAGCGCAAGGTAAGAAGTTTGATTTATTTTATTTTTCCTATCCCGTCGACTAACACCGCCCCACCGCTCTTACCTGTACCGGCCGCGCTTGTAAAGGTTTGGGCGTGTTCTGTTCCCATTCCTCCATCCTGGAAGGGGAGTTGCTCCAACACATTCCTAGAGTAAATTTCTGATCTTTTCCTGAGTAAGAAAGGGTTACTCACAAGTTTGTGGGCGTTGACAAGCTCTTATGGCAAATATATGCCTTGATCCACCCACTCAGCCCCCTTGTTCTTGGAAGCTTAAGATATGTATTTTTAAAGCACAAGTTCAGCCTCATAGGGCATCTTGGTGCTAACTAAAAGATCTTTATTGTCATACAAGTCAATCTTACACATTTTACCTAAGTCAAGGGTACTCATTTTATAGATGGCATTTGCCCATTAGATCAATCACAGATTCCTGGAATCTGAGACACAGATCTGAATCATATGGGATTTATCACCGAGTAATTGTCTGCAATTATAGCTTACCTTTAGGCAGTAATAAATCCATTTATCACTTCTAGGTGTTCTTTTGTGGATACCTACCAAGCGGAAAAAGAGCCATTTAGGCCATATTCTTAGATTTTCAGATGCAAATGACTTTGTAAATCGGACTGATAAGCACTGACAGATATAGGTTTGCTTTTTTACTGTAGTGTTTACACTTTAGAGTTCAGACTGAATGTGGGAGGGTCAACCTCTGAAGACTAGGGTTTAATTTACATTGAAAATCAGGATACAGCTATTTCGTTGGTGTTCGACTTGATGGTTTATAATGATGCAATAGTAGTGCAATTGTATGTCTGTATTTTTGTGTTTTTTGTTGAAGTATTGTAGTGCTTTAGTTGTACTGTGATGTTGTACTGTTGTAGATGTTGGGTTCCTGGGTTGTATTTAGTGCTGTAGTAGTGCAGGGGCGGAATACTAGTCTTATAGAGGTACCGTTTTCATTGTGATGGTGTTGTAATTGTGTTTCTGTACTGTTGCAATGTTGTTGTTGCAGTGTTGTTGTATTGTAGATTTAGTGATGTAGTTGCATTGTTGCAGTTATTTAACTGCAGTGTTGTAGGAGCAGCCTTGTAACGTTGTAGAGTTGTAGAGTTATAGTGTTTTTGTTATAGTATTGCTGTGGAGTGATTGTGTTAGTTATTGTATCGTAGTGTTATAATTCCCTACTGGTAGACAAACTATGGCATTAGTGCTGTAGTCATAGAGTTGTGTTGTATTTAGTGTGTTGTGCTAGAAATGTTGGAGTGGTGTAGCTGTGGTGCTAACTTTGTAGCTGTAGTTGTAATGATAGTTATTGCTGCAGTTTTGTTCTTATGCTGTAACTGCTGTCTTCTGGGCTTTGCTCTCTTCAGTGGAGGTTTTCTGCGTGAAAGGGGCACATATTTATAAGGCCATGAAAAGCCACATTACGTGGCTTTACCTGACTGTATAAATATGCCAGTGGCACATTGCGCCACCGGAACGTCAAAAAAGTGACGGTCTGGTGGCGCAATAGTGCCGGTAGGGCCTCATAAATGAGCCCCTAAGTGTCCCTAATAGATCAAGGCCCGCTCTACTCTTTAATGCTGCATTGTACTTGTGGAGGCGCACAGAGAAAGTACTTTGAAACAGTACAGTCAACAGCTATTGGGATCCTCCACATACTCACTTATGTCCCCAAGAATATGTCACACTAAGGAGCAATTTAGCAAGACTTTGCGATGCGGCAAAGTCATGTAAAGTGATGCAAAGCTGTGCGAGGGATACTTGCAGAGTGAAACTTTTTCGCATGGAAAAAGTGCCCATTTATAGTGCAAATGGTTCTTTGTGGTGCTTTATGCCACTGTGCGTTAAGGGGGCATTTCGTGGTGTTCCAGCAAAAGGACCCATGTTTTTTGAAGCAAAGTCTTATCTAATAAAATTGTTAGAGGGCTTTTGCATCAAAAATAACTTCTCAGGGGGCATGGCCAACTGCCGGCGAAGATGGCCGCACTGTAACGCGGCTCCGGCCCTAATTCCCATTAAACCCCTGAATCTCCGTTCAATCATCCGGTTTTTGCAGCCGGGTCTCTGTGGTAATCGGAGGCGCAAAGATCGACGCCCGAAATCCGCTGAGTAACTGCAACCGGAGGGACGCCATCGCCTCGCCAATACTTGCGGCCTGTTTGAAGACATGCAGCACCAGCCTTGCGTGACCGCGTAGCCCCCTGCTGAAAGTGAAAGTGAATGCCCCAGCCGGCGTCGGGGAACAAGGACCCCATAGAACGTTGCAGCGCGGGAGTTCCTTGCAGCGAGGTGCACCCCAGGCCAACGATCAGCAATAAAGACCACGAATACGCCTGGAGGTGCGGAGTGACCCGACCGCTACGGGAGAGGCTGATGGCGCCTACAATACACAGAGTGCAAACTCAATCCTGAGCATGTGTCGCGTGTGTACAGCCGGGAGATCTATGAACTCTTCCTCGGTGGAGCAGGTTTGAGTCACCCTTACGGACCTGCAATAAAGACCTAGAGAGCCGGTCCCAGGCAGGCATCGGGGCCATAAGTTAATCAAGCTCTCTTTAGCATTGCATACAGCCAGCTCCACTTCATTGCCAGAGCCTCCATCTTACGTGCACATCTCAGCAGGGAATCGACAGACCCACGCGCATTTACAACCTCTGCTAAGCTATCCCTGAAGAAGCTTAGCAGGCTTGTGTACTGGATTGACACAAGCCAGTAGTGGCACCTTTGTGACCTGCCTGGTGGCTGCATTACCAGTATCGTTGGGGAAGTGGGGACCCGGCAGGTAAGCCAACAGGCCGACGGTGAAATTACACCGAGCAGGCGGTGGTGAAGCCCCGGGGTACTCGGAACCCCCCTCTCCTCCACTTGTGGGTCATGACCCGGATCCCGGAGTGTGTTCTCTATGTCCGTCACCAGGGGCAGCCGCGGCTCCCATCAGCCCAAATTGGACAAAATGGTGTGGCTCAAGACTCAGGAGAGGCCCGAGGCACAAATGGATACACCACCTGGAAACTGTGATACACCACCAGCACAGACGGATCCCACCCTACAAGATATTCTTGCTGCTGTCACATCGGTTCGTCCTTCCTTAGAATCACACATTGATTCCGTTTCCATCGAGGTTGGCCTCATCCGGGCTGACCTTCGTAAAATAAGCGAACGTGTAACCGAAGTGGAAGAAGTCACTCAGGGCCTTGTCACCACCTCCAAGGGTTAGAGAAGCAGGTACAAGACCTACAAAATACTAGCCGGGTGCTCGCTGACCAGTTGGATGAATACGAAGAGAGAGCCAGGAGGAATAACGTGTGCATTATTGGGGTTCCCGAGAAGGCGGAGGGCCAGACAATGGACTTATTTGTGGAGAAACTCATCATACAGTGGCTCCAGCCCAAGATTCTCTCCAAGTGCTTTTCGATTGAAGGTGCTCACCGGGTGCCGGGGGGTAAACCTAAACCTGGACAGCCCCCCAGGCCCATAGTGGCTAGAGTGTTTAACTACCGCGACAGGGACATAATCCTGCAAACTGCACGATGTGCTCCCCCCATCAAAATCGACAACAGCACTATTATGTTTTTCCCGGACTTCACCTTGAAGGTCCAAAGACAGCGCAGAAGTTTCCTGGAAGTCAAGAAGGCCCTGAGAGACAGAGAGCTGCAATATGCAATGCTGTTCCCTGCGAAGCTCAGGATAGAGGCTGAGGGCAGAGCATGGTTCTTCACGGAGCCGGAGGCGGTTTGGGAGTGGCTGGACGGCTGGCGACAGGTCGGAGGAGCGAATAACAACAACAGATATCGAAGACGGACAGGGAGGGACCGTATAGGGAACACGTCGGAACGTGACACCATAGATACAGAGCGAACGGAGACTAGCCGAGTCGGTCCTGCATAATGAACTAAGAGTAGAGACACATTGAATGCGGTCCCAGGGACAAATAGTTGCTGGCCGTGTGCCGTTCGCGGCCCACCGTCGGACTGACGAATATGCGATCTAGTACGGCGAGGATCAATGGCCAATGCTGATGGGTTGTGGAGGCAACACCCTGGACTGGAAAGGGCTGAGTACATGCATTGAATATATGATAATCAGAGACGGTTTGCAATATATATATTTGAAGTTGGGGGGGTGGGTCTAGTCTTGTTGGTTCACATCCCCTCCGCAATGGGGATGGGTGGGCAAAGGGCACTCTGCAATGTTGGGGTGGCGGGTAGTTTGAAACCCGTCTTGCAGGGAGGAAGGGTGGCGGGGCAAATTACAGGAAGTTCATTGTTGTTCACATGTGTTCTAGTGATTAATCTTGCATCACTCCATACAGTAGTTACTCAATCCCGTTCGTGCTGTCCAGTAAATACACGTTGCCACCTACTGACACATACCCTACTAAGAGTGCTCATGGAGTGGCTTCGATCGCACTGAGCCTTGGAGGTGGGAGGAAATAGGGAGTACCAGTGCAACCAGAATGGCAATGGCTAATGCTCCCGAGAACATGAGACTCGAGGCAACATTGACCTTGCTCTCGTGGAATGTTAATGGGCTGGGAGATAGGATCAAGAGGGGGGTAGTGTTACAATATATTAAACGACAGGCAGCAGATATGATTCTGTTGCAGGAGACTCATCTTATCGGTAACTCCTGCAAGGCACTCGATAGATGGGGATACAAACTTGTCGCACATGCAGGATTCACTACTGGATCTTACTGGATCCAGGGGGGTGGGGATACTCATGAAGAAAAATCTCCCGTTTGTGATATCTCAGACGCACACGGATAACTTTGGCCACTTTGCAGGGATATCTGGATCCTGGGAGGGTAGGACTATGAATGTCCTCTCGTTGTATATACCCCCTGCTTTGCATAAATTAGCTTTGCCGGACTTGAGCAGTATGATTCTCACACTACCGGAAGGAGAAATAATAGTGGGTGGCGATTTCAATATGGCGCTTTGTGATCAAACTGACAGACACCCCCCGAGAGGCACCGCACAAGCACAACACACATTGGCGGAATTTTGGGCTGCGATGGGCCTGACGTATGTATGGCAAGCACCCTCAGTTACTGCAATATACTTATTACTCGGATGCTCACAAAAGTCATTCTCGTATTGACTATATTTTGACCTTAGCTGACACCGCACGCCACATCTCTGAGGTTCAACACTTAGCGAGAGGCATCTCTGACCATGCTCCCATAAAGGCTTGATACACAATAAATATCACCCCTACCCGCAAGACACTTACCATCAATCCACGGTGCCTGCTGAGCCCTCACATCAAAGACGCACTGGTACAAGACACAGCCCACAACTTTGCTGAGAACGTGGGATCAGTTCAGTCGGCGCAAATATTATGGGAGGCCTATAAGGCAGTAATTAAGGGTCGGGCGCTATCACTCTCAGTTGGTCACAGGAAAGAGAGAGACAGACAAATTATCGAACTAGAGCAGGACATCCTGACACGGGAGTGTGCATTAGGGGTTAGTCATGATGAGACCGAGAATCACATTTTAGAACTTAAAAGAAAAGAATATAGAGACCTGGCCACTGAAACAGCTAAAGATAGACATCGTGCCACACTATTTAAAGTATACGAGCAGGGAGACAGGGCTAGTAACCTCCTAGCATGGTTGGATAGGAGGGAGAGGGCAGACAGATGGATAAGGGCATTAAATGATCGGAAAGGGACCTGTTTACGTGACCCACAGCACATAGCAGAGGGATTTGCAGATTATTATGCTCAACTTTACTCATCGGCAGCAACAGACACTATTGATGAAATACGGGAGAAAATTGTTGATATTCAAATCCCAGTTTTGACCCCAGAAGACCAGCAATTACTGGGAGGGGACATTACGGTTGAGGAAGTAAAAACAGCCATACTCAATATACAGTCTGGTAAAGCAGGGGACCCTAATGGTCTCCCTATCGAACTCTTTAAAGTAACAGCGACGAAGTTTGCTCCGTATCTCCTTGAAATGTACCTTGAGAGCAAGTCCATTGGTGCACTCCCAAAAGACCAGAGACTGGTGTCTATCGTGGTCATACCTAAGCCAGGGAAATTGGTGGAAGACTTGGGCTCATACCGACCGATATCCCTGTTAAATGTAGAACTCAAGATTCTTGTAAAAGTACTAGCTAATAGGCTACTCTCGGTTATTACAAAATTGGTTCACCCAGACCAATCCGGGTTCATGCCTGGCCATAATACGGCTATGAATTTACGTCGCCTAAATGGGATACTTGCGAGGAAAAACTCTGTTAGGGAGTGGGGCGGCCATACTTTCTTTAGATGCACGTATGGCCTTTGATACTGTTGAGTGGCCATACATGTTCGCAGTGCTCGAGCGGATGGGCCTGGGAAAGGAATACCTTGAATGGGTGAAACTTCTATATGCTGATCCGCTCGCTCAGGTGGTAGTAAATGGACATGTGTCCTCCACGTTCACCTTGCACCGTGGAACAAGACAGGGTTGCCCACTATCTCCTTTGATATTTACTCTTTTACTAGAACCCCTTGCGTGTTGGATACGTCAAGACCCATAGATCCGTGGGCTGAAGTGGGCAAACGAGTTGGAGGATAGAATATCGCTCTATGCGGACAATATCCTTCTTTACGTCGCCTCCCCCGGGGCCTCAATTCGCAGAGTCCTTCAAATCTGTACCAACTATGGCAAATACTCTGGCTACAATATAAATTGGTCTAAGTCGGTACTATATATGCTACATGGGCCAGTACCAGCCCTTCCAGCTACCTTTGAAGTCACAATTGTGGAAGATGTATTAAAATATCTAGGTGTATTTGCAACAGCGGACCCGTCGCTCTTTTATGAACGGAACCTCCTAGGCCTGTTGACCCGATTACAAAGCGATGTGCGACACTGGCGTACACTACTGGTGTCGCTACTAGGACGTGCCGCTCTCAACAAAATCATGGCTCTTATATGCATTACAAAATACCCCCTATAGCATTCCTGAAGCATATTTTAAATCAATTGAAGGAGAAATTAGTAATCTGCTCTGGGACGGGAAATGCCCTTCCAGATATCCGATGATAATATTGGGCTGCCTGTCAGTCATAAATAAATGGGTATATGGGCCACAATGGGACCCAGCATGTCGGATGGATAAATGGCTGATGGGCCATGGAGGGTACAGAGAAGCATTATACACAAAATCATACGGGAAGCCGCTCACGGGGCCCACAGCTCTTACTGTCGCCATATGGCACACTACCACTGCTAAATTGGGCTGGAAAAACAAGTTGACACAAATGACACCACTATGGCATGCTGACTTATTGGGCAATTTAAGTAGATGCAGTGGGGTTGATAAATGGGACATTATTGGCATATCCCAAGTTAGTGACTTGATCAAGAAGGGTAGAATATTGACCTTCCCTGAATTACAAATAGAGTACAAATTAGCCGATACCGAAACCTTCCGATATTTACAAATACGCCATGCCCTACTAGAAGCAACCAAAGAATTGGAGGGAATCCCGGAAGCCACCCCACTGGAGGACAGATTACTAGCAGATCCCATGCTGAGCAAGGCAATCTCCCTCACGTATCGTAAGATAATTACTTTCCAGATCCAATGACTCATCTATATGCACGTTGGCAAACTGACGTGGGAGATTTGGAGGATGAGGACTGGCGCGATGCGTTATCCTCCACGCGTGAGGTGGCTATACCGGCAAGATTGCGATTGGTCCAACTAAAAATCTTACATCGCACATATATCACATGCACGACACTTGCCAAAATGGGCCGTAGTAACTCGGTAAACTGTAGAAGGCGATGCGGGGAGGTGGGTACGTTTTACCACATACTCCCTGATACAGAGCTATTGGGAGACAGTTAACCACACTGTGAACGAAGTAAGTGGGAATGCTCTAACATTATCTCCCAAGACATGTCTCCTAAACATTTGGGACACCACTGACCTCAACCGTATGGATCAACTGTGGGCAGCCAATAGTTTCACAATTGCAAAGCGTAACATTGCTCGCAAATGGGGAGTTCCAGACCCACCACCGATCGTAGAATGGAAACAGGATGTTGATTGGTGTATGCTTGCGGAGCGTGCAGTCTACACGAATCTCGAGGCTGCCCCAAAAAATGGGATAAGATATGGGGGAAATGGAACGCATATCGAGGGGTGACATTTGTTCCTCCCCCTCTGAGCAGAGGCATGGGCCGGACTGGTTAAATGTGTGACAAATCCTGGAATGAGGGAAGGGGGAAAGGGCATGGGTGGGATATTCAGTATTGGACTGTAACCATCTGTAACTGATTTGAAGGTGATGCACAAACTTGTATTGTATTGACACGTTCTTATAATAAATAAAAAATGTTTAAAAAAAACAAAAACTTCTTCACGCAGGTACAAAGTTGGAGAAATATATTTATGTCTCCATACAGTTCACACAATGCATGTGTGCTGCACTTTACAGCCCACATCCAGTGTGTGAAATGTTTTAAACAGTGTCTATGAGTAGGATGTTGTACTGGAAGGGCATACTTCCAGTTTAAAGCCTATGCCAGACGTCAGGCATACACCAGTGCACAATGATGCGTAGGTGTGTGTGTGACTCTAGGCAGCCTGTTTGTGTGACAGCGCAGTGGAAGAGAGCAGCAGGCAATAGTTATTAATAATGGTTCAGCGCTGATTTTTTCCCCCTTACACAACACAGCGCAGCAACTTTGGTTGCTGGTTTGCACCGAAAGTAAGTCAATCTGTCCCCAAACGTTTTGCCTAAAGTGAAACCTGAAAATTTCTAAAACACCATGGCCCTCAAAATGTAAATTTGCTGGCGGACCTGCAGTAGGGTTCTAGAAAATCTTGAGTGTTTAAAGCAATGCCAGGTGCTGCTGTTCTTTGTCCCAGTCTGGTTTCTGATGAATGGGCACCAACGTAGTAGCAACTTGAGCACAATAGACACAGTGAGAAAAAAATCCTTGGCACACTTGGGGCTATAAGCATGGAAGAAATCCTGGTCATACCGCCTTAGTTATCACATCACTGAAATAGTTTTTCTTTTGTTCTACTGCTTTAGATTATTCAGAATAGACATTCTGGGTGAAGTGTGGGGTGGACTGGGTGCTGCCAGACACCACCCATTGCAGTGTGTTGTGGGGTTCTGTTCAGCTGGTCTGAAGCACGCTAGCATCTTATTTCCCTTTCCTTATCATGGACCACATTAGCGGCCACATTATTCAGGAAGGTTGGTCATACTACACCTGGACTATATTTCCATCAGCCTCGCTTCTTGCCATAAAGGCTATTTGTAAAAAACATGGTGAGATAGTTCCTGGATCAGGGTAAAGAGTACAGAAATACGCACCAGGGTGCATCATTCTGAGTTTCACGCCTGAAAATGGGGAACACCCGCTACTGCTGCTTGCGTTTTTCCTGTTCCAAGATACAAAAACCCTAAGAGATGTATTTTTATCACGCAAATTCCGTCCTGTTTTAACTGGCAAAAATCAACCAGCCGGTGTGGTAATAGGCGCAAAACTTGGAATCCCGATTAAGGGTGTAAACTCCAATTTGCGCCCGAATTGGAATTGTTGATTGTGAATTGCATTGAATGAGTCCACTTTGGTCGTCTGCTGGTGTCCCTCACCTGTCCCAGGAACGCGGGATACCGTGCCAAGGGACTTGCGCCACCTGTCAATCACACCTGCCCAAAGCAGTAGAGTGCTGCCAGTCCCCGCAAAAAGGGTGGAACTAGCCTTCAATTTGTGAGGAGGGCTCACAAGAAGATGGGGATATGAGGGACGATTTGAAATGCAAACTGCACTCAATGAATGACTTCAAGTTAAATAGCGAATACTCACAAGTGTAGTAAATTGTTAAAAACAAATTGTCTACAGCATCAGCCAGATTGGACTGCATTGCACAAATACTTTATGCGCCGATCTTCTTCTGCTACCAACACACATCTGCATACGCAGTGCCATTAATTCTTACTGTTTCAACAGTGTGTACTCAGGTGGCGCTCAGGAGCCCAGTTTTAAGACAGTGTTTCTGTGGATAGTCATTAGAGTGATTTGTCTAACTTCCCAATAATGTGTGCATCACTGCACTCATGCATCCATTAACCACCCCTGACTGTTTCTGGTATTCACCTGCTCACCCATCCACAATAAAACACTCACACAAACTAAACAAGCCTGTGCAAGGAAATGTAAAATAATAATAGTAGAAACAAATTCTGCTTCAAACATAGGATGGGGATGAGCTTGTAAGAAAAGATAAGCAACAAATGAAACATAACAGTGAGTGGTCATCTTGGAGTGGGTGTGTGTATAGTGTATTATTCATGTAACAATGCAAGATGGCCAACATGTTGCTTCAAAACACGACACCCATCTTGGAATGGTAAAAGAATGATACACTATGCGCAGTACCATTCTAAGAGATTCAAAAACATATTTTAGTGTCCTTCGTTTCCCTAAACTAAAATACCTTTTCTTGTGACTATAGCTATCTAAACTTCAGCAGTTCTTGACTGCTCACCAAAAAGCTTGCTACACTGGAAAGCGTTACACATTTAGGCTACTATAGCTAAAGCTAAATTAATGTCTTCTTTATGCAGAAAATTGATTTTGTCCATCCACCTCTGTGATCTCTGTTTCCTATTTGGCAAGACTTTTCTCCTCTAATATTGGGAATGTTTTGCCATGCCTCAGGCTGTACGTATGCTGCCACATATTATGATGATGTTGTACCAGCTGCATTGTTGAAGTAAATTCCTTTCACTCTCGCCAAATTTACATTTTTGCAAAAGTGGGTGCAGATCAACCCTGAACTTATGGCACCTCCTTCTTGTTCAGGCCACCATGTTAATCAACAACTGTCAGGATTTGTACTAGGAAGACTATGTGGCTTTCACAGGGGCAACAATGTAGACATGTTCCACATCCTCCAATAAGGGTATGATCACCTCTCTTGTTTGGAGATCTCACTAAATCTTCTTAGAAACACAAATATTAAGACACTTTGCATGAGCTGAAAATCAGCAATATGTCTTTGTCAATGAAAGCAGTTGTAAATATGTCTGGCCTTAATTTGTATTAGCTTTTCTACAGTACATTAAGAATTTTCAGCAGGAAAGGACATACTTTGTGCACAAAGGACAACTACATTGGCTTTTGAGTGAATATGGGACACTCTCTAAGCGTGGAATATTTCTGTGAGCTAACTGCATATGCAGTAGCTATCTTGGCTTTGTTGTGATCTGGGTGGTCAGTGGAAACGGGATGGCCATCTTGGCATGGGAGGGATTGGATTACCCATCGGGCAACCATGTTTTTTTTAAATATATCTTTTATTTCATTTACCCACCAAGCCTCATGCCTGCCTTTTGCTTTAACTCTGATTAACTCTGTCAAAGAGTTATCAACAATTTAGAGAGTGACCCCTTTTACAAATTCATAGGGGATAGGGTTCAGCCAAACCAATACAAATGTTCTTCCCCTGGACTTGTTGTTTAAAATCCCACCTTCCCTATATGGATGCTTAATTATCAACCTAAGAGGAACAGATATAATTTCAATGTCAAAAATAACCAATTATGCTCCAACCACAATGTTTAGAAATTTAGCAACAAGTCCAAAGGGAAAAACTTTTGTATTGGTCAGACTGCAGACAGTCCATCTAAAATGCTTCACAACTCATACACCACAATCACGATAACTTTTCAATGTGCACATTTATCAAATTCAAACATTTAACGACTCCAGACAATTTCAGAAAACACAGACAATAACTGCAAGCTATCAAGGTAGATCTCTGCTGACCCCATGCAGTAAACACAAATCATTATGCACAAACTTCTTGTTTACACTCTGCATCTGCACAGGCTGTTATATAGACTTGTGTATTTAATATGGGCCTTGTCTTGTTCAGCAGTCCATGCTTGATGCGGCAGAGCAGTAAATTCAGACCACAGTGTCTCATGATAGTGTTTGGTAACTGTATATATTAAGCACAAGACATGACCTATGACAGCGGTGCACTTTAACTACACTGATCCAACAAAAACAGAACTTTGGTAAGCAACGAATAAATCCTATGGCCACAGTCACTGTTTAATAGATTTTATTTATTTATTTTTATTTGAAAAGTTTTATATAGCGCTGGCTAGACCCGGAGGTATCAGAGCGCTTTACAAGAGGATCAGCAAGTTACAGGTTACATAGTTACATCAATTAAATCAAAGAATCACAGAGGGAGGGGGAGGGAAGGAAACACAACGGGGAAACGAGGAAAACAATGTCAGATGACCGGCTGGGTAGGTGACGGCCGAGGGGGTGAAACCAGGGCCAGACTCCTCTATAACTTTTCAAAAAGTGTCTTTTCACTGTCTCTCTTTGTAACATGGAAGATAAGGCATTTTTGATTACTCCATCCACTTCACTCTGCAGGCAGCCCAGTCCGCTCAGTGCATGGGCTCAGCTCGACAATTCATTCAGACTGAAAGGTAAACACATAAGGAAACTCAGAGGGTGTAACAAGACAGACACTTGGTCGCCCCCCACATCCTACTATCGCCAGCACATTCAATGCTGCTGGCATTTTTTTGCATTTGATTAACTCCCCGGTAGCCCATTCGGAATGGGTTGGAGGAGAATGAGGTGAGGGTGGAGGATGGGGGGGGGAGGTGTTAAACTTGGTAGGAGAGCACCAATGGCGTAGCGATGTTGCCAGTGGCACTAATGTAAGCTTGAGGAGTGGGCCATCTACTATCATAGTGAATAGTACAAGCACCCGTAACAGGGGTACAGAGGCCACTTAAAAACAAAACCTCCTTGACTCAACTCAAAGAATAAATTGTCACTATTTGATTTTTGTATATGTCTTTGCTGCTATCACCACTGTGCTATTCCAATATGACCGTATTATTGCCGATTGTGTTTGTTTTTCTTGTATAAACAATAAAAAGATATTTAAAAAAAAAAAAAAAAAACCTGCTGCACCCTACGTGCCTGGAGAGCACTGCACCATCACACACCAGCAAGGAAAGTGGACCCCAACGTCTTCTAAGCTGCTATGCTATGTAGCTGCTGTCTATGCTATGCTGCTGTTATCTATGGTATGTTATGTAGGGGCTGTCTTTTGTTGTATGTTTTATGTTATGTTGCTGCTGTCTAGGTTATGTAATGTAACTGCATGTTTTGCTTATTTATACAACTATTTAGCACAACTTAGGTCTTTTCTGTGATTCAGAAAGAAACATTTTAAGATTTGCATGTAAATCAATTTGCTGATCGGCAGGTGTTTTGGCTCTTAGAGCCATGCAGGAACCCTGGCTCGGTTCTCCCTTTGATCCCTGGCTTGTCCACCTCTAGTTTTGCATCATTTTTGTTTGCAGGGAAGACAGCCTGAAGGTCTGGCAAAGAAGAGCTCTTGCTCCAGCATGTCCGTGTTTCAGACAAATGTGACTAGTCTTCTGCCATGGGTTGTGCTCACTAGAATTGTCGAAACAATTCAAAGTATGCTAAACAAGCACAAGATCGGTGTCAATTTCTTAAGAGGTCATCGAGATAGTCCACCACAAAACGGAGTCCATTGCAGGCGTCCTTGGCACGCAAAGGACATACGATACCAGCCGGCATTGCAACACAAGAACATGTGATCAAGAAGACCTGCTATTTGCTGCTCCCCTTCTGTTGTGTTTTCATTGATGTGCTTTGGGTCGCCTTTATTCAGGGTCTTTGCGGGTTTCCCCACTGCTGGTGACTCGCGGAAGTAAGAACATGGCCCCGTGCCAGCCTTGATTTCGGTGTCTCAGCTTTAAGTAAAGTATTCTAGTATCTACATTGTAAGTAAAGTATTCCAGTACATGGATGGGGAATTCCTAGAAAAGCCCCGTATGACTGAAAAAATGCAGATTCAAAACACCTACATGATGACGTTCCTTAAGATTAAGCTTGGAACTGTTGGAGTAAAGAAGTAGGCGTTTTTCAATGGCATTTCCTTATCCACATATTTTGTATGTGCCCTTGCACTGAAATTATATCTTCTGATAAAGGGTTCTGTGGCCTGTGCTCAGTCCTTTCCCACTCCATGCTGCGTGGATGCATTTTCTCATTTTTTAGCTAACCACAATATAAAGGTTCTTTACTTTCAGTGACTGTCAACACACTGACGAGTCAACAATAGAGGGAAAATCCAATCTGATTTTGCCAACTGACCTGTGACCTAATAGTTTGGCTCGCAAAATACACAATTGTACTGAGTCATAGATCGACTTGCCTAATGAATATTAATTTTGTTTAAAAAAAGTTTCAGTAGGAAGTGGATGTGGTAGACACTGCCTAATCACCAGGAAGCAGCCACCTCAATTTGCAAAGGGAAAGGGGTCCATAATAAACCCATTCCCCATTGGCAATTAATTATCCCCCCAAATTGGGAGTCAATGGTTTAAAACCGGAATTCCACTCGCAAACCATTGATACATAGGGATGCGATTCACAACTTGTAAGTGGCACCCACAACACATCCCTTCCAAATTGTCAGTCATTATGAAACACAAACATATGTTAGGAGTGGGTAAAAATGTACTGACTCTTAAAATAGGTTCGATAAATAGGAAAAAAAGGGATTTTCTGGTCGCAAACCCTGTGATATTGTGAATCGCGACTGCAAAATCCCCTAGTACATCTTGTTCTATGTTTTTTCAACATTGTTGAGAATTTTCCGTTTTCATGGATGACAAAATTGGTTTTAGAGTCACATCATTTGAATTGTTGACTGATTCCAAATCTCTTCCTGAAATTATTGATGCGTTCTCCTTCAGTTCTTGTGTGGAGTTCTCATTTAGGACACACGGTGGGGTCGAGGATCACTCCCTAACATCCAAGCACAACCAAAGAGAAAACACTAACCATACAATCATATCACCCGCACGTACATACACCACAGGAAGCTCAACGGACCGATCGCTCCACTGAGATCCTCTGTTGGGTAAACCCAGAGTCACAGAAAAACATCGCTTACGTGAGGCAATTCCTATGATTTGTATGTCCTGTGTCATTGGACCTGGTAAAATTATCACACTCAGGCTTTAGGGAAATCTCTGAATGGTTATTGGAACAACTCCGCCCCCCCCCACCCCCTCCCAAAAAAAGGATTCAGACAGGGGTTGCCTTTTAAGGTATATGTATGCTTTGTGTGACAAACATCAAGGGCTGTGTTGGTAATAATACAGAAACTAATCTGACCAAGAACCTAAAAAGCCAAGAGGCCAGGCCATTGGGGAGCACTATATTACAAAAATGAATAACATAACTTTGCTATGCTTCCTTTCCTAGTGTACAACACTTTTGAAACCCTATTGTAAGCCCCACAAAAGACATCCTGCATCCTTCCTCCCTGCAGAGAGAACAGCAGTTTCTTCACCTACTATTGTGAATAGATTCAGATAGTTGAACACTGTGATCCAGGCAGCAGCATTTTCCTTTGAAAGGGGTTTTGGGTTCCTTCAGCAGATGCAGCTCCTGCCCTTCTACATATAATCATTTATGCTATTGAGCCTTCCATTTTTTTGTTAGAACGAGGTGCCCCGGGAACAATTTGGGACTCACAGAGAGTTTCATTTAGTAGCGGAGAACTGACTTGCATGAGTCACAGCAAAGGAGTGCATCTCTTGACTAAAATGTAGTTTCTGGATGCTGAGAGTACCAGCCCAGACAACCCCTCATTGTAGACTGCAGCAAATCCCTAAGCATCATCCTTGATAAGAGGTTCAGCGTCCAAACGTATATTAATGTTACCAGGTAAGTCAAAGTCCAACTTAGGCTCTAGAGATAAATAAAATTTTACACACCTGAACAACCTTTTTATCAAGCACTTTTTATTATTCTCCAAGCAAAAACAAAGAAACTGTAAAGGCCTCATCTCCAAAGGGGACTCCAGCAAGAATAATACTCATATTGTGGTATATTACTTGCAATACTGTATTTCTGCACTCCTAAATCCTGTTGGAGAAGGCTTTACTCCCTAATTTCAGGGGGTGGAGACCTGCAATTCTACATCAAGGTGTAAATTTACACCTAGACTTATGGAATAGCAAAAAGTGTAGAGTTACACCTAGCAATAGTAGTAAATATACACCTGAATAAATACACATTTGTAGAGTTACCTTTGTGAATAGGTCCAATAGTTTGTGAAGGTGCACAGAGATAGCAAAACAGTACACATGTTTAAATCACCTAATGCTAAGTCTTTGAAAAATGCTCTGGCCAGGTCAACATCCTAGCACTGAAAGGGTTAGTTAGAGCCAACAGCAAAGCCTAAATGTGAAGTGGTGAGAGGAGAAAGAAAATGGCCTCAAGGAAAGGCTTCCATGTTGAACGGTGCATTTGAAAAGAGGCATTGTTTTATACCTCCAATATTGAATGCCACATTATTATGAATGTCTTCTACAGGCATTGTGTGTCAGCGATGTTCTCTTCTCTTCCAGACTTCAGGAGAGCAAGTCCCCTTCGCTGACGAGGTACTTCCGGCTGCAGTTCTTCTATGTACCAGTGAAGAGAAGCTGGACAGCCTTGACTGGATCACTGACAAATGCTTCCGTTTTAGGAGACACTCAGCACAAACCCTCAGTGCAGATGGTAGGTGTGCCTCCAACTACTAACCTACCGCCTCCAGTCTGTGTTTTAAATCAGTATCATAAAATGTACAGATTTCAAGTCCCATTGTTAGACTTCAAGTTAAGAGTGGCCTTTGTAGCTGGGCATGTTTGGAGATTATGATTTTGTCCTCCAAGATGATAGCTGTGGCTGCTTACAGCAATTGTGTCAGCGAGCACAGATGGGCATTTCTCTGTTTGCTGGGGAAGCCAGAGCAGAGCAGGACATTGACGCAGTCTGCTGATGATGGAGACCAGATAGGAACAGTCAATGCAGCAGCACTCATGACTCTATAGGGTACTCCGCCAAAACACTGAGTTTTTACTATCGACCAGAACTTAAATGGACTCTACAGTATCGACTACCAACATATCTCCAAGATAAATAGATTTGAAGTTACGAATAGCAAATCTTTGTTTACCTTGATAAAATGCTGGTAGACAATTTTCTGGAGTTGATGTGTGGGTTGGCGATACTGTTTTTGTTTAAATCTGTTTTATTGCATTTTCTGTTTAAAACCACATTACAATTGCTAAACCAGCAGATGCAGTATAAGTGACACAATACATCACGTTGTCGGCAACAATTGTTACATTTGTCTAGAGCATGAAAACTGAGTGACAAGGTTAATCTCCCAACTATTGTCTGTCTCGACCGGGCCACGCATCCGGCAGGGAGTGATTCGTGACCTAGTGATGATCGTCGTGGGGAGATTCGTCTATGAATGAAGTGTGCATGCATCACTGGTGTGTTGCTATGATGGTGGGGGGGGGTGGGCAAAAGGTCGGGGGTAACTGAGACTAACTGGGTGAGGGTGCAGGTTAGCGTTGCACCTCCTTGCGACCAGAGCCATAGTCATTGAGCTGTGATGCTTGCTAAGGCTGGCGTATGTTCATCTGCAGAACGGGTATACTCTGCCTATTGTACCGTTGGTGTTTACCTTTATTGGCACTGCGCATGGGTAACGTATATATGTAAGGTTGTTACAAGGCGCGTGTAGAGGCTCCCCTTGCTAGCTGTTTGCTATTGGTTCCCCTTCAAGGTCTGGGTTCTCGCTCCCACCTAAGAATGCCTGCAGGATCGCATCCCAACACTCTGCGATTGGGACTTTACGTAGGCCCACTGCATCTGTGGGTTGGCGATACTGTTGACCTCAGTATTCTGACATACAACCTACTACAGTGCATTCAGTGAATCTAATAGATCCCTAAAATGTTCCCTTCTTGCACAATATTTCAGGATAATGTTTCCTGGCAACAAACAGCAGCAATTATGCATTTCTGGAAGTCTTTGTCATTAAATGTATGTACGTATTTGGTATTTGTACAGCAGAAGAGTAGCTGTAAAATAACACCCTAGCGTGTCTGTCCAAATGACATTTATATTTCAAACCAGCCTGCTCTTTTAGTACACAGCCCCATATAAAGCAACAGCTCTACCTAGTTGTGCTAAAGAGACAACTCAATTTTTATAAGTTCAATTATTTTTTCTTTTTCTTTTAATCTATTTCCTCTTTCATTATTTTCAAATCCACTTTGACTTCCTAATGATGTGAATTTACCAGGAATGAAAGAGGTTGACAGGTTTTTGGTATGCTTTACCTACCTTCCCTTTCCTCTACAATATCTCCTTTCTAATGTCACTTTTCTGCATTTGTATATTATTGCAATGCACACTGAATGTTGTAGACAGTGTGTACATCTCAAGTAGTGAGTGGGCGGTTGATTTCGATCACTTAAGAAAGCAGAGGTGTGTAGGGTCTGTTGCATCTACTCATGTGGAACGACTGTAGATGCACGTGCAAGCTGCAAAATTCCAAACCGCCCTTGACCTTCTCCCTCCAACCTGGAAGAGACCTCCGCTTGGCTTACCTCCACATTTTAGATTTACCATCCTTGAGTCTTTGTGGTAAGAGCCATTGATGCTCTGCATCACGGCCGGTCATCAGGGATGGTGGAATTAACAGTCGATGCTAATTGATAATTGAACACCTCGCACCTGGAGCAGTGACCATCAACACTTGTACCTTATTGCTCACCTTGCTGTTGCATGTGCACCCATGATTTTGATTATTCTCTGGTCTCTGCAGAGCTCTCTGCCAACTACAGATGAGGAGAGCACTAATGAAATCTCGCACTATATTGGGATGTTGGATCCATGGTACGAACGCAACATCGTGGGCCTGATGGACCTCTCCACCGCTGTCCTTTGTCAGGTAAGGCCACTTGTTTTTGCTTCACCCACTCCACATCCTGTTCAGAAATACGTATTGCAAAAGAGGTAATACCTGGGTCACTGTGGCTGGATGCCATGCGAAGGGGTCGGAGGGTAGGTATGCAGATTTTTAGTAGGCATTGGCTCTGCTGCCGGTTCGAGTTGGTTTTTTTTATAGCACTTTCTGTGAAAACTGATAGTGCCAGCTGGCCTTCAATGCCATGAAAAACTGTTGAACCATCTAACATTTTTAATTTTTTTTCAAGACAGCCCCTCACTTTGGGAGTTTATTTCTGGAAAATGTTAACACCATATCCCAGTGGCAGTCACTATCAGCTATACCATTCGATCTTTACATAGATGACAAGCTTCACAGTGATTTTAAAACCATGTATTCTTTGCTTCCCAGAGTCTCACACAGTTATCAACATTGGTCCTTAGAGTTGCAAAGCACTGGACATAGTTTCACATAGTTGCCAACTTTTGAAAAAAAAAGTCCCGGGACACTTTGCAGCTCAGGGCCGCTGCAGATAGAAAGTTCTTGTTTGCGTTCCTGTGTGTAATAAAGAGGAACAGCTTCTGCAACAATATTACCTGGGACAGCCTCCAACTTGCCGGGACTGTCTCTGCAAAAACGGGACAGTTGGCAACTATGAGTTTCAGCATTTTTAGTTAGACCAGAGGAGGCAACATCACCTGAATATTCATACGGAGCCGCTTCATGTGAGGGCTAACAGTGGTGACTGTCAGGATATTGTCCTGGTGGAGAAGGCGTCAGAGTCAAAGAGGGTGGTAGTGGATAATGGTTTAGGACCTCATGCCTTGCTAGAAAGTGCTGCTCCTAGTTTTATCTGCTTTCTGTGGGGGTGACGCATATACTAAAAGTAGAGTTAAAAGGGGTGATTATCAGACACTCTTCTGAGAGGCAGGGCCACAGCTTGTTATGCGTCACTGGTATGTGACACCGTTCTAAAGTCTCTTCTTGTCCGTGTGTACCAGTTCTTCTCCAGTCCAGCCCAGTCAAGAACAGCAATGACATCACTTAACACACAATGGGGTGGAATGGGGAGAAAATACATACTATGTTGTAGGAGGCCAAGGTGCCATCCTACACAGGGGCGTATATTTGGGGAGGTGTATAGGGTGGAACATCCCCCAATCATGTTTTAGCATCGGGTTGAGGGGCCCCTGTTGGAGATGTGAGGTGATGGTCAGGTCTTGTCCTCACCATCATTTCACTGCTTATAGTAAGCTTTGTGAGGGGGAGCGTTTGTGAGTATGATGAGCATGTGACCGCAGGCATGACCCAGGGATGCCGGGGACAGGTTTGTGCCAACTCTGCAAACACCTGCCTGTAACTTATACTGTGTCAGTGCCTCCATTGTGAGCCGATGTGCAAGGGCTAATAAGGACGCATGCTGTGTGCCAGGCAGTGGACTTTGGGCCACTCCTCTGCACAGCAGCGCCCTGTGAAGTAGGGGCCGGATATCACTCTGTGGCCTCTGCATCATCATTGGTTCCTCCCACACCTGTGGGTGCAGCACATCAGACCGGTGTGCCAATGATCTTTGGAGACACCTCCGCTCGGGACAATATCAGCGAGTCCTGAAGCACCTCCGCTCCGGGCTTTCAGACACTTCTGCAGCATGTCCTCACACCCATCCTGCAAGTATGCGAGGTGATTCTTGGGGATCACCACAACCTTGTCACTAAATCATTTTGATCTTATCTAGAGAAAGGTATGTTTTAGTCATAAGTCTTTACACTATGAATGTGCCTGCTACCAGTGTATTGCATGTAATGCTAGGTCAGACATTTCCAGTCTAAATAAGTTAGGTCAGTTGGTTACTGTTTTTGTTGCTGACCGATACCTGATGTAACTTGTGGGTAACAAGTAATAGTCTTAGTAAAATAGCTCTGTGAGTTATGCACCTTCTACAAACAGCTGCACATAACATGAGAGGCGAAAGTTTGTATCCATGCAGGTTTTTAATTAATTGATTCAGTTGGGTTGCAACAAACACCATTAAGGCACGTATTATGAGTTGCCCAAAGCAGTATCCCATGGAGGACACCACTATGGGCAATTACAGGATTTACTTATCTTAGCCTCAAATTTTACCAGGCCCGCTAATACTGTACCCAGTGATTTCCGGCCCTAGCACTGGACCCAGACCTGACAGGGAAATTTATGAGGCTGTGGGCAACTGTGTGGCACCTTGCCCTTGCCTTCCTACTGTAGCAAGGGGGAGCAAAATGCTTTCTCAGCACTTTCCTCTTCTTCCCCTCTCCCCTATACTCTCTTCTAGGTGCGTCATGGGGCAATACAAAGCCCCCTCATACACTTACCACTTGCTTAAAACTGGTGGTAAATGGATGCAGGTTTTGGGACCGTTGTTTTCCAGAGAATGAGGAAAACACACACAGAATTTGCACAGTATCCCTGGGTCTTTGCATTATCTCCAATTCTGGGGAAAATCATTTGTAATCCCATATTTTGGTGCGGGGATACGAAACAGAATTGGTAATTCTTGCCCTGAGTACGGCTTTTGCAAAATATGGGGAACTCAATCAATCAATCAATCAGGGGTTTGTAAAGAGCAACTACTCACCCGTGAGGGTCTCAAGGCGCTGGTGGGGGGGGGGCAACTCCGTTGAGTGCTGGGGACTCGAAACAAAGGTCTAAGTGCCCAAAAAGTCAGTTTGGTTTGTGCTATATAAAAGGCAGTAGCGGCCCGTTTTGGGCGTCCTGCCGGGCGGTGACGCGGGGCGGGGAAGGGGCAGGGTGGGGGGTATTAAACTACGGAATACGGCGCACAAAGGTAAGTACACAAACAAAGAAATAAAACGAATTTCGTTGCGCGCGCTGCATCACAAAATGCGATGCAGCGCGCACAACGAAATTCGTTTTATTTCTTTGTTTGTGTACTTACCTGTGTGCGCCGTATTCCGTAGTTTACTACCCCCCACCCCGCGTCACTGCCCGCCAGGACGCCCACCAGAGGACGCTAATGATAAAAGGTTATTATTAGTGTATAAGCATATGAGCATGTTTCTACTGACCCTGGTCAGGTTCATTGCCCTGCCTGATTCCGCCGTTTGTACGTGGTCCTTCAGTGAACAGCGTCTGACTTCTGTACTCATGGAGGAGGAAGGGGAGACTGATCACACTGCCATGGTATTGAGGATAGGTCCATATAGCTGGCTGTTGCATATACATTCAAGCAACATGGTGGCAATCTGTGATCTTGTTCTTATCTGACTTATCTTGTTGGCGGTACTTATCTTGTTGGCGGTAGTAGAAATGAATGTTTCTCCTGCCCTGTGCCACAGACCGAATTGAAGTTCCTATCCTTCGTTCTGATCTCTGCCTCCATTACTTTGTCAGTCCATATTAGAACTCCTTGTTCTGCGCAGTGCTTGGGGAGGTTAGGGGGTCGGGGGAGATTATTTTACTTAAACTTACCGTCTCATCTCAGCATCGTCTACGCTTCGTACCATTATCACCTTTCAAGGCATGCTCTTATAAATAGCAAATCAAGGCTCTTGTCAGTGTTGGAAATGGAACCAATTTAGTCTAGGAACTAAAATACTGGGGGGCTGAAGAGATGCGTCACTTTCCCTGCGCCACCCTGAGAAACTCTTACGCCACCATGGATGCGCCGTATTTACAATACGGCGCACCATGGCACAAGGATTGACAGATGCGTCAGAAATTCTGACGCATCTGTTGAGGCAAAAGTCACGCATTGATGGAGTTGTGTCGCAAGCACGACGCAACTCCAGCAATGCATTTTGAGGCCTATTCCCACTACACTGCGTCACTCCTTACGCCTGCTTCAAGCAGGCATAAGGTTTTGACGCAGTGGCGTCCTAGAAGTGACGCAGTGAAATCTTGTAGATTTAACTACGTCACTTTTACGAGGCTTTCCTGCGTGGGAACGCCCACCCTGCATACATTACACCTAACGCAGGTATAATGTGACGCAGGGCTTTACAACGTGACGCATCTCCCTAGATGCGTCACGTTGTAAATTGGCCACATTTTTTACGCTGCCGCTGTGCCACAAAAGTGACGCAACGGTGGCGCAAAAGTGTTGCAAGGGGCTTGTAAATCTGCCCCAGGGTATTGGAGGGTTAGTGGCAGACAGGAAGTGGAGTCATGAGGGAGTGCATCACCAGAAGCTGAATCAATGGCAGTCGACGCTATGTGAGGCCATATGCATGAATTGTACACACTCTGCCCCCAAATAAATTGACGAGGAAAATGAGATAGGTAATCTGTTTTGCCTTACTTCATTTGTTAAAATCTCTATTTTTAAGATCTAAGGACCTAATGCAAGGGCCTATGTGTATCCAGCAGGTCTAAGCTTATAATACTGTTAAGAATGCTCAAGCGTTTAATGCAGTTAATGGTGACTTCTATGGGTAGTCCCGATCACAGGTGCGAATCATAGAGTAGTTAGGGTAATATATCTACTGCAGATCACAGGCTTATACTATTATACTATGTATAATAGTTTAGTTGATTCATGTGGTTGTAGCAGAAACCTTTGTGCAACCTGCAGCAGACAAGTTACAATAGTGGTAAAGCAGCTCAGGGAGTTTTACGCCATCTGCAAACAACTGCATATAACATACAAGATAACAATATTTTGTGATTCTAAAGTTGTTATAACTAGTACGGTTGGGTGGATTGTACTATGGAATATCAAGGCCTTTGTTCTCGTGTCAGTAGTCTCCACTGGTAAATAGGTGGAAGGATTTGCTAGGGCCAGCCCAAATTCAGCTCAAAATTAGCTTCCGCAACTAGTACCAGGCCTGCTCCACTCTTCTCTAGCACTGCCTCCTGCCACAGGAACACTCCCTGTCCTTCTGAGTTGAGTGTGCCACAGTGCTTGTTGGGAAACGTCAGATTTCAGACCCTTCCCCCTAACAATTTTGGCTAAGATTCGCCCCTAACCCTGCAAGAGGTATGGAGCGGTTCCACCTGGATGATATTGTAAGTGGGAAGGCCAGTGTCTGTAGCCTTTTATTCCAGATAAGAGCAGTAATCTCAGCACCAAACATTTCCCTCAAGGACCACGTTATAAACCCACTCTCTTCCAAGCAAGCAAACCCTCAAAGTAGCTTTCTACAGGTCTACCACATTGCCCTTCAGGGCCTTGTCAGCGGTGGTAGGTGCTATACAAATCGAACTACAATGCAATACAGTAGTGCCCACATGAGTACAGATCAGCAAGGACATGTTCTTCTCTCATGCTGTGTTTCTTCACTTTTCAGCAATCCGCCAAGCCGGAGAGCGAGTCTTTGATGGCCACTCGGGAGCCACTCCCAATCCTGGCCGATGTGATCCTCTACTACTGCCGATTCGCCACGCGCCCGGTGCTGCTGCAGCTCTACCAGGCCGAGGTACTTGCATTCTGTACTTATTTCTTTTGGGATATGACCTGGCCTTTTGGCGCTTAACACATCGGATAAAAGTGCTTATGTACAAGATAGAACATTTGTCATTGTTCCTTTAGGTGCTTTCCCAACTCTCTAGATGCCCATGGCATACCTTCTATCTTCCTGCTTTCTCGCTGAAAGCCTCCCTCTTGAATTCACTGGTCACCGCCCCACTTTCTACCACTTTACGCCATGTACTGGCTTTCACAAAGCCATTCTGGGAATGAGCAACAAACATAACCTCTCAACCGAAAATATACACAACACGGCACACATATCCAGCACAACAATTGTATACAGTTGGGTATCACCATGCTCATTACAATACAAATCTCTAATCGAAGGTCACATTCATGACACCCAGCAGTACACTTTAAACAGAGTATAGCACACCCATGCAGCACAGCATACATTTACTACATGGGTGGATATCATTGGGCTTACAATAGCATTCTCCACCTCCATGAGCACACTCCATGCATTATCGTACCACGGAACACATTGAGACAGATCGCCCCACACGTCCTTATTTCCAATAGTCTTACACACGTATATCTGCCAGGCAATGGGTGCGTGCGTGCAATTCAGTGCTACCCTCCAGTCTAACCCATCACACACCAAGAACATTCCCCCACAATTCCTTGGAGGCGACAGTCACCTACGAGTTTTTTTTAATTTTTATTGGGGGTTTTGCAATGGTTCATACCACCATGCGGAAGCCACAGAATGCTTTGCGAAGGGGTACAGGACAGGGATAAGTTCAAGTGTTGAGATTAGAAGGCAGACCAATGAGCCAGGACATGGAGAGTGTCTGCTGACATGAGTCGTCATACAGTTTGTTATGATGCAATGTTAGAGTCTTAGACGATCCAGAAATGTCCTTTGAGGTTGAAATATCGAGGAAATCGCCAGACTTTGGCATTGGAGCAATTAGACAGCTTCGTTGTGTCATTCGGCAACAGAGCAGCCTTAGGGAGACAAGGCAATCCATACATCAGGTAAAAGAAATATGTTTTAGACCACTCTGGCTGTTGAGTACATGCTATTCCAATACCCATTCTAATACCATTATAAAACACCTCTGCTTCTCAAGATGGTATCCTGCTAGCAACCCCATTGACACCCACATGTGTCTGCACGCAACTGAATGGGAGCTGCTATAACTGTCATTCAGTTACACATAGGCATGGCCGGGAGACGGACAGGGAAGTGCTCTCGGGCTCAGGTCGCATCCCCCTTTACGCTATAGACAGCACAAGTAAAATCATATTTCGATCTGTGATCATCAACTCAGGACCATTTAGGTCATCCCTGAACTACAGAATGATTTGCAAAGCCATACCAATGGTATGACTGGCAATAACGTAACATAATATTGTACCGTTATCCAGGACCATCTTCTAATCTGTAGCCAAGTAACGCAGCAGTACCTCATGCGAGCATCCAGTCTGTACCAATGATGCTGCGGCAGTTTTCACTGAAAGGTTAAAGGATACCCCCATGATATAGTTTCAGTATTGCATGCCATCTTCTGATTTTACCCATGATGCTTTGCAAGGATCCCATGCCAGCCAGAACACTGTAGCCATGATGCTGTGTCAAGATTGTGTGCCAGCTTCCAGTCTGTTCCCATGATGTTCCATGCCTGGATCGGTGACACTGATCATATGCAATAATTAAATGCCCAGCTAATAGTCTGTTAACAAGAAGCTTTGCCAGTATCGCAGGCTAGCTTCCATTTGCCATGATCAATGCTAGCTTCCAGTCTGTCCCTATCATTCTGTGTCATTGTCTAGAACTGTCTTTCCGTGTATGCGATTGATGCTATATCCTCACGTCAACTTACAATCCTTGTCGATGATGCAGGGGTACTATGTTTAATACACCTGACTTTCCACGGATGGCTCATTGCTTGAATATTCAGGTAACATTGATGTCTGGCCATGGAAGACTAACAAATTTTGATTACCTGGCCCATAGTATGTCAGAATATCACTGACAAAAGATTTCTTCACATAAATATTATGTCCTAAGAATCATTTACAAAAGTACCGTCCCTTTGGGTGTATAATTTCTACTATTAACTCCAGTAGAGCCATATTTTTTAAACAATATGTTGGACACAATATTGTTATCAGGTGATATTTAGTCCATAATTCTATGGTGCCATACTACCTAGCCCAGTGAAGGTTTTAAAATCCTTTTGTTTGCCCTCTATCTGTGACAGATAACGTTTCATAATGGGGAGAAGAGGACAGAAGTTTTCATACACTCCTTGGAGATGGGCCACTCTGCAGCTACCCGGGCCATCAAAGCTTCAGGTAAGCACCGATGCCAGTTACATCTTCACTGTCCATTGTTTGGCAAAAAGACTATTAGAACTGTAAGAATGTCTCTAAACTGCTGCAGTTAAGACAGATTTTAGTTATCATGGTTCCTGACTGGTGCGACAAAAGGGCCAGACTACAGAAGTGCCTTGGGTGCGCAGTGAGTATTTGCATCTGTTTCATGCACCTCTGGAGACAAATAAACGAGTAACAGATGCTTGCATGGCCCCGTTTGTAATGCATATTGTGCATGGGCACATTTCATACCTGTGCAATATCAACAGTGTGTTTCCTCAATTCCAAAGGTCCCATGCAAATGAGGAACCACCTCGGCTCATGCATCTGTGCCAAATGACCAATGCAGTTGCAAGGGTAAACAGGCTTTTAAGAGGCACACTATTTGCCCCACCTAGGAAGTGGAAATAGTTAGTGTACTCCCTAAGATAACCTTTGGGGTTGTGCCTAGATGCCCCAAGCAAGCCCTAGACACCCCTATAAGAGGGTGCAGTTACAGACCCCTTCCCCTCTTAAAATTAACTTTCTGCAGGAACACTTAGTAGGGGCAGAAAAAGACTGAGATAGGCTGTATTAGTACTGGAATTAGAAACAGAATTACTCTATAAACTTCTTAGAAGATTAGATAAAGTGCAAGAGGCATCTGACACCCGTGGTCATAACTAGTTTTGTCACAAGGACTGTGCAGTCTAAGAAACCAATGGAGAATCTCCTCCAGAGAATCTTTGAGAGAAAAGAATAACAGAATGGTTCTGGTGGGACTCTTTGACTTAAAATATAATAATAAAAGAGAGTTGTCATAAGGTTTTTCTGGGTAGAAAGAAAGCCTTTTCCATCATTGTCAATGATGGAAGGCCTACAACATCAAGGGGGTTCCTGATGCTGAGCCATTCATTGATTAGGAATCCATCAACATTGATGAGATCATTGGTGCTGAGAATGCTTTAGATGCAGAGGTATGAGTTGGCACCAAGGCAGATCTCAGGATAAAGGGACAAGTTAATTCCAAGTGTATGAATATCAATCGAAAGGGATCGATTGCAATAGAGGAGTTTATGGTACTCCAGGATGTAGTGAAATAAGGGTCAGGAGATATTGTGAAACTCCAAGAAAGTTAGAAAAGGAAGAAGTTAAATAACTGTGAGAGCTGTTGAACTTTTCAATAAAGTACTAAACAAATTGAGGCAAGAAGAAAGCGTTGTTGTACCAATTATTTTTTTATAAAGTTTTCAAACTCATCTTTCTTCACAGTGGTCAGAGATGATTCATGGTCATTGAGTTGAGGATGCCAGATGCCACGAGCGCCGCTCTTATAAACTCACATATAAACTTAAAGTAATGTCCACCTCTAGCACCCAGGAAAGACATCCTTCTAAAAGAGTAGTATTATGATGAGTGTAATAAAACCAAGTCCAGAAGGCAGTAGATTGTCCAAGTAGGTTCTTTATTAAGAGCACCCCATCCATGTTCAGCCAACAACAGTCCAACAGGCAACTGACCAAGATGTTGTGATGGACTAGCAGCCTTAGAATCATAGCAAGTTCTACATTCTTTCTTTCATAAGTAAACATACAGTATATGCATAAACAAGCATTGGTGAATATAACCTAAAATACATTAGCAATACCACACACCTTCCCCCTTTACAAACATACTAATGAAAATGATAAACAGACCCTGAACAGAAACAGGGATAAATTAAACATGTTCTTCTCTATTAAACCTCAGCACTCTGTTGGGATTCCAGACGTGAAGAAATTACACATTTTCTTCACTATCAAACCTCACTACTCTGTTGAGATTCCAGACCCTACCATCTTCCACTTTGACTGCATTGCGGAAGAGTTTGATGACTCTATGTGGACCCAAAAACTTGGAACCATCCTTTGACAACACTGGTTTCCTTATTAGTAACCTCTCACCCACTGATAGTTCAACCACTTTGACGCCTTTATGGACTTCATAGCACACTTTGCGCTTCTACATACTGTCTCTCTCTTTCTCACTTCCACCTTTCATCGATGCCCATGACACACAAGCATCCTTACCCCAGCTCAGCCATCCAGGAGACAGAAAAGTGTTAGCTTTTCTTCCCCTAAACACCTCAAATGGGACTTCTGTCCTAGTGTGTGGAGAAAATCTATCAGCTTGTAAAAAACATTTAACTCCCTCCTTCCAATTCCTTACAGTTCTCCTCTCCAACTGACACTCCTGTTAAATTTTTCCACAGTACCATTACCCTCTGGGTGGTACAGTGAGCATTTCCTGTGTTTGATCCCTCTTTCACATAGAAATGCCTCCATCTCAGCAGACACAAACTATGGCCCATTGTCAGTCAAAACACAATTGGGTAAGCATTTGCAACTGAAAATTTCATTCATGAAGTGAACCACCTTCCCCATTTCAGCGGTGCTAGCAACTACTATCTCTGCCCACCTAGAGAATTGATCAATCAACACCAGCAAATAGTTAGCTCCTCCTCTGACATGCAATGGTCCCACTATGTCTAATGCCACCATATCCCAAGGTTTTGACGGGCCATCTCTATAGCACATGGGAGGATTCCTTACTTTGTAGACCTTATCACTGTTACGACAGGCTGGACATTCCCTATCGTCCTCTCAATCATAAGATCCATCCCTGGCCACCAATAATTTAGGCAAATCCTTGCCTTAGCTTTGCTCATACCTTGATGTCCATCATGTCCCAAATTCACAGTTCTCTATCTTAAGACCAAGGGAACGACAACCCTTAACCCTCTCAAAATTACACCATCATCACTTGACAACTCGTCTTTGATTTTCCAGAAACAACCTAGCACGGGATCTTTCTTCATCTCATTTTTCCAACCTTTACCCTGAGCGTCCTTGATATGCTGAAGAAATGCATCACTAGTAACAGTTTCTATCCATTCTTCCTGAGACACGCACCCTCCTGTCACACTATACACTTTCACCTAATCTTCATATTCCTGATTACCTTCCTCCACCACTGTACTAAGCCTCAAAAGACAATCCGCAACCTTGTTCTGTGGTCCCGGAACATAATGTACCCTGTAATTATACCCTGGAAGACCTACTACCTACTTGCAAATCCTCATGGAAATCATGTCCAGACCTTTCTTGGTAAAAGCTCAACAAACTGTTTGTGATCAGTGTAGACAGCAAACTCTTTTCCCCAAACCAATTTCTTGAACTTCTTGACGGATCAATAGACCCTTAATGCCTCCCTCTCAATAGTCGAGTACTTTTCTTCTGCACTTCGCAAAGATCTGAACATATAGGCAATCGGTCTCAGTTCTCATTCCTCATCCCCCCTCTGCATAAGCACGGCACCCAGCCTTTCTATGCTGGCTCAGTCTTGATCACTCAGGACTCGGAGGGATTAAAACTCTTCAGACCATTTGCGTTGGCTAACTCTTCTTTGATGGTCGAAAATTCCTTCTGACACTCTGCATCCATCCCACTCAAACTCAACACCTCTCTTGAGTAGTTTCCTCATATTGAGAGTTTTGGAGGCCAAATTAGGAAGAAACTTGGCATGGAATTCTACCATTCCTAAGAATGTCAATTTGGGAAAAGACCCTCAGCATTTACTCTGTGTCCGAGATACTCAATCTATTTCTTCTTAAAAGCACATTTTGTCAGTTTAATTGTGAGGCCATTTTCTCTCAAAACTTCCAGTACATCCCTGACCCTTTTATCATGCTCCTCCTCCGCGTTTCCATAAATAAGTATGTCATCTTGAAAACACTTGACTCCCACAATCCCACCAAACAAACAGTTGGAATACTGCCGCAGCAGACACCAATCCGAAAGGTATACGCACAAAACAATAAATGTCATAAGGCGTTATGAAGGTGGTGTAATCTTTCGAGTCTGGATGTAGCCTGATCTGATGCTATGCTGCAGTCAAGTCTAAGGTGGTGAAGAACTTTGCTCCCTGCAACAAGGATACCATTTCAGTTATGTTGGGAAGAGAAAAGTGATTGCTTACAATACACCTGTTGAGAACCCTCAAGTCCACACACAAACGGATCTCACCAGAATTGGTGCGACCCAGTCTGACAAGAATAGGTGAATATAACCTAAAGTACATTAGCAATACCACAATGAGGAGGATAAAAGGGTATCCAGAGGTCTTTGGAATGGTTGGTGGCACCAGACGGTGAAGTTCAGTATGCAAAGCAAGACTAATAGAAAGAATTAAGCATAAACCCATATAGTGCAGCAATATGGACCTCAGATGTGGTGCAGAGCAGTGTCGATTACCAAATAAATATAACTGTGTATGTTCATACATGAATATATAGAGTAAATCACACAATTTAGATGTATATGTACAAATTGTGCGTCTATGACATTAGCCATGGTGAAGTAAGGAGTGTATCTGGTCTAGTCATCTGATAAAAAAGGACATGCACATTGCGACAGGCAACCTTTTGTAAACAAAGATAGATACATTTTCTGCAATCAAAGTACAGTGAGACCTTGTAAAAGGTTTTCCTGCTATAGCCTGTGAAACACAATGCAGAGTAGAGCTTTGTAGCTTTAGGAAGAGACTTTAGGGAGGAGGAAACAGAGAGTTGGTTAAAAACATTCGATTCAGCTCTTTTTTGATGAACAGAAAGGAAGGGAATAGTGCAAACAGAGGAGGAAAGGAGTTCCAGTCTTTAGGTGCATTTCAGAAAATGATTGATTTAGGCTTTGATTATGAGTGAGCCGGATTTGCGTGCATGGGTACCAGGTGGCTAGAATTAACTTTTCTACCCGATACCTTTGCACCTAAATTCAGTTATTCTGAGTTTTTCTTCCCCTGCAATAAAATGCAAACCCAGAATTACTGGGTACAAACCCACAGACAGAGTCCCCATTCTGAGGACAAAACTGCTCCAATTTAGCATCTGCTCTGAGCAGGTGCTAAATAGGAGCGTGGAGGCACCTCTAGGGTTGGAATGGCGTCATGAGACAACGGAGGATGGTGCCAGGCAAGGGGGAGAATAACATTCTCCCCCGTGCCTTTTGAGAGGGTTGGACAGAGGTCCAGGCTGTGGCTTTGCTTGCAGAACTGACACAATCCTCCTGCGATTTTACTGACCTGATTTTCTGACTAATAATTTTGGGTTCCAGTTTTGGTACCCGGTTTATCTTGGAATCCTAAGTCTGTTGTGGCCAGGTGGAGTGGTATCCCACCCACGGATGCCACTGTGTCCAATGTGCAATCGATACTCACTTTTTGGGTCGAGCCTAGAGAAAGCGCAATATTTAAAGAAGCTTATATGGAATTCTGTTCCATTTTTAGGTCGAGCCTCGAGTAGCGCGCAAGCGGTGCTCTGGCAAGACTTTATGTAGGGGTTTCAGAAAGCTGACCACACGCTCGTGCACAATGGCCTTTTCCCTGCGGTTACCCGCACGTTTCAGGCACGATGCACGAGCGTGTGGTCAGCTCAGCAGGCTGCCGTGCTCGCTTGCCCCCGCTCCTCTCGTCCCCGCTCCTCTCTTGTTATCGAAATACGATCAGTTTTAACAACTGCTGCCGCCTGCCTACTCTCCGCCACGCAGGGCGAACTCCTCGGTGGCCAGAAATGCTGACAAATCAAATTAGGCGGCAATTTGCATTTTATCTCGCCCTGACACGACTGTCTGGAGCGGAGGGGCAGTTCATCAGGGGACCTCGCTAATTCTTATCTTGTTTAAAAGCGGCGCGAGAGTGGCTATAGGGTTTCTTCAGATGCAATTTGCACCCTACAGCGTCCGCGCACTCCAAATGCTTAGCTATCTCGTGTGCCGTCAGTTCCATTATGGGAAATTTCTTCGGGGAAAACTTGATTGCTGCGCAGGCGGAGCGGCAAAGGGTGATAAATATTTGTCCGGGGCGGCTGCCTAGGATCGTGCGCTTTAATGATCTTATGGTCGCGCGCTTCATTTTCTAATGCAGCGCATTCAGATAACGACTCCACTTAACGGGTCTGTAATTGAATTAAAGAGTCCGATGAAATTCAAGAATTTGGACCGCAGGGGTGGAAAGTTTCATTCGTTATCCCTCCATGACGAAGAAAGCGGGCGAGGTGGGGAACGAAGTCTTCAGTTCCCGCCCTTGCAAAAGGCCTGGTTGCATGGGACCCACATATATGTTTAATGTGCTATACAGGGCTTTAAGTGGGTTGAAAAAACTAGGGGGTCTCTATAGGGGCGTGGCCAATGTAATTAAGGGCGTGGCTTAAAAACACGTAAGATAAAAATCTGTGCTTAGCAAAGTGTGCCGCCTGACTTTTATTTTGCTGTTTCTGTCACTGCATCCAGATATATGATACAACAAGTAACATCATACCTACTACAACAAGTCAGGACTATTGGCTTTGTCAATGGTTGTTAGTAGCATAAGATAAATAAGCAGCAACTATGGCTTGTATATAAAATTGAAAAAGCTTCCACTTAAAGCCCCGGTGACACCACGACAATGTTGCTGCTCCTGAGTTTCAAAAAGAGAAGGGAAATTCCGAGAGAAACTGACTCTCTTTAATGGATTTTCCCTTCGCCTACAACGCTCACCTGGCATGACGTGATGCCGTAACTTCTCCACCAGTGAGAAGTGAGCAGTGTGAGCATGCGCACATCGATGTGCCTGCTGTCACTGCAGTCCGGAAATAAACAGACCGCTGCCATGATGGCAATCCCAAAACAGGATTGTTTTGGCATAATTCGGTTCAATTAAAGTCCCTGGTTTATAACGGCCAATCAGAATACGGAACCAACTCAATCCTTCGCTTTCCGGTTAGCAAGTAACCCCCAAGGGGTTCCAATTCCATGTATGTTCAATTACAATGTCTAAATAAGGATATGATGCAACCTTTTTCTAGACAAACCCCGCCTGTACACCAAAACAAAACATTTTGGCCAACCAAAGTATTCTTTCAGCGTATTATCCCTGTGCGAGGCCTCTTTGAGGAATTCCAGGGCAGAGAGGGTTACAGGGCTGAAGCTGTGACTCACACTGCAAAACTGAACAAAAACGCCAGAAGTCAACAATACAGTAGTGAAAATGACTGTGAATAGGGAGCAGGGACACCAGCGTAGGCGGTCTCCATCGATAACAGATCCTTTAGATGCAACTGATGCCAGGAACGACACGCTGCCCTCTTCGATAAACAGCATTGGCATAACCAATAGGTCTCGCTTTGGGACCTTATAAGTGTTTAGCCATGCAACAGTTGATGTTGTTGCACAAAGGATATTGTGCTGCATAACTAAATACTTATAAGGTCCCAAAAGCGAGACCTATTGGCTATGCCAATGCTTGTTCTGCTTGTCACAGAGAACTCCCCTTTCTATATTTGCTCCAGTTCCACACGCCTTTTTCCTCCCTCTCACGTATGGATTGTTACTTCTTCCAGAAGCATGGAATTCTGCAATACAGGGGGAAAAAACATTTTTATTTATTATATCTATGCACTAGCTTAGTCTTTCTTAGCCAAAAGCAGAACTTTGGTAGAGGCTTGAAATGAAACTTTTCTTTTTTTTTTAAAAGACGTGTGGCTGTGAAGGTTAGCCTGCAAGCCATTCAGGCCATATTCCTGAATTATCTGTAATAATAGATCTTGCACTGAATTAGTAATTCATTTTGGGAATTGCTATTCTTTGTGAAGTGTGCAATATTGCTGGTGGGTGTTTTCACTCCCCCAAATAAATAATGTAACCATAAGGTTTAATTTATTGAAAAAAAACAGACATTGTGATTGTGACTATTTTTTTTTAAAGATTGTGTTCTTTCTCTGACAGAGCGCTTTTGCTTCCAATAGTTTTCATTTTTGCAAATAAACTGCTTTCGTTCAAGCTCTGCATTTCCTCAGCTTTTTCCGTGATTATTTTTATTCATCGTTTACATTCCTTTAGGTTGCACCCTTGCCCTATCTGGGCATGAATTGCATTTCCAGTGTTCATTAAATAGCAGGAAAGCCCAACCTTGGGTGTGTGTGGCCGTTCACCAGTGGCACATGACGTAACAGTAGATGTAGCACCCAGAATAATGTGCTGCATGGGTAAACACTTATAAGGTCCCAAAGGCGAGACCTATTGGCTATGCCAATGCTTGTTATTGAAAGCTGTAATATCCAGGAGAAGCAAGTCAAAGCTATGTAGTAAGCGAAACCCCCCTGAAAGTCTAAATTCCAGTCATGTTTTTCACTAAATTCTTATATTGAAAGATCTAAAAGTTGACTGACTCACCCTAACGAGTTTGTTGAGTGGTACTGCCTACTCACAGAGGTAAAGAACAGCTCACATTATTTGCAGACATGCTTGATTGATTGGTGTTTTTGTGCACGGTGTTGAAAGTAGGAACACGAAAGTGCAAATTAACTCACCAAGGCTCATTCACCAGGAACTTGGCGGGGACTTCCGAGCTCATCGTATTCGTAGTAAAGGGAACCATATCTAATGTTGTGGCTCATAATAACAGAGGTGAAAGACATACGGCGGTTCAGGAAATGGATAAAAACCCTCATCCTGTCCATGTGACTGCGCCCTAGTTACAGAGAATTAGGCTGAGTGTATTTCACAACATGCTTGACCAATGAGCGATCACCAACACGCACCAAACGCAGAACTTCAGTACAAATTAAACCTAAAAGAATTTTGGCACAAGGGTGACCACTCGTGCGTGTAATTTTCATAGAGTGTCCGTAAATTAGCCCTAACGACTGTTGTCTGCGATTGACGTCTTAATGGACTGTATTTGACTGTAATTTTAGCTAAAGGACAAAAGTTAATTCCCACAATTGGGATTCCCCAGCTGAAGTGGAAGGGAGGGAGTTTCTTGTGCTGCATTTCGGAGGGAGGGACAGACAGCCAAGGTGTCTGCTTCCCCAAGAAATGCAAATGTGTACAATTGGTTAATGAGCAGATGTAAAGGCTGTTTGGGAGGCCTTAATTGTTGGAGTCACTTGAAGGTTCCTGATTTTCTTTTTGAGAGGGTACTGTAAGGGTGTGTTCCAAGCTGAGCTATGGAGTGTGTGCTTTTAATAGACAGTTATAAAAAATGTTTGCACTAGATATAATCTGCATATCACTGAAATCTATACTGTAGAAGCACTTTTTATCTTTAGCCTAAATGTATATGTGCATTTAGTGGCAACCTATTGTATACTGTGTGTAATGCACATTTAAAATAATGACAAACATTCACAGTGATTTCAGGGACCTTCTAGCACTAGAAATACACAAGTCACTTTTCCTTGCTGCACCAAACAAAATTCAATTCTGTAGGCCTCTAGCTGCACACATATATACCTGTGGGGATCGCATTAACCAATAGAGGTTTCATAACATAACATAGTGCATTTTTCACTGATTAGATTAACTTTTATTTATTTTTTAGGTAAGGTGACCTTTATTTTATATGTAGTTACCTGACAGTGAGGGATGAACAAAATAGTTACAGAATATTTTGTTTTTTTAGGCACGAATTTGATTCCGCCTCTGCGCCCACTGACCCCGTCCCCATGGAAGTATCCATACTTTTTTTTAATGCACTTCAACCACTGCATAGAAAGCCGAGCCCAGTGTCTAGCTCGGATCTTAGAGCTTGTTCACAAGCTAAGCCCTGATATGTTTGCTGTGTAAATCATCTAACAAACATCATGCAAAATATGATAAAATTCAAGAGAAGTTCATGTATTTAACATGTGAAGCACTGACGTTAATACATCACATTAAAGTCTATTAAATCAAATACAATAGGTTCTTGTACAACTGGTATTCGGAACTCATGTATTTGAAAGTGCTTTCATATGCATTAATGAAGGAAAAATAGTTTTGGTGAAGTAAAATATTTGTATAAGATCACACAATTTAAGTAGGGAAGCCACAATTTAACCCGATTTTCTAATTTAACTTTGTACATATCAGTCAGGAAATGGGTATTTGTCTTTCCTAATGTTAAGGCTTTGTTTTTTACTTCTTTGTACATGTTTCTGCAGTTTTATATAGCATGAACTCGACCCAAAGGTATTGGAGCACTTTACATGAGCACCACTTACATTGCATAAGGTCAAATTCATTGGTTATAGGCATAGGGAGATTAAGTGGTTTGCCCAGAATCACAGGATGTTAAGCCAGTGCCGAGGCTCAAACATGGTTCACCAGTTTCAAAGTCGGCACCCCTGGCCCTGTGTCACCATCCTGGGTAGAGGGAAGGAGGCAGGCAGAAGCCACATGAAAGCTCGGCTCGTTATGGGCTTGAGGTTCCAACAAGTCCTCGAGCTGAGCCAGGCTTCAGGCTCATGCCTTGCTCAAGCTTTCAGTGGCTCGCCTACCTCTAGAATAGTCAGTGATATTAGCATATGGTGTCCTGCCTTCCCTTACCTTCATTATGGACCCTTTTTTCAGACATTATGTCAGATTAACCTGTGATCTGTATTTATTTCACACATTATGCCATTCAGTTTACAGAATTGTACAAAAACACTTCTGGTTTTAAAGGGGATTGAGAAAAATAAATGAATCTAGTCAGTGACTTAAGTGCACTATGTGTGACCGGGAAGCCTGGGTTCAAAATGGCTAAATTGTGTGATCTTAGTCAAATCAATTTACTTCATATGTATAATTTACTTGAAAGTGACATTTGAGAGCACTTTCAAGTAATTCAGTTTAAGATGGACTGTGTACAAAAAAAAATCACTTGTATGTTTTATTAGCCTGAAATGTTCCACCTTCCATAGCAATAATATTGGCTATGATATAAGGGACACCAGATAATTGGTTCACTTTGTTCACTCCAGGTGTTGACAAGAGGAATTGTTAATGAATGTTTTAAGGTTCATGTTTAGAAACTTTCACTTCAAATAAATGTTGATGCAATGTTGTGATCGAATGCACTAAACTGAAATACTACCATATGTTTTTTAAAAGATTTTATGGTTGTATTCCAAAAGAGGTTACATAGCATGATGGTAGCCAGACATGTAGCAATGGATGCCATTGTACAATTACAGAAGACAGTGCTGTGCCCTTTATGAAGAGCTAGCATACACAAATTTTTCTGTGTAACAAACTGGCCCATAATAAACTGTCCCTCCCCACCCCCCTCCCCAGTTGTGGCTGCTTTAACTATCAGCATAGGGAAGCAGAGCAATAAACCCTGTGGTGCATAGAAGGAAGTGTTCAAGAGGCGAAATCATGACAGTGTGTCTTAGATAAGTGCCCTTGAACCACTGCCTTGAGTAGTTGCCTAGATGTGGCAAGGGCAACTACTATATACAAACCATGTGTGTATATGTTGGCCGGGTTATGGGGGGAGAGTATCATCCTTGGTGCAGTCTTTAAAGCCCTCCACCAAAATATCCCACACCTGTGCAATAAAACATTTTATCAGACAAGCTCATTCTTCCCTGTGTAACAGGGTGCTCTCAGATCGAAACCAAGAGAGCGAGACCTTGGTCCAACTTACAGTAACCGGAGGAAGTGAATCGCTCCAGAGCAGTGCAATATTGTGTTTTGCTAGAAGAAGAGCCAGGTTGTGAACTTGATGGAGGGTTAAGTGAACTTAGGGCAGAGGAGTATGCCCAATAGGACCACTTCTGGGGAATTTGTTAGTAGATGGCCCATTGTGGTACACAGCATCTTGAGAACTCTCTGCCAGAATTAAAGGAGTGTGGGGCAAGACCATTGTACATGAAGCCAATCGGCATCTAATTGCATACAGCGAGGACATGCAGTTGCAGTTCCAGGGTATATTTTGTAAATTTGGGAAGGTGTAAGGTAGGCTCAGTTCAGAATTTTACATTTAATATATATTGAATATTAAATTGATTATACTTAAAATGGGAGCCATGGGATACCTTGTGGGGACATTTCAATATTTTAGCCCAGTATGCATCGTGCAGAGGTTTGGCCATGTCAGTCTCCCAGTTAGTACAGAGGGAAGCCCTGTAGTGGTCCCCATGTTGCAAGAAAGCTCTGTACACCAATCTTATCAGTTTGCCGCCAGTCCCCATGGTGTAGAGCGTCTGGTACACTTAATGTGGGGTTGGTTCTAGGTGGTGGACATGAAATAGGGCATTTAATGATTGTTTAAGATGTTCGAGAGAAAGAAAATGACCTGGGTGAATACTCTAGTTTGCCATAAGGGTTTGGAAATCTAGTAGCTTGCCGTCAACAAACAAAGACCCCAATTTCGAGAGGCCTGCAGCATGCCACTGACGGACATGAGCGAAGTCATCCTGTGTGAGTGGAGGGGCCTAGCAAAGGTATTGCAGGAGCACAAGCTTTCTTCATGTTCGTGAGTTTACGGGTTCTAGAAAGGTAAGAGAAAGCTGGGTGGAATAACCCTGGGTGGCGTTGGGTAGAATGGTTAGTAGGAAACAATGAGTAGTGTATTAAGCCCTCAAAGTCATTATGGCTAAACCCCGCCTTATGCAGGGGGGCGGCCAGACAGCCAGCAAAACACACATTGGAGCTGCGCAGCTAAATAACGGCATTCTAAGACCAGACGGGCTAATCCTCCCACAGTCATGTGTAGCTTTAGAGTGGGAAGAGCTACCCGAAGGCTCACCAGTACCCAAATTAGATGTGAGATGTGTTGAGGTGTCTGAAGAAGGAATGAGGGATGAAAAGGTGAAGGTTTGCAAAATGATATAATAACTGGGGTAGCACCACCATCTTCACTAGTGCCATGTGGCCTATTACTGAAAGTGGAAGAGAAGACCAAAAGGCAAATTGGGCTCGGAGGGACTGTGTCGCACTGACCAGAATTCAATCCTACAAATCATTGGGGTAATGGTAGATTTGAATTCCTTGGTATAGAAAGGTAACTGATTACCAATTCAATCTGGGGTCTAATTGCATATAAAGGGTAAAATACTACCATATGTTAAAGAAACATTTCTTACATTATAAAATCTTTTAAATTCTAAATATTTATTATTTTCTTAGAGACAGTTCGAAACAGATACCATGAAATACATACATGCATGAAGCCTACTAGAACATTCTAATGTCAGTAAAGATATACATTGCTTCCGGTAGGATTCCGTTTTGCTGCTAATTGCTGCTAATTGATATTCGTTTATACTGGCATGATATTTATGTTTTAAAATAAGGCTGCTACTACTTTTATACTTACTGCACTTGGCATGTTACACTTGTTTTAAACTGGCATGTTAATGATGTTTTTAAAATAAAGCTGCTACTACTTTTATACTTACTGCACTAGGCACTTTCATCAGTGACTTCATTGTCTTTCTGCCCGCACCCCGGTCCGTCACGGCAAGTGCCGATTGAACGGAGGGTGATTTCGGGGCCTTTACCTTTCTATACACTTCCGGGGACATTGCTACTTCCGGGTGGTGAGCGGGCTAGTTGTTCCCACTGCTCATTCTACATAAACTAGGGCCAGAACGGACATTGAGTTCGACACGGTAGGATTCCGTTTTGCTGCTAATTGCTGCTAATTGATATTCGTTTATAGTGGCATGATATTTATGTTTTAAAATAAAGCTGCTACTACTTTTATACTTACTGCACTAGGCACTTTCATCAGGGACTTCATTGTCTTTCTGCCGGCACCCCAGTCCGTCACGGCAAGTTCCGATTGAACGGAGGGTGATTTCGGGGCCTTTACCTTTCTATACACTTCCGGGGACATTGCTACTTCCGGGTGGTGAGCGGGCTAGTTGTTCCCGCTGCTCACTATACATAAACTAGGGCCAGAACGGACGTCGAGTCCGACACGATAGGATTCCGTTTTGCTGCTAATTGCTGCTAATTGATATTCGTTTATACTGGCATGATATTTATGTTTTAAAATAAAGCTGCTACTACTTTTATACTTACTGCACTAGGCACTTTCATCAGGGACTTCATTGTCTTTCTGCCCGCACCCTGGTCCGTCATGGCAAGTGCCGATTGAACGGAGGGTGTTTTCGGGGCCTTTACCTTTCTATACACTTCCGGGGACATTGCTACTTCCGGGTGGTGAGCGGGCTAGTTGTTCCCGCTGCTCACTCTACATAAACCAATGCCAGAACGGACGCGCAGCGGACGCGCGCAGCGAGCGCGTTGCCGGCGCGCCAAAGGCAAGACCGTCTGCGCCCGTTCGCGCCTGGCTCGGGCCTAGGGCCAGAACCCCTGCATCTTTGTCGAACAGATCACCAGGCAGAACTTACACTCGCAACGAGCTATATAGGCTCAAGGGTAAACCAGGATGTCCACTCCTAGACTGCAGACTGAGACCAAGCGGTGTGAGCATTGTAAGCTGACATTTAGTCATTTGAAAATTAACGCGCTACAACTAAGGTGTTCCCCCCTAGTCAAGAAGGCCACTAAGGTCATTAAGGCGATGCTACTTAATACACGTTCTTTAGTGAAACATAACACGGAGGTGGCAGAATTCATTGAGTCACACAAACTGGACCTGGCATTTATAACGGAGACTTGGGCAGATAGGGCCTCGGAAGTGGACATCGCGTTAGCACTCCCAGCAGGCTTCTCCATTATTCGAGCAGACAGAACATGGAAGAGGGGAGGGGGGCTGGCGATTATTTTCAGAGAAGAGCTGCAAGTAAGGGGATCCGCAGCAGATAGTTCCCATGATTGCGAATTTTTATCCTTTCAGGTCTCACCTGACAGTAATCATACCCTAAAAGGTCTATTACTTTATAGACCGCCAAGGGCACGGACTCCTCTCTTGGATATACTTAGCCCTATCTTAGAATCCAGCGCTGTTGGCCCTGATTTTACGATTCTAGGGGACTTTAATTACCACCTAGAAAAATTAGCTGACAACAATACGACCTTACTGGTTGACGCTATGGCCAGTCTCGGTCTAGATCAGACTGTCAAACAGGATACACATGTGGCCGGGCATACGTTGGACAGGATTTTCTCCTCCAACTCTAACCTTAAAATTGATGAAATAATACCCGTTCCTTGGTCAGACCACAAAGCTATCTTGTTTTCGGTAACTATAGACCAGGGGCAGCAAACTCGTACAAATGAGCATAGGCTAGTCACCTATCAGGACTGGGCCAATATTGATGCCCCTACGTTACAGGAATTATTAGCTAGGACTAGACCGGAATTAGCGCCTAACAGCAATGTGGCCGTAGATAGGCTCTGTTCATGGATTAAGTCAGCAGTTAATATTGCAGCCCCTACAAAAAGCTTTGTTTCTAGGAGGAAAAATCCGTCAGAACCATGGTTCACGGAAAAACTCAGGATACAAAAACAAATCTGCAGAAGGGCCGAAAGGAAATGGAGAACTAACTATGACCAAGATAGGAAAAGGGAATATGCACGAACACTGGCGGAATACAAAAAACTGCTTATAGGGGAAAAAAGCAACTATTATACACAAAAAATAAGTGAGGCTAAGAACTCTTGCAAGGAGCTTTTCGCCACAGTCAAAAAACTAGCGAATCCTCCCGCTGTAAAACAAATGGAAAGTAGTACAGAACTCTGTAATACTCTCGGACAGTTTTTTGTAGATAAAGTTACATCAGTTTACAAATCTTTTAAGAGCAATAATAACGCCAGCAATTTAGTCAAACACTTCAAGCAAGGCATGGATACTTCTACTCCCATAACTGGGTTCTGCTTCTTACCTCCCTCAGCAGAACAAATCAGCCTGGCGGTAAAGAACATTAGGTCCGGGGGTCCAACTGACCCTTGTCCACCTAAAGTGATGCATATATTCTCAGAAATACTTAGCGAACAACTAACTCTTGTGTTCACTGAGATAATTCAGTCTAGTAACTTCCTAGACATATGGAAAACAGCATCAGTGCTCCCACTTTTAAAAAAAGCCAATCTGGATCCAAAACAACCAAGCAGCTACCGGCCAATTTCTAGAATCCCGTTCCCAGCCAAAGTTTTTGAAAAATTGCTTAATAACCAATTGACAGAATATATAGCATCTAAAAACTTTTTAGACCAATCACAATATGGTTTCAGGGAAGAGCACGGAACAGAAACTGCATTGGTGATGGCAGCAGAGGGACTTAGGAGTATATTAGTCGCAGGAGGGAAGGCCGTCCTGATTCTATTGGATCTCTCGGCGGCCTTCGACACTGTGAACCACGAGATACTCTGTGCTCGTCTAGCAGAATTGGGGCTTCAAGACTCTGCACTCATGTTGATGCAATCTTTTCTAAGAGACAGATCCTTCTCGGTCAAACTGGGAGATTTTACATCCAAATCCTTTAAATCTCCTTGTGGAGTGCCTCAGGGTTCCTCCCTGAGCCCCACGCTTTTTAATGTTTATGTTGCTCCTCTGGCAGAGATTATCAGGCAGTATGGGTTTCTCCCGGTATCGTATGCTGACTACACCCAAATAGTGGTGTCAGTTGCAGGCAATACGGAGGAAACAGCTGAGCGATTCAGTGACTGCATGACGCAGGTAGACCAGTGGATGCAGTTAAACAGCCTGAAGTTGAACGGTGATAAAACCGAGGTTATGCTGTTGGGATCAAAGACAGACTTTTGGTCTCCCAATTGGTGGCCAGCTTGGGCGACTGCCCAAAACCAGTGGGCAAGGTTAAAAATCTAGGAGTCACATTCGATAACAAACTGACTTTTGACGCCCAGATAAATAACCTCTCCTCGACCATCTGTTATATTTTAAAGATGATTAGAAGAGTCTGCCCATTCATTCCCCTCGAGTCACGTAAAACGTTGGTCACGGCATTGGCCCTGTCCAGACTGGATTATGGCAACGCCTTGTATGTAGGTATCCAAGCCCAACATCTCTCAAAACTTCAGCGCCTACAGAATGCTGCTGCAAGGCTGGTCCTCGACATTCCTAGATCTGAGCCAGTTGGACATAGATTGAGAGCCCTCCATTGGCTACCCATGGACAAAAAGGATTATGTTCAAATCACTGTGCCTGGCTTTTAAGGCCTTGCATGGGGCAGGACCACAGTTCTTGAGATCTCACCTGAAATGGTATGTGCCGACCAGAAGTTTGAGATCAGCCCACACAAAACTTCTACAAGTTCCTAGGTTTAAGCAGGTGAGGTGGGGAGGGAGAAGCTTTTTGTTGCGGACTGCCAAAAACTGGAATCTCCTCCCGATCGCGATAAAAAGCAGTCCTTCTCTTTTACTTTTTAGAAAAGCTGGAAAAACGTGGTTTTTCACTTGTTAAGGCAGCATACTGCTCTCTCCCAGGAATCCTCTGTGCATCGGAGTCAGCGCCAAGACGCCTTCGGGCAATCGTGCGCTTTATAAATTTCTAATCAAATTCCGCCTACAAACTTCTACAAAGGGGAATATAGATAAACTGAGTCAAATTTAAACTTGTCTGCAGGCAGAATGTGATGCATCGCAATGGCAAAGGCAACATTGAGTTTCGTTAAATAGAGCATATAAAAACAGTAATGCATAGCCCTAACAAACACGGATGTGGAAGAGGGTTACAGTCGGCATACCCAATATAAATCATGAGTAGTAAGAGAAAAGAGGGGGAAAGATAGTAGGAGTAGGGGGGTTGGGAACTGCCATGTGCATGAGAGACAGTAAGAAAAGGGTGAGAATGACAGCTATGATCGAGGACGGAGCAAAGTAGACCAAGAGGGTGTCAGTTGATGGCCACAAGGCTATCCAGTGTGTGTCAAATGGATGGAGCGGCAACAGGGTCCCCCATAGAGGCGGGTAAACTTTTTTATGTGTGCTTCTAAGATACGTGACCCATGCCCAACATGTGTGAAATGACGTGGTATTTAATGTCTACCAGTCCAAGTCTTACAATATAAAATCTTTATTATACGCTTACATTGTGCTTGTGTAATTTACATCCCAAATAGTTTGAAGATTCTACATGTACTTTGGCACTTAAGGATGAGCCTTAACTGGCTCGGCCTTGGCTCAAATGCAGTACGATTTTAAGACATGGACAGAGTGTGCAATTGCCCAGCACAACCTTCAAGGCTTTTGGCCCCTGCTCACCCTTCACACACACGACCTGTGGACCATTATACCAGCAGAGTGGGTGGGTGCTGCTTGTTCGACCACTTGACAGCTCCTCTTCTGTTTCTCTTCTTTGTGCTGAGACAAATCCCCAGGTACACAATACTTTCTGATACTCATGGTGGGCCCATCTTGTCTGATTTTAGGAATTGTCCCACCTTGTTCTTCTCTTCCTTATTTTTCCGGTTCTTAGCAACAACCCTTTGAATCAGTTGATGTGGATGTCCCATCTGATCTTGATTTCATCCTGCTCTTTAATTCTATTTGTCTGGGATTGTGGACTCACAGTTCTGAGCTAAATGTAGAGTCCTGGAAGCACATTCTAGTGCTGTGAGACTACAGACGAGTTGTGGGTAGCTGATATCCCGACATTAGGTGTGAGACTGTTGTGCACACCATCTCGTCAGACTCATTTTTTTTTTAGGTTGAGGTGAGCTAGATGCTTTTGTTCAACATGTCTAAACTAGCAGATGGTCACTTAAGTTAATTTTTCCTGAACTGTTTTTCATAGGTTTTAGAATGTTTAGAAACATAATGCTGCTGTTGCTTTCTCTCCAAGAAAGTTTGGGTAATTCTGGTTAGATGTGATGGCATTAATTTACTAGTGAACAAGGACATAATGTGCCACCTGAATGTAGCATACCTAGAGACAATCACATAAAGACCATAGTGAATAAATAGTAAATACATGCACTGATAAAGTAGTGGTGTATGACCTCACCTTGGATGTGTCTGTAAAATTGACCTTTTGTCCTGGGTTTTTGACCCGAATTTTGACCCTTTGTTCTGAATTTTTGTCCTGAATTTTAACCCTTTGTCCTGAATTTTTTTACATTTTACAGTCCTGTCCAGAATTTGCCTCCATGTCAGGTGGTCACCGTACTTAGCACACCCTTGCAAGAAATGTCTTGACCTATAGAACAAGAATACATCAGAAAAGTTATATTCTCTTGTTCTTAGAATAGTGGGTTGCATCATTGCACCTGGCAACTATAATGCTACGTTGCTGTTGCCTGGAGTACTATAAACGTTATCCCAAAATTGAAACAAGCAGTAGCAAAGTCAGTAGGTCTGACATTGGCAAGTTGATGCAATGCAATAGTTATTTTCCTTCTGTTATTTTATTGCAAGCGAATATGACGAAAGTAAAATCAAGAAAATCAAGAAAAAAGTGTGCTGCGACCTAAACTTGGCCTAAATGTTTTGGCCCGATGCGTTCAGTAAAAAATGCATTTTAAAAAGAAATTAGCCATTTAGTAGAACAGTAAGGATGCTTCATGGCAGGCAACTGTATTTAGAACAGGTATGAAACCTTTTTAGTTTTAATGTGCAAAAATATGATTCCTATATTCTTCTTATTATTATATTCTTATTGATGCAAGGAAAATATAGTATTGGCTTTGAATTACTGTAACCTGAAGGCAAAGTTTAGACACAGAATGACAACTAAATAGAAAAGTAAAAATAATAAAGTATGGAAATAAAAAAAAAAATCATTAGCAAAGTAACATATTAGCCTAAAAGCCCTGATGCCAAAGAGCAGTTGTGTTAAGGTGGATGCGCACGTGATCAGAATTATACTGTCACACACGGTGCAAAAGAGCCAATGACTGAAGTCGGATGACTCTTTGTCCGTGCTTTATGCAGTAGTGTAGTGGGTGGAAGTAAGATGTGAATGACAATTCAGCATCGCAATGTATGAAGAGGACTGATCCAAAGCCCCTCTCTGGATGTATGTATTTATGTATTTTTTATTTAGGAACTTTTTTGTTAAATGAGGCTGGTGAGACAGCTAAAGCAGTCTCTTAGCCAGGCATTCAAATTGCTACATCCCCACTCACAGGCTACTTTTACAAGCAGAAATATACTGTTTGAATGCAGCCTCATTATGTCCTCTTCTAGCCCCGCCCTCTTTTTGGTGTGAGAAGAATCAGCCACTTCCCAGCCTTTTCAGGGCATGTGAATGAAACAATCTGTTGGTATTCGTAAGATCACAGGTTTGCATAAAACCTAAAATATAGTTCCTAAATATATTCTTATTTATCTACACACGAACTGCCACGCTTGGCTTAGCAAGAGGCAGAGGGCCAGGTCTACCAATGACATCAGAAGAAGAGTAAGTAGGTGGGCATGACGAGGGAAGGGTTCATTCAAGTCTGTATTTACAAGCAGAATTTGAATTTGAGTAGGTTTGTGGAGATGTGGAGCCAGCAAGCTAAGAAAACGCAAATAAGCATTGCTTGGGGCCATTTCTTTTTGTGCTTGCATCTATAGTTATAAGATATTACTTGTCTTGTAACAGAATTTTACAAGGACTTTAATGTCTAACAAGTTTAGTGGACTAGTGAATAATATTACAATTAGATATATGCACGTAGCTCTTGAAATTGCAGCTTTAATTGCCAGATATTCGTAATCACAAATGGATCCCCATTGACAACAGGCCTCTTCAGCAGAGAAAATTAGACCACTACTCCCTGGATTTTCACAATTGCATTGGATGAAATATAATATTTTTCTCTTTTTTCCTCTTTCCCTGCCATATCCGTCCTCTCATCTTTATATGCATAACCTTCTCTGGCTGGACAGTGACCTCCAGAAATAGAAGGGGACAAGAAACAGGGAGAGAAAAAGTGAGCTAGAGAATAGTAAGGTAGACAGAGGAGTGAGAGAGTTATTGAGAGGTGAGGTATATAGAGAAGAAGAGAGAACTGAAATAAAAAGACATGCAGTTGAGAGAAAGATGAATTGATGACATGAGAGGCAGATAGAGAGCAGTGAAGTACAGAAAGGTAAGGCAAAGAGAGGAGAGGTAGAGAGATGCAAGGTAAACAGAGAAAAGTAAGAGAAGTTTAGAGGGAGATCGAAGTGGGGAGAGGTAAAGAAGGCTTAGCAACAGAGGGAGAGCAGAGACGATAGCTTGATAAACCGGTGACATAGAGAAATAGAGGTAGATATAAAAGTAGAAATTGGTGAGTAGGTGGTAGAGAGAGAGAAAGAGAGACAAAATCAGAGGTAGAGGTTGAGCCTGAGAAAGGGAAAGAAAGAGGAGAGAGAGAATCTTCTTACCATTGCAATCGCCTTACCAGGGGACATTTTGGAGAAAGGGGCCATGGGCAATTTTCCACTTTGCACATGCCTTAATACGTTTCTGAGTGGATTGTAGTTTTGCAGGGTGAGGGGGGGGGGAGTGGCAGGGTCATTTGCATATTTTCTTGTTCAGTGTTCATACTCATTCTCTTTACTAAGATTTTTTGATACTTATGCAGAAACAACGTTTACATTGTCTCAATCTATGACTAAAAAAAGCACAGCTGAATCTGAATAACAAGCTTGGCACCCGCAAATGGAGAATTATGTACAACTGTCAAAATATTACTGGAAGCAGCCTTATGAAGGACTGCCACAAATCAGTAGAGACATTCATTAGTGGCTTGATGTTTAATTATGAAAAAGCTGTTGGAGTATATTCAAGTTGAATTTTAAGTTTTAGTTTGATTTAGACAAAGATCTGTAAAACAAATAATTTGATCATTATAAATCATGATCGAGAAAGAATGCTTGCAAGATATAAAATCACAATGTGAGAGAAAGCTTTTTACAGATAGTAATAAAAAACAAACTCGATCCCCACATTTATGTGATGGACATCTTTTAAGATCCTCAATGTGTCTGGTCAGGATATCGCACTGTATTGTATGAATAAACATTTTAAAATCAAACAAGTCAAAGATAAAAAAGCAAAACAGACTAGGGGAATTTGAGCCCATATGCATTTATAATTTAAAACATATATACATTTGCCTTTGGAAATCTGGAACACCACTCGTGACTGAGAGCAAGGGATTTAAACCTGATCTAAAATAAATACCTCCACCGTGAGCAATATACAGAACAACATACTTGTTCACCCAATCAATCCAAGGTGACAGATGGTTTCTGTTCAAAATACCTTCAGTCTTCTTTATTTGGAATCATCAATGTGGTCTGCTGTAGTATATTCTTGAAGGGTTTAAGGTTCCGGTGCTGAAGCTCACCTACAGAGCTATGTAAGGCTTTGAAAATATTTATTTTATTAATACTAATGTCGCCCATCTTCTCTCACTATCTTGGATCACTTTCCTATACAATTGAGGGATTTGAAAATCCTCCCAGGAGATAAAGAATGAATAAATCTTAAATATGGAATCCTACTGTATCTTACTGTAAGACCAAACTCACATCTAACTGCCTGAATTATAATATGTGGGGGGATTCCATATCAATTTCCATGTACAGTCCTCAATTACCTGACAGGAATCTCTGTGCACACATGCCAATAATTCTTACCATACACAGTTTTCAGTGAAATTTTCCTTTTACAGCTCGAAATAAGTAGCAACATTGATAAACCTCCAAATTCAGAGTTAAAAATAAACAATCTGCTTGTAGAGGCCATTACCTGAACTACTTTAAATTGTAAAGGTTTGGACCGCATTAAAGAGCAAGTAAAAGTTAAAACTCTGTATTTTTAAGAATCAGCTCACTCGACTCCCTTACCTTCAAACTGCCAAAGCAATTTTATATGATTATTCCTTAAAAGCAAAATCTTGGTTTTGTCAGTATTTACTGTAAGATACTTGAAAATGCAGTATCTATACAGGGCCACCAGATTCCTTTGCAGACCAGTCGGGATGTAATCCATTAATACCAAATTGTTCACATAAAGTAAGCAAGACACGTGAGCATCACCAATTTTGGGATATGAGTTGAGCTCGAACAATTTGGATGGTACATCCCCAAGATATAAATTGAACAGGGCTGGCTTCTAGACACAGTCCTAGTGTGCTCCATTATTTACCAAATCTTCTGAGAAAGACAGCCAGTTCTAGCAACCTCTGGCTGCACCCAATTCACTGAGTGTAAAGCACATATAATGGAGAAAAGGCGTGGAAAGATCTTCCAATCAGTCTGCTTCTTCCAAAGGTGATCTTGCTACTCCAGGTCAAAAGGTGCATAGAGGTTGATAGCAGCATAAAGTTCCTGCTTATTCGATTGATTTCTGCACTGTTGCCCAGAGAGCAAAGCAATAATCAATATAAATGGCCCTCCTTAATGCCTCCTTGTTCAGGTGATATTAGGTTACAGTCTATAACTTAAGCATTCGGCTAATAAACAATCACATTTGGTTAGACTTTAAATGAGATATCAATCAGACTTAGGGGTCGATTCCGATTCGGGCCGGAAATTTCTCCGACCGAGCCGGACCCGGAGAGATTTCCGACCGAATCGGACCCGTGCAGTCCGACCGAACGAGTACGATGCGGCCGTATGTTATCGGACACGAGTCGGTCGGACTCCCATTGAACTCAATGGGAGCCGGTCGTACAACGCGTACGCGGGCTCCCATTGCCTCAATGGGTGCGAGGCGGACAAGGGCGCCCCCTACAGCGGGTACGCCGCGAGCGCTCGCGGCGTACACGCACAGGTAGGGGGACCCTTGGGTCCCCCCTGTGTGCGCCTCGCGCGGCTACGCGTACAGGGGGTCCGACACGGACCCCCAAAGTACGGCTCCGACTGCTCTTACGAGCCGGAGTGCGCGGCTCGGTCGGACTGCTCGCGGCGCGCATCGTACTTACCCGGCCGGGAAACGTCTCCATTGCGCGGTGCGACTCGGGTCCGACCGAGTCGGTCGGAGCGGTTCGAGTCCGAGCGAGTCGGTCGGAGTTGTCGGGACGCCCGGACGAGTCGGTCGGCGAATCCGCATCGTACTCGCTCGGCCGGACCCGCGTACGGTTCGGTCGGGAAACAGGCTTTCGCATGGCTTTTTTCCCGACCGAATGGTATTGGGTGCGCCTCCGACCGAGATCGGAATCGGCCCCTTAGTAGTCTGTGGTTGGAAGGAGATTGACATCACATTATTTTTCAATATGAGCTTCACCATTGCATCCTTTCACAATGAGGGGATTGACACAACAAAAAATATATAACAGTTGCCAGTACCAACTTTAGATTTTAAAATAAGTGCATGTAACTTGTCAGGGCCTTCCACTCCATGTAAGTTCATTGAAAGAATTGTGTCCTTTATTATTTTGAATGACAATAAATTAATTATTTCAGTAGTGTATGCATGCTGAACTGTGCTAGATTCATGACCAACAAAACAATAGAGATTCATCAGGTGAAGAACCCAGGCATCTTCTTGGGTTATCACATACCAAAGTAGGTTGAATTTCCTAACAGTTCTTCCTTTCCTAAGCTGTTCTTGGATCACCGATCATGATGGTTTCAATCCTTAAACACCAATTCCTATTTTAATATTTTGGTTTATTTTCTCTAATAAATGATCTATACTATTTTTTGAGCTGATATCTCTACATGAGACACTATCTCACATAGAGATATGTCTTGCCATTTTTTACTCTGTTCTGCATCTTTCTCAATTTTTTTTTCAATTGTTGTTCAAGATTTAGCAAACCCTTTATGTTGCTTAGGGAATGCCAAAGGACTGCTTTGCCTTCCGGTAGGCCCATTCCAATGGTAGATTGAACTTCAAGACAGGACACTACCTTTCTTTTCATTTTATTATACCTGAAGGGTTTATGCTTAGCTGTGAAGAAATCCTCCAGCTGAGGAGATGGATAGCTGAAGCAAGTGGTTTTCGTCTAATTTAGTTGTCAAATGAGGAGGATACTCAACCAGAAGAGAGAGAAACTTATTGACTGGGGGCATCACACTCTCATACAAATTTACAATGAGGGTCCAAAAGTCACCAACATCTTGGATAAGAATTTTTTTTAATGACACGTTTTATTCGTTTTTTCCAAGAAAACAACAAAAAACAACAAGTGGCAGATAGGCAAAAGACATTGTGCAAGATAATATACCAATGTCAATCAGAAGTAGCAGTAGGTAGATCTAACCCTTCCCTCACCCCTCCTGTCAAACATCTGTTTTCAAGAGAAAAGTGGTCAGTCGCAGACTAAGTTGTATTGGAAAAAAGGGTATAGTAGTGTCCCTCTATGTCAGCAATAATCCCCCTATTTTCCATTGTGTGTGCGGTCACCCCCTGGCTACGATAAACCGTCAGAGCAAATCATGTAGAGGTCCATCCCTGTTGGCCTGGGACAAGGGAACTCTTCTACCCAAAAACATTTGGCTATATCACATTTAGGCACGACCAATCCCAACTAAACCAAGTTCTTTTTTATTTGCTAGGGTCAAGGTCCATACTGATATGTAGCAATGTAAACCTTGGGTTATCCGGCATTTGTCAGCCCAATACTTCACCTAATGTGTCAATGATTCCTCTCCAGAAGGGAGTACGTTTAAGTGCCAAGTGGTGTGGATAAGGTCTCCCATCTTTATCTTACATTTGAGACATGTCAATCAATCAACAAATCAATCAGGATTCGTAAAGGGTATCAAGGCGCTTGCAGGTCCTGGAGGCTTATTCGAACAGCCAGGTCTTGGGGCCATTTGGAGTTACGGGAGTGAGGTGGTGGTCCCGAGTTGCGCAGGGAGGCTGTTCCAGGTCTTTGCTGCTTTATGGGAGAAGGGGCATGCTCCACTTCTGCTTCGGTAGATGCGGAGAATATAGGCAAGTGAGAGGGAGGTGGACCGTAGTCTTCTCAATGGTTGGTGGAAGTTCAGGCACTGGTTAATGTAGGTGGGTCCTTGGTTGTGTAGACCCTCGTGTGCCTGGGTCAGCAGCTTGAATTGGCATCTCTTCTGTACGGGGAGCCAATGGAGTTGTCTGAGGTGGGGTGTGATGTGGGTTCGTTAGGGAAGGCGAGGATGAGCCTGGCTACGGTGTTCTGTATGGACTGAAGTTTCTGTAGGAGGTGTGCGGCGATTCCTACATAGAGGGCATTGCCGTAGTCCAGTCAGATGCTGATGAGGGCCTGTGTCACGGTGAGTCTTAGGTGTACGGGTAGCCACTTGAACATCTTATGTAGCATGCACAAAGTGAGGAAGCAGGCAGAGGAGATGGCGTTGATATGTGATGTTATGGTGAGCTTATTGTCAATGATGATTCCGAGGTTTCTGGCATGGTCGGAAGGAGTTGGTGCCTTTCTAGGTCTAATGGCCACCAGGAGTCATTCCATGTGTTGCTGCTGTTGCCGAAGATCAGCACTTCCATCTTGTCTGTGTTCAGCTGCAGGCAGTTGTTCTTCATCCAGTCGGTGACGCTTGTTATGCATCTGTGGAAGTTGGTTCTGGTCGTGGTGGGGTTGTTGGTGAGTGAGAGGATGAGTTGTGTGTCATCTGTGTAGGAAATTATGTTGAGACCGTGGCATCTTATGATGTGGGCCAGTTGGGTCATATGCGTTGAAGGGTGTGGGGCTGAGGGATGAGCCCTGGGGGACTTTGCAGGTGATCTTCATAGGTTCAGAGGTGAAAGGTGTGAGGTGTGAGGTGGATCCTCTGGGTTCTTCCAGTGAGGAAGGAGATGATCCATCTGAGCGCATCCCCATGGATGCCGATGTGGTGGAGTCTTTCGATCAGCGTGTGGTAGGATATGGTGTTGACTGCGGCCGAGAGGTCGAGGAGGATCAGAGCTGCTGTTTCTCCTCGGTCGAGGAGGTTTGGATGTCGTCAGTGGCTGCGATCAAGGCGGTTTCAGTGCTGTGATTGGTGAGGAAGCTGGATTGGGAGGTGTCAAGTAGCTGAGTCTGCTCCGAGTGTGTCATGAGTTGCTTGTTGATGATCTTTTCCTGTACTTCTGCTGGGAAAGGGAGCAGGGAGATTGGCCAGTAGTTTTTGAGTTTGCTGGGGTTGGCAGAGGTTTTTTTGAGTAGTGGTCTGACTTCGGCGTGTTTCCAGGCATCTGGAAATGTAGCGGTGGTGATAGAGGGTGGTGAGCTCCTAGGCTATCTTTTGGTTTCCTAGGTTGGGCATAGGTCTATGGGCGCTCCAGAGTGGATGGATTTCATGGTGGAGATGGTGTCCTGGGTGTAGAGGAGGTTCCAGGTGGTCAGTCTGTGGTTCATATAGGATGCGGTGGTGGCGTATCTGTTGAGGAAGTCCTTAGTTGTAGGTTGGGGTTCGAATGTCTGAGAAACTATAAGAACCAGACAGCATAACCTACATTCCATAAGGTATGCCTGATGAAGGTATTTTAATAGAATAAGTCTGAATTGCAAGGCCACGACTGTTTTACGGGTAGGGGTGGAAGGGTTGGGGGGGTGCTAATACTTTTTGCCATTCCTCATCTAGCAATTCACCTACGTCACCTCCCAGGTTCATCTCAAGTGGTTAAATGCACCAGGAGAGTTAATTATCAAGGAACAATATACCTGGGATATCAAGTAACTCATCAATAATTTGGGTTCTAGTGGGTGAAAGTCAGGGAGCTCTTCAAATTCTTCTATCTACAGGGAGCGCACATGACTCAATTGGAAGTAGCAGAAGAGCTGACTCTGGTGAAGTTCATATTCTGACTGCTGTTCAGCAAAGGACCGCATCTTCATGCTTGACGTTATGTCTCCCAGATAAGAGATCCTGATAGTGTCTCAGCCCTTAACGGCCTGGAACAGTGCAACCTTACAAAGGCTATCACCTAACCCCGGTGTGGTCTCTATGGTAAATTTGTTTTTCCTAGAGTGTCTTCTCAAACCTTAATCACTATCAGAGTGACTGGAACAAGTAGTGGCTCTGCCCAGCCGTATACCAAATAAAGAAGCTGTGCATTCAGCAACATTTACCTTTCAGTCGCAAATTAAAAATCTTGGGTTATGGCAGAACAAAATTTGTTAATAATAATTAAATGAGCTGCCCTGTAACAAGAGGTGATGTCTACAGCCACAATTTCTCCATCATTTTGGGATTTAAAACATCATGCAGGGGCACTTCGGGGAAAACCCTGATTTCAAATTAAGGTTTGTGCCAAATCATTAATGTTTATGAAAAAAGTGTATGGGATTGTAAATGGATAATTTTGTAGCTAAAATAATAATCTTGGTAAAGAAACCACTTTGAAAATGACTGAGTGGCAAAGTAGTGAAATTGCCAAAATGCAATGTTGCGGCCTAATTTATCAAGTTGGGGCTGGATATTCTTATCCCAGGCTACCTCCCTGTCTGCTGTCATGTATACTCCTATGTACTTACATCTCATTCTGTGGATATCTAGACCCTGAGTCTAAGTACAGTCCTGTGGCCCAGAGCCCACCATGTAGACAGCAGACTTGGCCTTATTAAGACTGAGGCCTGAAAGTTAGCCAAAAATATGAAAGATCTGAAGGAGTCTCGGGCAAGACCATTCATGCTCTAGCAAAAACACCAGCACATTGTCCTCATATAAGGATATTCTGTCAGCAACCCACAGTGCCCTCTAAAAGCCCATCAAAAAGCCATCTATTCACACCCATTTTGTCAGCTGTTCAATCAAAATAAGGAATAGAAGGAAAGATAGCAGGCAACCTTGTTGTGTGCCCTTTTTTACAAGGAAGGACGCTGATACCATGCACTGATTCTCACTCTTGCCAACAATTTGGTGGACAGTAGTTGTTTGTGTCTGGTAAATCTAGAGCCTACATTCAGGAAAAGCCATATCTCACCGAAAATGGGACTTGGTTCACAACAAGTGGATCTGGATCTCCTGTAATAATTTTATATCTGGGTTGAACCTCCTAGGGTCTTCTGGGTACTGCACCTCTCTAAATGTTGTCAAGCAAACCTTTTACATTTCATGTGAGAACTTTTACGCGTATTAAGTGGAATGCTTTCTCAGTGTCAGCCATGAGGGAAGAGTCAGAGTGGTAGCTCGGCCATTGGGAGAACTTCCTCCAACAACATAGGAACTAGTCAAAGTTGCCACTGAACAAAGAACGAGAACCCCCTAACAAAGGTAAACGTTTTCCTCTATCCTATATTTCTGTAACATGAAGTATCTGTCGCGGAAAGGAGTGTAGGGAGCCTCCTACCGAGCATAGAAACAAACAACCTTCCTTATTCACATTCCAATATTCCGATCACACAACCATGTCCATATGAAGAGAATTTTGTTATGTGCGGAGTGCTCAAATTTGCATTACAAGGGTCCAAAGGAGAAACCTGCTCTCTGTTTCCTGCCCCCGCTATTGTCACCCACCCGCTTTTGCTTCCCCAGCACCTTGAAACCACTTGAGGTCCTCATAGACCCCATATTTTATTCCAGCCAGCTTTAGTAGAGGAGCATATTGCAGTGGCAGAGGTTTGCATATGGTGAGTAATCCTCATCCTTAACTGTGTTCAGCTGTCCATTGGTTTGGGGCCAGTAGCACTCGCAGTGTTACCTTTTAGTTTCTCAGGTGAATCACGATGGTAGTTTCTAAAGTCTAGTCTACAATAATATATATTTCTGTGGTGGGGCTGCTGTTCTTGTGGTGGGTTGTCTGTCCTAGGAGTCATGGCTGTCCCTGAAAAGGTGAACTGTTTTTGAGTCTACATTTGTGTGTCTCTTCAACCCATTCTCAGGTCACTTCGGGTGACTCATTGAAGAGAGTTTGTGACTTTTCAGCCCAGCTGGGTAAAGAAGCTTATATTGTTTTTCATGTTGTGCAGTTTCCCTGTCGCCTCCTCAAAGGACTGTCTCTGTTGCTGTACCACTTTGGTTAATCTCGAAAGATCATAATCTTACGGGAGTTGTCGTTGGCTTTGCCTTGCTCAGGCATATTTAAGACATTCGTCTCTGTCTTCGTAATTCAAAAAATGTGCCGTCACAGGGAGGGGTGGTGCACCAAGTGGCAGCCTCTGCAGCAGCACGGGGTATGCGTGTTCAACCACAAAGCAGGAGGACAATCTGCTCATGGGCATGTTTCTAGACTGTTCTAAAAAGTATTTATGGCTCCTGCCATTGCATTGACCAGGAAAGCCCACAAACCTATATGCTTACCCCTCTGTATGTTTAGGCCATTTCACAAGTTGTATCATAGTCTTTGAAAGAGTTGAGACTCTATCTTCCAGTTCGGTCTCAGTTTAAGTGATTCGGTCAACTGCATCCTCATTTATTGTCACAACAGAGAGACGTCCGTCCCCACTTCTCTGATTTTCAATCCAAAAGCCTCCCTAGATTAGATCTCCTGCAGAATTTTGACTGCTTCAAGCAAGACGTGCTCCCCCACAGTTTAGCACTTATGCACGTGCTGCTGTGGCATCCACACAAAGTGACTCAGATCTGTGCACTACAAGTACATTGGGGGCTCACATGTAGATCCTGGTGTCCCCTGGCCAAATGGTGCTTGATCTTTCAGCATCAAGGTATCCCTCTTCCAAGCCAGTCGCTAACTACCATGATGCTCCTCCAGTGCTTCGCATATGTTCTTTTAAGGCCGTTCATCTGAGGCCAGAACTAAGGGGGAGGTCCCCCAATGGGTCACGAAAAGAGGCACAGCAAACACATGCTGGAGGCTGGGAACAAACATCTGGACCTCGACCCGCAAGCCAGGTGAATCTACGGAGCAGTTGGGTGGCACTCACGACTCCGTCGGTGTTCCTCTCTTCTGAGCTCTGCTTGAGGACAGCTGCGTCTTCTGTGACCACCTTGCTGCTGTCACCGTATGGGAGCCTGCATTCACTGGCACCCCTGTCTCAGAGGTCATATGCTGTCTCGCTCTCAGCGCAGGCCTCCAGGTTGCATAAAGAGGAGTGGGTCCAATCTAGCACAGCGGCCACAGGCACACTCCCAAATCTTCCTTGTCAAAGAGATGGACCCAGCCGGAGCCCCAGTGGATAGGATGAATCCCCCTGCCTCTTGGGTGAAGCTAGGGCAGATTATGATGGATTATGAATCAGGAGAACAGCGGAGATCTCGTAGGCACAGTCTGCCATCTAGGATGACCCCTTGGAGAAAATGTTGAAATTGTTAAACAACAAAAAATTGAAAGTAGGAACAGAAATATTAATTTAGCAAACTTGATCGCTAAATCTAATGAACTTTCACGATGTAGACAAGAATCATTAAGGAGGCTATATATTCAATATTATGTATGCTAGATGTATAGCAAGACAACTATTATGTTCAATATTTTGATTTTCACCTTAAGAGAGAGAAAATAAAGTTATTCACATTACATGCTAAGTATATATTAATTATGCATTACGTAACTCAGTATTTTAATGTTGTTCTTTTGAACAGCTTACACTGTTACTGACACATTGTTTTTGCAGTACTTTTGTAAGTAGACACTGTCTTACATACTTAGTATGTAGATTTAACATAGCATAACATAAACACTACAGTACACCATACCATAGTATGAATAAACAAGATTAACTTAATGATAAACAGATTAACACACACAAATAAAACCGTGACCAGAAGCAGCAATAATACAACACAAACTTACAATAATATCAACAAACGAGGTATTTATTTATTTATTTCCTTTCGAAAGCACACCATCACCAATACCTGCATAACACTAAGACTAGTGAAGGAAGAGGAACAGGGATCTCGAAAATCAACAAATAAAAGGTTTATAGGTTCGACCTGAACTCAAGATGATTTTTTGTTTTTCTGTGAAGTAGAGGAAGATTATTCCACGACTTAGGCGCAAGTGAACACAAAGTTATTTCAAAGATAGGCTCTTTTCATCTGTGTTACACATAACAAAAACTATTAATCTAGTTGCCAGGAGTGGAATGTAGGGCTGTATGAGTGAGAACAATTGTGTTTTTTCTAGTCTGCATAAGATCTTATGCATTGAATAGAGGAATTTGAACTGCACTTGTAGTTCATCCGTGAGCAAATGAAAAACATGAATAGACTGGTGGAAATTGCATAGGATGTTGACTCCAAAATTTTCAATACACTATAAAAAGATGAGCATAAGCAATAATCCTGGAACTGTGCAACCTGTGGATAGAATAACACCTTCCACTAATGGATGAAGTAGGTTATGTGCTTTTTGAATGTATGTCTTTGTCTATTAAATTTCTTATTTTTGTAGTCATATCTTTGAATATATATTTTGATATTTGTTAATAATCCTAAAGGGTGAGCCATGTTTAATGCAAAAATGAAACTGAACTGCAAACAATAAGATACACTTAATGAAAAGCATGCATATGAACATAGAAATAACATAAACCCCAGAAATACAATAAACATGCTCAATAGCATTACCATCAATAATACTATAAAACTTAAATAGTGAAATGCATATTAATACAAAAAATACAACATAGAGCAAATAATCCATATGTATCAATATGATAAACAGTAGCCTAAAGAAAAATCTAGACTTACACTATAGCTTACACATAGCATCATATCACTATGAGCAATATCAAAAACAATATAAGAAACACTGTATTCATAGTAACAATAAAGCAAGATAAGTACAAAAGCATTAAAAGTTCATTCAAAAGCAAGAGTATAAGAGCATGAGCGATAACAGTAGTATAAAGAATAATGTTCAAACACATAATTGCATGAAACATAACAAAAACAATCAGATAAATATAAATATGTGGTCCAAGAAGAAACATAGCAGACTAATAACAAATATAGAAACAATAAAAGCCATTAAAAAACATAAAACAAACAAGCGTGTTCAAGAGTGTGAAACAACATGTGTGTTCCAAATAATGAACTATAACATCTATAAAATCATAAACTATGGTATTACTATTGTATTTGTGTTTTTCATTATTTTAGCGTTTATACCCTCTGGTATCAATTCTTTGAATTCTCATAGTTGTATGTTTTTTTATGTTTCCGGTGTATCCCCATGACCTCATGTACATTTTGGTTCTTTTAAAGAGACATGTATTAAGGATTGTAATGTTAGACGGTACCAGAATGTCTTGGCTAAACATTGCCTGACAAAAACATTATGTCCTAAATATCATTTACAAGATATCGCCCATTTAGAGTTATTAGTAGATCATTTACCCAATGTAACAATTTTTTGTCAACAAGATTTAGGGTATGATATTTATATCAAACTACAATATTCTGGCAAGCAACCCAATAGTAGTATGTTCCGTATTCTGGATTGTTTCAACAAGTATTTGTGTGCCCCTTCCATATGTGTCCTGCATGTTTTGGCCACCTTTTTATATTGGCGGACAGGTTAGAGGATGTGTGATAGGATATGAGGTTTGATCTATTGTTGGAGGTATTTGGGATCATATCTGTGCAAGTTTTTTTAACTCGTGAATAAGCTATGGATTTGTGACTAAACTTCAGCCTAATAGAATTTTCTGGTGATAGGAGTGACATATGAAAATTTGGGGTTGTGAGATCTAATGCATTTGGGATTGGTACATTAGTGTTTTGAGTTGATCAAGGTACAAGATCTGATCATGGTTCATTTTTGCCCAAATCATTGCCGTTATTATTCCGGAGCACCGTAGTTCCTTCAGGACTTTTTACCCTGCCTTCAGAAGTGCCTGTATAACAATGGGTATTTTGGGTCTCAAGACACGTGGCGGATAAGTAAGCCAGAATGAGATTCTCATTGTTAGTGGTAGAGTCTACTAGTAGTATCTCTTTCTTGGCAAGGTTGAGCCTGGGCCAGATTGCATCCACCCAGTCTTATATTTATAGAAATGTGGCTTTGGGATTTGACCAAGTGCCCAATGAGGTTCTTAAATGGTTTAAGGGAATTTGATCAAATGTTGGCAATTAGGTCATGCAGTGGGTAAGAAAAAAGTTCACAGGATTTTTGAGAAAACAGATTTTTGAGGGACTTGAAACATTTTGGGAGTTTTTTTGTGGGTGGGAGGGTGCAATTCACCCACTTCGAATTGCACAGATCAGCTGGTCGGAAAATAAAGGAATCATCTCTCTGTTGGTATTTTGTGATTCTGCTTCTTTGATTCTGTCCAGTAGTATTTAGGATCTATCATATGAAAAGAGAGTGAAAAGGCCTAATGGTATTTTAAATCATAATGAACAGCATCCTTCTTTTATGCAAAGGACAGCTGTGTAAGTGTTGTTGTATTGGGCTGGAACCAGGTTACCAGTCGCAAAGAAGGTTAAGGGCATGACCCATGCCTGTTTTATTCTGATGCTATGGATCCACTGCCATCGATGTGTGGACTATGTTGTTATTTCATGTGCATACACATTCTTCGACCACATTTGATGACCATGCATTACCTCTGTAAAGCGTGGAGTTTGAGCTGTTGATAGTATGGGTGACCCTGCTGCATGGGAACTGCTGAGCTAAAGTGTTGTTAGAAATAACACAACACGCCCGGAATCCTAAAGTTCAGCTTGTGTTTAATGGAAAATAACAGACAGCACAGCACAAAATCAAAGACAATTGTCATTAGAACTGTTCAGGGCTCTTTCTAGAAAATGGTCAGTTGGATCATGGAGCTAAAATTAATTGAAAATCAGACCAATCTATATACATTTGTATGTTTTTTTTTGTACTTATCCAATCAGGAGGAGGCCTGAGGAAGACAGCCTTAAGGAGAAGATAACATTCATATATATTTAATACTAGGTTCATCATTCTCCTGAAATCCCGCTTCCACTTGCCAAGTTTGAAAGCGAGGTTGAGATCCTAAGAAATGTGCAATGGTACAACCCTAAGCCCTGTGGTTTCCGGGCCTGCCAAAACCATGAACATTAGTACACATGTGGTTTCCGGGCCTACCAAAACCATGAACATTAGTACACATGTTCACTGCCACAGGAAGTTTTAAACAACTATAAAACGACACACATGTTTGATTAAAATTGCTGATACATTCTGGGCTATGTATGCGAGGAGTATATGAACATGATCCTGGCAAGATTGAGGTTTTCGCACCCTGAACCCTTCACTAGATTAATGAGCCTCGGATATATGTTGATGGTTGCTTCGGTGGCTTGTTGAGAGTTTAGATTGGGGTGATAAAACCTGTGCCATTTCTAGCCTCTGATATTGACTTCTGGTGTTTCCTTTTAAGTTCAATAACATGTTTTTGCTGATGCCTAAATATAATTTACACCTGGTAGCTTCTAATCCTGTCATTGTTTTTTGTGCATTTAGCTCTTGGATTAACCATTTTTGGTTTGGGTTTATTATTATTACTATTATTATTATTTTTTCCTAAACCGTTTCTGCAGTGATAGTGTGGTGGTCGAAGTAGTTGTGCACATGCTGCACAAACAATGGAATAAACAGTAAAAAACAAAAAATAACGTGAATAACGCATTGCCTTTTTGTTATACACAGGTCCTGGCAGCAAAAGGCTGGGCATTTATGGAGACCGGGAAGCTGTTCCCCTAACACTACAGATTGTTCACAGCAAGGTACAGTAATTGTTCACAGCAAGGTACAGTAATGTGGGGGTTTGAGGGAATAATGGACACATGGTGGACACCGTGCCCTTTAGGGAGTTTAGAACAGCATAGTGTCTACAAAGCAGGAATTTCCAAAACGGTGTGAGTAGGACAGACGTGGCCTGTACTATGGATAGGAGAAGTATCACATCACGAATGCACTGACCCTAGGGCAGACATACTATGGCCTGTACTAATCCCAGATGTAGCTGTTGCACTGGTACTGTTGTGGGCATGAGAAATACAATGTCCCAATGACAGTGTCCCTAATACAGGTATGGCTAATGCAGTGCAATGAGTGCAGACAAATCAATACCAGTTTTCCAAGGATGGACACGATGAATATAGTCCGTTATAAAGTCATTCATCATGATTGCACTATTCCTAGGGCAATAATGACTAAAAAGTATCCATAGACATACATTACAATTGCAGCTCCCCTAGAGAGGTCTTACCAATGCAGTGGCCATAGAGCTGACCTGACGACAATCCTCGTAGAGTGGACAGGATGAATATAGCGACACTAGAGCAGATGTACTGATAACGGTGTTCCTAGGGTCCGCTTCATCAAGGCAGTGCCCACAGGTCTAGAACAGTGCCTCCAGCTGGGCAGAGCTCCTCGTACAGACATAACCAAACCAGTGCCCCTTGGACAGACATATCCATGACACTGATCAGAGGGCATACATACAGATAAAAGTGATATGCATAGATTACCACAGTCGCTCCACATCTGTGGGGCAGGTTAGCCATCCCCAGACCTGATGGAACGGTCACTCCTATGTTTGTATGCAAGCTTGATGTCACCCTCATGAATGGGGTGTGATCAGCTAGTCCATTACTAATATCTAGTCACTGCCAATTGGACCAGCATGCTGTATCAAAGAGATCTGCTACACACTGCTGGGCACTGGAGGCGTCCACGACACCCTTACCAGCAGGTCCTGACTAGCCATGTATTCTGATGATTGGTTTTCATCTTATAACTGAGAACCCATCACAACTGCCATGTAAAGGGCGACTGTTACCCAGTCCATCCTAAGCATCACCGCCCAGATCCATAGGGTCTCAGAGTGAGCAACCTCTTGCCACAGCCAGCATGAAACTTAGAATCAGAATATACAATAATCATAAACATAACAATGGGAACTGCAGTGACAAAGCAGTACAACTATTGCACACTATAAACTCTACATTGCGCTTCTACACCTCACGCCCCTCACCCTTCACACTGCTAAGCACTGCATCCCAAAGAAGAAAAGAGTACTTCTGGAAGCACTTTGCACATAGGCTCAAAACAAAGACAACAATCTTCCAAGCACACACTCTGCACGGTGCAGTATGCTACCCAGCTCGGTAAGTAGTTCAACTTTGGCTCAAGAGCCTGAAGTACAGGGAAACCTGCTGACCTCTTGCATGGCTGCACTCTTAGCACAGGATCTGAGCCTGGCTCCAGGACCTTTATTCCTGAGCTGAAGTTTGGTAATTTGCACTCTTAGGTGGATTCCTATACTTGCTACAAGGGCAACCTGGATGAAACCGTATGCTCCACGACGGCTTAAAGTGGCATGTTAGCTCTAGATGAAAGCTCTTAAGCAACAAACAAGCAAACATAACCATGTCAGACCATTGCTCAGGCTGCACTCCTGTTGCTTTAGGTCTTCCATATCGTGCTAATAAGCCTCTTTAAACCCTAGTGAAAGTGCCTTGGAAACTTTTCATCCACCTTGGTAGATTAAACTATCTGGCGTGATGCTTTTGTAGGACAGAAGTGCCATTTTCCTACTACTATAAAGTGCTGCTGAGGGTCAGTTGTAGCACATACTCTGCTCTATGTAAGGTACTAGTGTGGAACACTAGCTCCACCTGTTCTACCCATTAAAACAGAGGTCTGCTTTCACTTGCCCCAGTTTTCCCCTTTAGGGATGATGAAACTCAGCATTCTTGCTGCACCTACAGTCTGATTGGTGACCCCTTCCTCTTCTTCCTCCCTTAGACTGCAGTCAGTGGAAGAAACCGATGGACTCACGGTGAGAAGGTCTGCACGTCAGTGAACCTGAGAAAGTCATGCAAGCTATACGAAGAGATAGGTGAGTTTGTTGAACTTGAGTAAGCTGTACGAAAGGAGAGGTGAGTGTGTTGAACTTGAGTACGCTGTACGAAAGGAGAGGTGAGTGTGTTGAACTTGAGTAAGCTGTATGAAAGGAGAGGTGAGTGTGTTGAACTTGAGTAAGCTATACGAAGAGATAGGTGAGTGTGTTGAACTTGAGTAAGCTGTACGAAAGGAGAGGTGAGTGTGTTGAACTTAAGTAAGCTATACGAAGAGATAGGTGAGTGTGATGACTTGAGTACGCTGTACGAAAGGAGAGGTGAGTGTGTTGAACTTGAGCAAGCTATACAAAGACATAGGTGAGTGTGGTGAACTTGAGTAAGCTGTACGAAAGGAGAGGTGAGTGTGTTGAACTTGAGCAAGCTATATGAAGAGATAGGTGAGTGTGTTGAACTTGAGTAAGCTATACGAAGAGATAGGTGAGTGTGATGACTTGAGTAAGCTGTACGAAAGGAGAGGTGAGTGTGTTGAACTTGACCAGACTATGCAAAGAGATAGGTGAGTGTGTTGAACTTGAGTAAGCTGTACGAAAGAAGAGGTGAGTGTGTTGAACTTGACCAGACTATGCAAAGAGATAGGTGAGTGTGTTGAACTTGAGCAAGCTATACGAAGAGATAGGCGAGTGTGCTGAACTTGAGTAAGCTGTACGAAAGGAGAGGTGAGTGTGTTGAACTTGACCAGACTATGCAAAGAGATAGGTGAGTGTGTTGAACTTGAGCAAGCTATACGAAGAGATAGGCGAGTGTGCTGAACTTGAGTAAGCTGTACGAAAGGAGAGGTGAGTGTGTTGAACTTGAGCAAGCTATACGAAGAGATAGATGAGTGTGATGAACTTGAGTAAGCTGTACGAAAGGAGAGGTGAGTGTGTTGAACTTGAGCAAGCTATATGAAGAGATAGGTGAGTGTGTTGAACTTAAGTAAGCTGTACAAAAGGAGAAGTGAGTGTGTTGAACTTGAGTAAGCTATACGAAGAGATAGGTGAGTGTGATGACTTGAGTAAGCTGTACGAAAGGAGAGGTGAGTGTGTTGAACTTGACCAAGCTATGCAAAGAGATAGGTGAGTGTGTTGAACTTGAGTAAGCTGTACGAAAGAAGAGGTGAGTGTGTTGAACTTGAGCAAGCTATACGAAGAGATAGGTGAGTGTGATGAACTTGAGTAAGCTGTACGAAAGGAGAGGTGAGTGTGTTGAACTTGAGCAAGCTACACGAAGAGATAGGTGAGTGTGTTGAACTTGAGTAAACTGTTCAAATAGTTTGGTGAGTGTGTGCTGAACTTGACTAAGCTGTACGAAGAGATAGGTGAGTGTGCTGAACTTGAGTAAACTGCTCAAATAGATTGGTGAGTGTGCTGAACTTGAATAAGCTGTACGAAGACATAGGTGAGTGTGCTGAACTTGAGTAAGCTGTACGAAGAGATAGATGAGAATGTTGAACTGAAGTAAACTGTTCCAATAGATTGGTAAGTGTGCTGAACTTGAGTAAGCTGTACAAAAAGATGGGTTGGTGTGAGTGAACACGAACACTGTGCATATTAAATTACAGGCGAATGTAAGTGAACCAGGAACTGTACAAATAAGTGAGCATGACTGAACCTGAGTAAAGTGTATGATTAACCTGGAATTAAGTGCTTGTGTGTGAATCAAAGAAACTTGTATGAAGGAATGTGTGAACATGTGAGTAGTCTAAGTAAAATGTTTGTAGAGATTAAGTGTGAGTGGCCTTGAGCAAACTCAACAGATGGAGGAGTGGGGGGGGGGACCCGGCTTGGCAGTTCATGCTGGACTCTTGCCATGAGGAACAGAGTCAAGACTGATATGGCATATGGCTGGGTCCAAACTGGGGTAGCGTAGTGAGCAAAAGAACAATGGATTTAACCCAGATCTCTTGACTGGGAATGAATGTTCGATTCATTCAGCATTCCATCCATCGTTTGTTTCTGCGCCACTCTAGATTTGACTACTAGTGCTTTAGAGAAGGGGTGAAAAAATATAGGGGACACAATGCCTATGTATTTTATATTTAGTTCTCTCATGATAAATAGACGTAGAGTTTGGCAGACATGGTACGCCATCCGAAACTTAACGGACTACCCTGTCCTTAAAACTCTCAGCCCACCTGCCACATTTAGACTCGGACGGACTCTAAGCTTTCCATCGATAGAGCTCCCGTTGGTGCAGTCGACCGAACGCTTTCTCCAACAGCCCACAGAAGTAGGTGCTGTTAGAGGAAGGCCATTACACTGCCCATCCTATTTAGGGTGGACTGTGTAATGCCCCTTTTTTCTGTCCATCCCTGTCAGGTAACACTTGGCAATCAGGAACATACAAAAACAATGACCCTCCACAACCTGGGAGGGAAAAAAACAGTTTAACCTCGGAGGTAACTCCCACAACCTGGGAGGTAGCTCCCATGGTGTGGGTAAATTGTTCTTTTTTTGTTTTTCAGAAACAAACTTTGGGAATTTTTTACTTAAAAACAAAACCAGTTTAACATTTTGGTGGACAGCTGTCAAATCCAATGACGGGCATCCACCCAATGTTTTGAATCTAAAATGGAACCCTCATGACAGTGGTTCCTTTCAAGATACAGAAATGACGCTGGTGGTCATCTCTAAATTTTATGGATGAACACTACTTCATCCAACTAAGTCTAAAGTAGACTTTTAAAGGTGTACAGGGATTGTGGTCCTCAACGGGCTGTTTTCCACCAAAGAGCTTTGAGTATGTTCTCGACAGAGAAATGGTCCTTAATAGGGTGGGTGGAGGAAGACTCAGATGTCAAGCATATTCATTATCTAACTAACTCTACTTCAGCTGTACTAGCATTTCATATGGACTAGTTTGACACTATTGAGTCAGATCACAAAACTTCGTTGGCGTTAATACATGTCCTTAATGGTTAAGAATGGCGTGCTTGATGCAAACACCCTTTTTTCTGCTAAAGCTCCTCCTACAAGTAGGTTGGAATTTAATGGGAAGTTTCCAGGAGGCTTGAAATAGCGTTACGATTGCTATCTCTCCGTGTAATTCAACTTATTATGACTTACCCCCTTCCCCCCTTGAATGGGAATACCTGTGCGGGCATGGAATTCCACTCAGTGTTTCCTATACTGAGGAATTTAACACTCCGCTGCTCCCATTTACCACCTGCTCAAAGCAAGTGGTAAATTCGAGCAGCGGCTTCTCTGTGGGACAAGGATGAGGAGGTATGAAGGACACTGGAGGGAAGGGAAAAGTGCCTTTGCAGGGGGGAGCTTTGCATGCACCCTCCCCGCCACCTGGCGTAGAAAGAGGTTGGGTGAGAACGGGAAGATAGTTTTGGATGCTGTTACAACCATAGCCTCGATCAGCTTTACCACCCAGAGATTCTGGCCGGTGTTCACACCCCCAGCAAAGCAAGGTGCGAAAACACCGGGACATTTGTGATAGGGTGGAGGGGATTTCAGCACGGGAATTCCATTCTGCCCAACTCGTAATCGGGCCATATCCCGTGAAAAGTGTTTTTTGTTCAGATGGTTGTATATGACGAGTGTTTTTGAACTGAGGTACAAGGAGACAAGAGCACCAAACAAAACTTCACATTACAATAACACCATACTACAATAATACACTAGCAATATGATATACCAATGAACAACATGAGAAAAAAATCAAACAACGAAAGCATTAAAAAAGTACACACACACACAACACAAAACAATATAACACACCAACAAATAGCAGCAGTGAAAACAGAAGAACACAACCATAACATTCTAGCAAACCAGCACAACACAACATATTAACCTAAAAAAATTACAGCACAACAATAAATAAAATACACATCAACTCTAACATTGCACCATACCTGCTCAAAACAACACACTAGTATACTGAAACAAAACAGTAGCACATCACGTCACAACATATACCAATATTAAAATAATGAAATTGTGTTGTGTTTTTGTGTTAGGTTGTGTTGTTTTTGTATTGAGCTGATATTTTGTTGCATTTTTTGTCATTATTGTCTTTTGTTGTGATTGTATTTTATTGTGTTTTGTTGGGGAGTGTATTGAGTTAGTGCGTGCACTGTTATATTTCTTATGTGTTGAATTATCGCGCTGTGGTGTTTCGGTTTATTATTGTGCTGTACTGTGGTGGTGTTGTCATTGTTCTTTTTGTGTTTGGGTATTACAGTATTATTGTGTTCATAATTTCACTGCAGACTTAAACTTTTAATGGAGTGTGGTGTTTCCTCAGTAAAGCTAGCACGATTTGTTAAATTGCAAATGAACAGTTTACCAGAAATACACCATGCCTTTACATTAGCACTTTTCATGTTCACGTTATGTGACCTGGCACTAAATTTCTGGCTTTGCAACAAGTTACAACCCCATTTTGTCTAAATTGATAGTCCAATACAAATCACTCCTTCTAGAACTGCCTCATTTCTTTTCTCTGATCAAAATCCCAAACATAAATTTTGTAGTAAGCACTATATATGGTCTGAACGTTTCCATGCTTTGCCTATAATAATGTAGTCCTGAATTTGTGAGATTGTTGTTGTAATCAAGGACATTTCTGCTAGATGGCACTGTTTCCACACAAATCAAGTTGCAGCTCTGTGCAGTGTAATCGGATATTATCAAGCTTTAGAAATGTAAGAGTTCGACGCTGCTTATCCTCAGGAGCTTTGGGATCTCATTGAAAGAAAACTAGACGAGATACAGAGAAGTAGTTATAGTGGGAAGGCCGTGGAATAGCTGGCAACCGGGTGGAGTCAGGAAGGAGTGAAAGCTGCGCCTTGAAGTTCTTTGCTGTGGTTTATGCATTTGTGGCCACGGATTTTAAACCGCTCTAAATAGTACCATCTAGTAAAATATTAACGTAGATCTGATGTGATGTGAGCTTCTACGGGCCTTCATCCTGTAAGCGCCATGAAGCACAACATGCATCATTACGCCAGCTCAATAATTCTCATTTTACTGACCTCGGAAGAATGAGATGCTGGCTGTGCCCGGCCAGCATCCAAAGTCATGAGCTGCACCATACACTCATATCTCAGCAGTACTAATCTTCCGGAGAAATATGCCTGTCAACTGTGGACGTGATTTTTCTCTAACCTTGGGATAAGCAGAAACTCTAAAAACATAGGGCCAGATGTACAAATATTAGAATAGTTACTACCAAATTGCGATTTTCCGTGAATTGCAATTGGGAAAATCGCTATTCCTAATGTATAATACTCATTGAGTTTCGTTTAGTAATTCCTAGTGGGTCGCAAATCCACCTACCATATGAATATTAATGAGGTACGTTGCAGTTTGCAATCCATTAGGAATAGCAGCCATCACAAGGATGGTGGCCTGCTGAGGTCAGCAGACCACCTTGTCTGTGATTGCTTTAAAATAAAGCAATCTTCTTTTAATGCAGCCTGTTTTCCTTAAAGGAAAACGGGATGCATTTAAAAAGAAAGAATTGAAACGTTTAAGATTAATTTTTTAAGAGTAGGTAGTGGGACCACTGCCTACTCTTAAAAAATATTTGTGTTTCATTCTCAAAGGGAAATGGGTCCAACTGGGACCCTTTCCCATTTGCGAAAGGGATACCACCTCTTTCAGGGAGTCGGTAAAATATTAATGTTTTGCAACCGTAATTTGGTCACAAAACATTCACACATTCCATTCACATTCGGTATTTGGAAGAGAGGCCTTAAACACGCCCCTTTCTAATACCTAATTGCAAACGCAAATCGTGATTCGGTAACAAGTTACCGAATTGCAATTTGTATTCTGTACATTGGAAATAGCTGTTTTGCGGTCCCAAAGAGCCCCGTTCTATGAATTTGGCGTTTGTGACCTCAAAACAGCTTTGTACATCTAGCCCTTAGTTATTAAAAAATGGCCCTGTCCAGCATGCTCTTTATGATTGCAAATGCCAATAAGAGCATGTGTAAAGGGGGCTCTGAGCAGAGGCTAGTAGGCCTGCAGCGAAATGAGACATGCTATCACGCCAAATCCTTTGATAGGCTGGTAGGGTCGGGATAGAGTCAGTTGTGTGCCAGGTGTTGGAACAACACTTTCTAGATTCTGCCTCTGCCCTACCAGCCTTCTATAGCCACCTGTTAAGACCCTGGCGTGGATGATTTTTCCCCAGTCCTACGAACCTTTCAGAAGCCAATCCTTGTAAGGAGATCTCGTGAATATCATGAGGTCTGGTCTGCATCTAACCCCAAAATACTTTGGTGAATGTACTGGATATACAGCTACTATAATTAAGTGTTGTAGCCACTGCTAGGCAAGTACCTAAACGAGGCTTAGGAACTTTAGCAACTATTAGAACATTGGAATGTTGGGAGCTCCATTGAAGACAATGGAGTGCTCCATGCTTCTACGGGCCGGTAAAGGCCCGCAGAGCAACATTCCAATGTTTTACAAAGGCCTCTTGGAGCTCGAGGGGATTTAAATCCCCTCGAGCTTCGAGAAGCCTTTGTTTTATTTGTTAAAACATTCTGCCCTCTAGTGGCAGAATGTTCTAATAGCCTTATAGCCCTTCGTAGCAGGGCTATACCGGCTATTAAAGTCCCGGTCGCTTGTTAAAGTCCCTCGCCTTCGGCTCGGGCCTTTAACGCGGGAGCGGGCCTTTAATAGCCGGTATAGCCTGCTACGGCGGGCTATAAGGCTATATTATAGCCCGAGGCAGACGAGCTGTAAAGCTATTTGTACATTCCAGCAACTGGAGGAAGAATGTTATAATTTAAAAGGGAGAAACAGCAAGACAAGTATTGGAATGTCAGATCAGGAGGTCCATACCAGCTATTATTGTGCCTGAGACACTTCATCCTCTTCTATGGAGCTTCCAACATTCCAGTGTTCTAATATCTGCTGTCTTCATCTTTCAGATTCCAAAATGGAGTGTTTGAACCTGACTGTCACCGAGGTCATCAAGAGGCAAAACTCCAAGTCAAAGAAAAGCCTGAACCAGGTAACCCCTTAACACTAAATTCAATAGGTGCCAGAAGCAAACCCTGTGTGTTAGCTGAAGATACAAGGATGAGCGTAGCACCCTCGAGGAGGGCTGCTGCTTTAGTTCATGTGTTGTTTTGTAATCATGTACCCTGCCCAATTACACCGTGAAGTGAAGCTCTTTAGTTTCAGTAATGCTGTGATGGAATTCATTATGAATATTTAGTAAATTTGATGACTCGCACAGTGCTTACAGAGAGTCTGTTGTTATATAAGGACGGTTCTACAAGCATTGCATCTAATGAACACTAATGGACTAGTGCCTGACCCTCCCTCCATTTCTGATTGGGAGGGGGCAGCCATTTTGTGGTTCAGTCGGACACTGAAAAAAACTCATTTCAAACTGGATTCAATGCTGCTTCTGCTGACAGGAACTGGTTGTCATGTGTGGAAAAAGGAAGCTGCTTCACGCCGCCGTTTTTAAAACATTTTAATTTTATTTTACAGAGTTTTATATAGCGCGAACTTGACCCGAATCGGGTATCAGAGCGCTTTACATAGCACCAGTTGTATTACATGAGGACACATTCATTAGGTTTCGCCTAGGCAGCGCATGCGCTGTCTCGGCGAGAGATGCTGTATACAGTTAGTGGGGGGAAGCCCCGCCCACTTTCCGGCCATACATTTGATTGGCTACAATTGAAAATCCTGCATTTTGATTGGTTTTTGGCGTCTTAGTCCCGCCTCCTGACTGCCATGGCATCATTTTTCCTCTTCCGAGGCTATCAGCCCCTTTACTAGTAAAACCGTTTTTCTCCCCTGTCTCTCCCCGTTCCCTCCCGCAGTCTGTTACTTTTTGTACCACAACCACCCCCCCACCCCCTCCCGTTCGTGCCTTCTTTCATGCCGGCACTTACATTTAAAATGCAATAGGTCTTGGGTAAATCCGAATCCTATTGCATTTTCAATGCTTTTTTGTCCCGTGATTGGTTGGTGACTTTGCACTATGTTTTGCCTGACCTGTCCTAATGACATGCGCAATACAAACGGATCTCTTACGTATGCCTCTGTCTGCCTCTGTGCCGGTGTGCAGTGTCGAGGCTGCCTGTGCTGGTGTGCAGCGACGAGGCTCCTCCTGCCTGCCTTTGTGCCCGCGTGCAACGCCAAAGCTGCTTCGGCCTGCTGCCTCTGTACCGGTGTACAGCGCCACTGCCCCCTTGCCCGGACGCTGCTCCTCCTCAGATGATGGTATAACTTGTTTTATGTTTCCGCCGCTTATTGTTTGTGGAGGCTGCGGCAATATCATGGCAGTGATTGCGCCGCAGCGCGGTAATTTAAAAATAATCATGAATTATCGGATCCCTGCTACTGCCGGGACCCAACCCCACGGACCTCAGCGGCCGCTGGAGCCCCGAGCACACACTGTGCAGCTGCTGAGCCTAAATGCAGCCCAGGCGGCATGTTTGCCAAGGGAGTTCATTGCGGCCAGGAGGACTCGTAGACTGGTTTCTGTGATGTAAAAGGGGGCAAAACTGTGATAAAATAGACACGTCCGGTGCTCCAGTGAAAATGCAAGGCTGCTCCACAGCATGGGAGTGAGAGGTGTTTCACGGAATGGGAGAAAGTGAAAGGCTGTTCCATGAAGAGTGAAAGAGAATGAAATCTTTTCCATGGGGCGGGGAGAGAGTAAAAGGCTGCCCCACAGTTTTGACGCGAAAGGATGTTGCACAGGGTGCGAGTAAGAAAACAAGGCTGAAACGTAGCATCAGTGAGAGAGTGAAAGGCCGTCCCACCAGAGAGTGGGAGAGCGAGTAAAAGGCTGTTCTAAGTTTTTGGAGATACAGTGAAAGGCTGAGTCATGGAGTGCGAGTGAGTACAGGCTGCGCCGTAGCTTAGAAGTGAGAGTGAAAGGCTGTCCTGTGGAGTAGGAGAGTGTGTGAGAGACTGTTCCATGGGGTGATGAAGAGTGAAAGGCTGCCCCATAGTGCCAGAGTGAAAGGCTGTTCCACGGAGTGTAGTACAAGCTGCGCCGTAGCATCGAAGTGAGAGTGAAAGGCTGTCCTGTGTGGAGTGGGAGAGTGTTTTTCGCTTTGGGTAGCCTAATTTGTGAGTGTATTAAGAAGTTCGTAGAGTGCTGCGTGGCGCGTGTATGTTGCTTCAGAGCCCCGTAGATGTGCCACAGTCCGTATTTTGCGATTGGGGGTAAAGGGAGAATCCGGCGATTTCTGACAGGGGTCCCATTTCAGCATTATTCAGTTGCCAGTTGGTGCACTCGCTGGGGCCTGGAGTTGCAGACCGACCGAGACCATTGAGCAGTGCACTGGCTGAGCGATGAACGAGCACCGTTGGTGGGAACCTCTGGAAATGTGAGGACAGGGCAGAGAACGATGCTTCACCATGTTTGGATATGGTGCGTAGATTTCGCCAGTGAGGCTGCACTTGCTGAGCTTTTCTTGGGTCATGGGTCACGGGGTGCCGGATTCAACATAGCCAGAGTGGTGCTTTGGCGCACAGCAGTGGCAGTGGGTGCTCTGGGGGTGCAATTGCAGATGCAATGAAGCGTCTCAGGGGAAAACAGTAGGGTGCACAAAAGGCCTAAAAATGCAGCGTTAATTGTGTATCGGCGCACAAGTGCTTGCGCAATCCTAGTAAATCTAGGCGCATGACCTAAGAAGCTTGGCCGAGCAGAACAAGAAAGGCATGGGACAGACAGGTGATTATACTGCACCTACTCACCTGTGAACGGACAGCTTTGCAATTAGGAATGCAAACCTGAGTACTCGTGAATGAACATCTGGGTGGGTATTAATTCTGAAGGTTTGTAAAGGCACAGCTGAATTCTTAGAATGCAAACTGTTTCCTTGTAAGCAGCATATAGAGTATTTATGAAGCCTGTGGATGTAAATTTGAACCTTCTGAACAGGCTGGCCACCTGTGAATGCACGTCTGAGCACTTGTGAATGCACGTCTGCGTTGTTGTGAATGCAAATCTTGACACCTCTGAATGCACATCCAAGTGCTTTTAACTGCAGAGAAGAGTGTTGAAAGAGGCCCATCCAGCTGCAAGTGCTTGAGAATGTAGAAGAACGTCGACTCGCCCTTATGTTCAACGTTGGAGAACATGGAACTAAAGACAGTATCTGAAAGAGACACGTTAGTGACAGATTCCTTACCTTAGAATATCCCCAGGCGTCAGGCTGGATCCGGAAAGTTTTTTGCGTAGCAGTACCCTTGCGCGTCGGTAGGCGGCGTCGTGCGGCTCCGCGTCCGTCGTCGGCGTCGTGATCGCCGGGATGACGTCGCGGGCAGTACTTAGGCGCCGCCCCTGCGCGCTGACGTCAGTTCTTCTTTTTCCGCGCCAGTAAGCGCAGATCCGGGAAGAGCAGTGCCCTAGTCACTTTTTGACTATCTTTTTTGGTGAATTTTTTCACTGTTTCTTCAACGAGTCTTCACGACTCCTAAGGTGTCGTAGGGATGCCCGGCTTTAAGCCCTGCGAGGAATGTGGTCGCATGATGTCGATCACGGACCCGCACCTCGAGTGTCTCTTTTGTCTCGGCCGAGACCACGACACGAAGTCGTGTCCTGACTGCCGGAAACTTCATCCTAAGGCTTTGCGAGAGCGGTCTCGAAAGCTCCTCGAAGTCCGGCATTCGGCTCCGCGCCGCACCAAGCCCCGGTCCCGGGAGAGGTCGAGGGGCCGGACGCGGAGTCCCCGCCGTTCGTCGGATTCAAAGTCTTCGCGCTCCTCCGGTAAGTCGAAGCACAAGAAGTCTAAGCGGCGTCATCGCTCTAAGACTTCGCCTCGCCGGTCTCGCGACTCGGCTGAGGTCCCTGTCGGCACCGTCCCCGCCCCGCGGCCCCGGACGTGCCTGTCGAGTTACCCCCGCAGTACCCGCCCCTACCCGGGCTCGGGGCGACTCCGGCCGATATACAGGAATTCCTGTCGACCATGGCCCGCCTCTTCGGGCCTCAAGGTCCCTCCGGTGCGCCTTCGGACCCCGCGGGCCCTGATGGGGTTGCTCCGGCGTCGCCGTCGACTCCGGTCCCGGCGTCGCCTGTCCCACCAGCCTTCGTCCCGGCCTCGGCTCCGGCCCCGGCCTCGACCCCGGCTCCGGTGGTGCTGCAACCCCCATCGACGCCGGTTGACCTAACCACGCCTCCGCCGACGCCGATGTCCCCGGTGCCGTTTCCGACGCCGTCCGGGGCTCCGGGCGGCGTCGTTCCCCGGTTCTCTCCGGGTCCGGACATGGAGCCGGACCGGCGTCGCCCGACGCCGTTTCCGGCACCGATGAGACCTTGGGTCCCTGATGTCCCTCCTCCTCCATATTTTCAACCTGAGGAGGACCAGGAGAGCTGGGAGGGGTCTGAGGACCCTCGCACACAACAGTGCGAGTTTGACCCGGACTGGGTTGAGGAACTTGGGGATGCCAGTGGTCTGGATACCTCCCCTGACTCTGGCATGCTGTCTCTTCCCGTGGCAACGGAGGAGGGGGCTAATTTTGCAACGGTGTTGCGTAGAGCTGCTGGAGCCTTAAATCTCCAGTTGCCTACAGTGGTCGTCAGGTCTAACATCCTGACTGAAGTGCTTCAGCCGGCGGCCTCCTCTGCGGAGACTGTGCTGCCGTTCAACGAGGCACTGACTGACGTTCTTTTGGGTGCCTGGTCCAAACCCACCACAGGGGCTCCTGTGGATAGGAACGTGGCCCGACGCCATCGCCCTGCTCCGGGCGACCCCCTGTTTCTCTCCCAACACCCCACCCCTGAGAGCTTGGTTGTCCAAGCCTCTGCCTCCCAAACCGCCTTCCCTACCGCCCCTCCGGATTGGGAATCCAAGCGCCTGGATCACTTTGGGAAGAAGGCTTTCTCTTCCTCCAGTGCTGGCTTGCGGTCTGTTAATACCGCTTGCCTCTTGGGCCGATACACCCACTCCCTGTGGGATTCGGTGGCAACTGTTTTGCCGCAGTGTTCTGAGGAGGTCCAGACACTGCTTACCCGCGCCATTGCGGAAGGGCGTGATGCGGCTAAATATACCATCCGCTGTGGCCTTGATACCGCCGACTCGCTGGGCAGATCGCTTGCAACGACGGTGGCGCTGCGTCGCCACGCCTGGCTGAGAACCACTGGTTTTCAGGGGATGTCCAGAATACACTCATGGACATGCCCTTTGATGGAGTCGGTCTTTTTGGTTCGAAGGCAGACCATGCGCTGGAGCGTTTCAAGGACTCACGGGCTACTGCTAAGTCCCTGGGCCTTGCTGTTGTGCGCCCTCCGCTCACGTCTGCTTTTCGCCCCTTTCGTGGCCACGGAAGGGGCGCCCAGTCACGTCCACAGCCCGGCCAACGGCCCGCGCAGCAAGCGCCTTCGCGTGGCCGAGGACGTGGATACCGCCGTGGCGGTTCGGGCAACCAGCGTGCGGGTCAGGCCACCACCTCCAACCCGTCCGCGGCCTCCAAGCCCTCCTAGTCCCTCCTTTCAGGTGCACAGTACGCCAGTCGGGGGCAGGGTCCGCCATCACCTTCACCGCTGGCGTCCCATCACCTCGGACAGGTGGGTCTTGGACATTGTCCGAAGGGGCTACTCCCTCCCCTTCGAGACCACCCCCCAGCCATGCCACCTCAATTCCACCGCATGTCAGGGGATCACTTGCTGCTTCTACAGAAGGAAGTCACGGCCCTCTTGGCCAAGAGGGCCATCGAGCATGTTCCGACCCCAGAAGTAGGGCGTGGTTGCTACTCCCACTACTTTCTGGTGCCCAAAAGGACAAGGAGGACATGCGTCCTATCTTGGACCTCCGGAACGTCAATCGCTTCCTCCGGAAGGAGAAGTTCAAGATGCTCACCCTAGCTCAGGTCTTGACTGCCCTCGACCCCGGAGACTGGTTGGTAGCGTTGGACTTGCAGGACGCCTATTTCCACATCCCCGTCCTGCCGGCCCACCGGCGTTACCTTCGGTTCACGGTAGGCCTCGAGCATTTTCAGTTCACCGTGCTCCCCTTTGGCCTTACCAGTGCCCCTCGGGTGTTCACGAAAGTGATGGCGGTGGTCGCAGCTCATCTGCGCCGGGCAGGGGTTTCAGTCTTCCCCTACCTCGACGACTGGCTACTGAAGGCGGGCTCGTCCCAGGCAGTCGTCTCCCACCTCCAGACTACGGCCGAACTCCTGCACTCGCTGGGGTTCTCCATCAATGTGCCAAAGTCGCATCTGATTCCTTCTCCACAGCTCCTTTTCATCGGAGCAGTTCTGGACACGACGCAGTTTCGGGCCTATCCTCCCGAACGGCGAGTCCGGGATATTCAGGCTATGATTCCGATCTTTCAGCCTTTATCCTGGGTTTCGGTACGGATGACCCTGAGGCTGCTGGGCCTCATGGCCTCCTGCATCCTGCTGGTCAATCATGCCAGATGGCATATGCGGGCTCTGCAGTGGGACCTGAAGTTCCAGTGGGCGCAGCACCAGGGCAACCTGTCCGATCATGTCCAGATCTCGGAGGGGACTGCAAGACAGTTGCAGTGGTGGCTCTCGAACCGGCAATGGGTCATGGGCAGATCCCTCTCCCTTCCCCAGCCAGAGCACACAGTTGTGACGGACGCGTCCCTTCTGGGATGGGGCGGTCACATGGGAGAGGCGGAGATCAGAGGCCTCTGGTCTCCGGCGGAGTCCCGGCTCCATATCAACCTTCTGGAGCTCCGGGCGATCCGGCTTGCACTCAAGGCATTCCTTCCCTCTGTCAAAGGGACGGTAGTGCAGGTGTTCACCGACAACACCACCGCCATGTGGTACTGCAACAAACAGGGCGGGGTGGGGTCGTGGACCCTTTGTCAGGAGGCTCTGCGCCTCTGGACATGGCTGGAACATCAGGGCATGTTCCTGATGGTTCAACACCTGGCAGGTTCCCTGAACGCCAGGGCGGACGAACTCAGCCGCAGGTGCATGATGGATCACGAATGGCGTCTTCACTCGGAAGTGGCGCAAGGACTCTTTCTACAGTGGGGAGAGCCTTGGTTAGATCTATTCGCCACCGAAGAGAACGCGCAATGTCATCAGTTTTGCGCGTTGGAATTTCCAAGGCGGCACTCGCTCGGCGACGCTTTTCGTCACGAGTGGAGTTGCGGTCTATTGTACGCCTTTCCGCCTATACCACTTCTACCCAGAGTGTTGAAGAAGATTCGGCACGACCGGGCCCAAGTCATTCTTGTGGCTCCGGACTGGGCTCGAAGAGTTTGGTATCCCGAGCTACTCAGTATGAGCGTAGATCCCCCGATCCGTCTGCCTCTTCGGGAGGATCTTCTGTCGCAGCAGCAGGGGACGGTCCTCCACCCGAACCTGTCCAGTCTACACCTGCTTGCGTGGAGATTGAGCGGCGGCAGTTGATTCCTTTCGACTTGCCTCCCGAAGTTTGTGATGTGATTCTGGCAGCCAGGCGTCCCTCCACTAAGGTGGTATACGCCTGCAGGTGGAACAAATTTGTGGCATGGTGCACAGCAAAGGCTGTGAACCCCCTTTCTGCCCCTCTTTCTGAGGTCCTTCTGTTCCTTCTTTCTCTGGCCCAACAGGGTTCTGCCCTGGGTACCATCAAGGGTTATCTCTGTGCTATCTCGGCCTTCCTCAGGCTCCCTGATCAGCCCTCCCTTTTCAAGTCCCCTGTTGTTAACAGGTTCTTAAAAGGCATTACACACCTCTTTCCTCCTGTTCCATTTGTGATGCCTCAGTGGGACTTGAACTTGGTTCTTACCTTTTTAATGTGCGCTCCCTTTGAGCCTCTGCATAACTGTCCTCTTCGTCTTCTGACTCTAAAGACAGCCTTTCTGGTGGCCATCACCTCCGCTCGGCGGGTGAGTGAGCTCCAGGCTTTATCTTGCAAACCTCCCTTTCTGTCTGTTCATCCAGACAAGGTTGTTCTTCGGACGCGTCCGTCATTCTTGCCAAAGGTGGTTACTGCCTTTCACATTGGGCAGACCATCACTTTGCCTACCTTCTTTCCGCCTCCGCATCCTTCCAGAGAGGAAGAGAGGCTCCACCGTCTGGACCCAAAACGTGCGCTCTCCTTCTATATCGACCGCACAAAACACTTCCGGGTGGATGACCAGCTCTTTGTTGGCTACGTGGGCGCCAAAAAGGTCGGGCGGTGCACAAACGAACCATCTCCCGCTGGGTTACCTTGTGCATCAAGACCTGCTATTCTTTGGCTAAGAAGGAGCCTCCTGTTGGGCTGCGTGCCCATTCCACCAGGGCAACTGCTGCTACCACGGCCTTGGGCCGCGGTGTTCCGCTGCCCGTTATTTGTCAGGCAGCTACGTGGGCCTCGCTGCACACGTTTACAAAGCATTACTGCCTTGACAGTCAGGTCCGGAGGGACGGCTTCTTTGGCCGTTCTGTCCTCCAGGACTTCCTTGTCTGATCTTTGTTCGCAGACCCACCACCGGGGTTGGTATTGCTGGGGTATCTATTCTAAGGTAAGGAATCTGTCACTAACGTGTCTCTTTCAGATGCACAAGTTACTAACTTGTGTAACGATATATCTGTAAGAGACAGTAGTTAGTGACAGATTCCTTACCGCCCACCCATCCTCCCCGTTCTGCGAACTGATTTCTAGGGTTAAGGACATCCCTTTCAGGGCCCTAGTATTTTTCAGACACCTATGTCAGCTTCTTGCATGGCTCTGCGTTCCTGGCGCGGAAAGTCGTGTACAGAACTGACGTCAGCGCGCAGGGGCGGCGCCTAAGTACTGCCCGCGACGTCATCCCGGCGATCACGACGCCGACGACGGACGCGGAGCCGCACGACGCCGCCTACCGACGCGCAAGGGTACTGCTACGCAAAAAACTTTCCGGATCCAGCCTGACGCCTGGGGATATTCTAAGGTAAGGAATCTGTCACTAACTACTGTCTCTTACAGATATATCGTTACACAAGTTAGTAACTTGTGCTTCACGTTAAACAACTCTCAAAGATTTTCAGCAATCACCCCCTTTTCAGCCTACTTAGTGCCGCCTTGTCTTCATTTGTAACCTCCCATGAGGACAGGCTCTTTTACTTCGGTTGTTACACAGTACGTCTGTACGCTAAATACGTATAAGGTCCCAAATGCGAAACCCATTGCATTGCAAATGCTTGTTTTTGTTAGGCACGGAGAGATTAAGTGATTTGCCCAGAATCACAGGATGTTCAGCGTCATTGCCGAGACTCGACCCCAGTTCCCCAGATTCGAGGTCAACCGCCCTAGCCGTTAGGCCATCCGTTGTCTGAGTTTGGTATGGACATAGTGAGGCCCAGCTCATGCATTCACAAAGAGACTTTGGCAGAGTAATTTGCCATAAATGACACTCAGTCAGATCAGCAGAAGCGGTGGAAGAAAGACTACTGTCAGTTAAGCGAGACAAGGAGACTGGCTAAGTGTTAGTCCTTTCCATTCTCTGGCCTGCTGATCAGGACGCCACAGCTGGTTCACTACGTGTGACTGAAGGTGACCATTTTTCACTAATGGTTCACGAGACATTCCTACCTACAAGAGAAGTGACTTCACCATTTTAAAGATAAGAGCCAGCTGCACACTGTACATAGAGGGAGCAGCGTGGAATATACCTCTCAGTGTGCAGTACCTGGTGCTGTGACTGACACCGTGTTCTCAAAACAGCATTCACTAGTATCTTTAAAACTGCCAAAGAGAAAGGGAGAGGTTATGCACACCTAGAGGTGGGTGAGCCTCTGAAAGCTCGAGCCAAGTTTGATCCAGATGCCTGACTATGGCTCATCTCGAGGCCATATTAGACCCTCTAGTCAAACAGAGACGAATTTTCATGTGACTTCTGCCTGCCACGTATGCTCTAACCTAATGCGCTAAGAATTAAACAAAAAACATTAACCCTTGATGTAAAACAGGAGAGGGAAAGAGATACCTATCTAGTGGCTGCATGGCACAATGTGCAGTTAGAAAACCTGTGATTTTTCCCAGCTTTCCTGCGTGGCCAAATTGTGTTATCCTGGGCAAATATTTTATTTCCCAGTGCTTCCTTTATTCTTACTGTAGCTGAGAGCACTTTGAAATACATGAATTTAGGGCGCATGCTATACAAGCACCTGTCGTGTATCTGATTGCAAGTGGGCACACCCACAACGTGAAATTTAAGTGGATGGCAGCAGGGAAAAAATTAGACCAGGTCGGATTGTACAAATATCTAGGGGTGGTTCTGGATCCTAGATTAAAATACAAAGAACATCTAGGCCAACAAACTCCGATTCACACTTAACACACTACGAACAAAGTTAGGGTGCCCGTCCCATGCACACCTCTTACAAGTAATCGCAGCCAAGTTTCTACCAACGCTTACCTACAGTTCAGAACTTTTAAAGGGAATAGACATGACTACTTTGAACCAACCACAATCTGCCCTGTTTAAGTGCATCTTCCGCCTCCCGCGATTCATCTCTCAGGCACAGGTGTGACTGGAATTCGGCCTATTTCAACAATCTCCGGCTAGGATGGCCACACTTATCAAACTGTGCTGGAGATTGAGAGCTGCCCTGCCAGAATCGTTGAACGCCCTATGCTGGACAGAAATAAAGAGCCAGCCAAAATCCAAGAATGATTGGCCAACAGCGCTTCAACAGGCGCAAACCTCCCTCAAACTGAATGAAGCATGGGACCTTAACATTAGTTTTGCTGCCTTTAAAAAACCAGCCAACAAAGCATTTAAAACACAAGCCTGGTTACTCGATCAAGCCGAATTGGCAAGGAAAACCAACGGATGGATGGTTGCAAACATACGAGAGTTGGGGCCCACAACCCTACCTCATAAGCCATATATCTCCATCAATACAGCATTCTCTTCTCCTTATTCGTCTGGGAGCTTTTTCAACAAAAGACCAGGTCCCATCTTGGAAACAAACCTGGCCAAACCTCCTTTGCAGGCTATGTGGCACTTCCGAAGAAATTATATTACATCTCGTGTGTATCTGCCCCGCGGTCGGCACGCTTAGACGGCAATTACTATTACCAGCACTCCGGTCCCTCCAGATAAGATCCTGCCGCCCAGCCGTGATGACACTTTTGAACAGCCAGTCGCTGCAGCTTGCTTGTAGGGCAACAAAGTTTCTCCAGCTTGTAAATAAACAGCTGCAAACCCAGCGGGTGGAGAGCGAGAGGTCTGACAGTGCCAGTAAGGCCCATGGAAAGGAATTTTAAATTAAAACCATATTCACCTGAGCCTCAATGGTACATCAATAACACCTGGGAACTTGCAACCCCTCGAATCGGTCAAAAGTGCACAAGGTCAAACCTAACCAGGGGTCATACATGAAGTAGGGCTAATGGGTTGACCAACCCCGCTATATGTAATCACACAGTTCTTGAAAGGTCTAGACGAGGACACTGTGGCAAATCGAACCTTGAGTGACTCCCCTGATGTGAACCATACTCAACTGTGTGGGACAGTTCCACCTTCATCGAACTATAACTCATGTCCCACAAAGAGGTGATACCCAATACAAATCGGTTTGGCCCCAGCAACTAGATGACTTTTTAAGCAGGACCTTGAACTCTAGCTGACCAAAAACATCATTATGGCCACTTACATTTTTTTTTTTTACTTTTCTTATTAGTGTATGGTTTTACTTTTGCCATGAGATTTTATGCATTAGCTGCTATGCAAATGATTTATGTCTCTGTAAAGGTTTTAATTAACCAAACAAATAAAGATATCTTCTTCTTCTGATTGAATTAGGTTATAGTGTTGCTCGATGCGTGAATCAAGGCCACATAAATAGTACACATGACTACTGACTCGCCTCATAATTCACTAATGGTGTGGTTGTCATGGTAGGGGGTTGTGAGCACGAATATTTTTAAGTTCAGGTTTAAAAACTGTCACTTTTAATAAATTCCTCTCAATGCAGTGATATAGTCTGATGTACTAAACTGAAACGCTTCTGCATGTTAAAGAAGTACACTTTTTTTAAATTTTGAACAGCTTTCGGCATATGTTTATATGGACTTTATTGCACAGTATACGTGCCAAACATTTCCAGGGCTCGGCTCGTGCATGGGCTCTTACAGCCAGCCAGACCCTCGGCTCAGCTCTCCCTGTTATTGTATTGGCTTGCCCATCTCTGTGCACATCCACGTACACTACTGTAACAGAGTAACTCACTTTTGTGTCTTACAAATCTTGCTTATGAAGTCACATATCCTTCACCTGCACCAGTGCACTCTTGTAAAAAGCTGCACCTTTTACGATGGTACGCTACTTTTGAAACTCCTGTAAATCCAGTACATTTATTGATTTCCAGGTGCAAACAGCAGCCTGGCCTTCTAACAAGGGCTCATGTAATGAAAATAAGGCAAGGCCTCCTTACTTATCCTCTTTGAGTCCTATTCTGTACACCAGTGACAGCCGCCATGCTGTAATGGAACAACCTAGAATTCAAGGCAGGGCAGGCTTTATGGAATTAAAGACTCTGGGCCTAATTTAGAGTCTAGTGGACTTGTAGAGGGTCAGAAATGTGACGGATATCCCATCCGCCTTATTATAAATGCCATAGGATATAATGCACTTTTAATAAGGCGGATGGGACATCTGAACTGCCCCCTATGCTTGTCAACATCCTGGCTGAGGCTTTTGTGATCACATTGCATGTGAACTCAGACTCATTTGATTGTTAATGTTGGCCAGGATGAAGCCAGGAGTTACTCAAATGTGTCATCTATTTATACATTATTTATGCAATGCTTCTCTTGCCTCCAGATCAGTGCTTTGAATAGGCAGGTGCTGTCAAGCACTGAGCACCTGCACTTCTGTAATTGTACAGGAAGAGTCCCTGCACTTCTCAACAGAGGTGCAATGCTTAGAATGGGAGAGTGTTGGCAATTGTGGGAACATGGCTGGCTATTGTGATTTACATGAAGGGACAGTACTGACCTGATTATCACTTCACATGCAGGGACAGTATTGGATTGGCTGTGCCTCTTTACATGCTGGGGATTATGGAAACTGTCCTGGCCATGGCGCTTTATGCGCCGGGTCACTGTGGGAACTGCCCTTACTTTGGAGTTTTACATGCTGTGGTGAGGTGGAGCTGGCCAGGATGTGAGAAAGTGCAATATTTCAGTAATTCCTCCCCAAAACTACCTGTAACAGCTATGGCATTATCGCCAATAGATGTACATTTCTATAAAATGCACTGTTCAACTCCATTTATTCCAGCATTGTTTTGTGAGTATAACCCCCAAAGCTTTCCAGAGGAGGGCTGAGCATGCTCACTTTGATCACATACTCGGTGCAACCTGGGACTGGTTTAAAAAAAAATGCAAGGCTGACCCCTGTTTCCAGTCTAGCCATGTGCACAAAACTTCTCATTCCAGAATGATGCCAGTCTTTTGACCTCCAGTGGAAGAATCCGCGGTGTTAGGGCTCCTGGCAACATGCCACTAGAGCTAATGCCCTCATGAGACCGGTAACATATTTGCATTCCAGGGGACAGTCTGCTGTGCTGTCTTTGTTAGTGGAGGAGACAGTCTGTCACTACCGTCCCAGTAGTGTAACAGTGACACCTTGTGGATAGATACAGTATAGCATTACCACTCTTGGGCCTTCATTACGAGTAGCCTGGTGATTCTCATAGTGCCAGTCAGGGCTTTAAGTGGGATGAAAAAACTGGTGGGTGGGGGGAGTTGTCTCTAAAAGGGGCGTGGCCTATGTAATTAAGGGCGTGGCTTAAAAACACAATAGCTAATAATCTGTGCTTAGCATAGTGTGCCGCCCGACTAGTATTTTTCTGTTTCTCTCATTGAATCTAGATATATAATGCAACAAGTAACGTTATACCTACAACAATCCAGGACTATAGGATTTGTCAATGGTTGTTAGTTGCATAAGATAAGTAAGCAATAACTGGCTTTTTGTATATGATTTTGAAAATGCTTCAGTTCCGAAATGATGAGACTGTGAAATAACTAAAACGAGTCTCTTTGAAGTTAAATCAAAAGTAGTGAAGGGTGGTACTGCTGCAGAGTTAAGATTTTTTCCCCCCGAGGATGAGGGCAAAAATGGAGAGCCCCATAGGGACCCGTTTCAGCAGCTGCTTTTTAGAACTGCCGATGCTGAGCACCGGCAGGACCCGGCCCACTTAAAGCCCTGGTGCCAGTAATAACAGCCACCAAGCCTGCAGGAACAATGCAGATCTGGTTTGTTTTGCCTGGAGCTATTGTCTGCTACACTTAGCCAAACTTTCCAAGACAAGTTCCGGGAGAAAATGAGGAATTACTGATGCTCCCGGTAATTCCTCATTCCTAAGGAGATCTTTAGGGTCTCACTTATAATTGACCTTTAATTTCATGTCCTGGAGTCCAACATCGGTAATGTGGGGAAGTGAAGTTAACCGAGGCACTCAAAATGACGCCATTTGAGTGTGGGTGGGGCAGGACTTTAAGTGGGCCGGGTCCTGAAGGTCTCAGCACCGGTAGTTCTAAAAAGCAGGTGCCGAGGCGGGTCCCTTTCGGACTCTCCATTTTTACCCTCACTCTCAGTGTGAAAAAAAATATCTTAGCTCTGCAGCAGTACCACCCTTCACTGCCTTTGAGGTAACTTTAAAGAGACTCGTTGTAGTTCTTTCACAGTCTCATCATTTCAGAATGGAAGCATTTTCAATACTATATGCAACAAAGCCATAGCTGTTGCTAATTTATCTTATGCAACTAACAACCATTGGCAAAGCCAATAGACTGGGCTTTTTGTATGCGTAATGTTACTTGTTGTGTGGTGCAGCGGCCAGGGCAGCTGACTTCGGAGCACAGGGTTCACGGTTCGATCCCCGGCTCCGGCGGCAGCTCAGCTCAGCACCATGTGACTCTGGGCAATAGCTCACTTAATTTCCACTACGGCCCCCAGCGCCTTGAGACCCGTAAGGGTGAGTAGCTGCGCTATATAAAAACGGACTTACATATCTATATGCAATGATAGAAACAGCAAAATACCAGTGGCAGCATACTGTGCTAAGCACAGATTTTTAGCTTAGGTTTTGTAAGCCACACCCTTAATTACATTGGACACGCTCCTTTGAGAGACCCCCCAGTTTTTTCATCCCACTTAAAGCCCTGGGGTGGCGCATAGCTTGAGTGTGCCCAGAGTATAATTTGAGCGAATTGTTGCCAGTGGGGCCCACCAGCAGTTTTGGGGACCAGCACTTATTTTTACACATCAGAAATTTACAGAGAGCAAGAGAGGGAAAAACACACAAAGAGGCAAGATGGAGGAAGAGAAAGAGAGGAAAAAAGTCCCATAGGGAGAAAGGAGGAACATGCAAAACTGAGATAGAGGGGAAGGTAGTGTCTGAAAGTGCACCTAAGAGGCTTGAGATGGATTGAGGACTACGCAGCCTCGGTATTTGGGGGGCTGACATTTAATAGCACTGGCCACGGGCTTCTGAGAAGCTTTGGGCACCGGAACTCATTCTTTTACAAATTAAGACTTGTGTACGCCCCAAGAGTCCCTTCAGGGCATACCCTAGTAACCTAGTTCAAGAGACAGTGAGAGCACTGTCGTATAGAACTCAAAACCCTGTCTCTTTGAAGAACGGCCTGTACCTGTGAAGTCAAGAACTAACCTGTGGTCCTCATGTGAAAGAAATGTTTCCCAGAAAAGGTGTGTGTTTGTCACTGGCAAGAAAGCATAATGCCTCAAAAACTGCATGGGAAAAGTAACTAGAGCGTCTCTAGCTAAAAGGAGAACTCGGTAGGTTGAGAGCCTGCTGCAGAAATCTTTGTTTAATTTGCAAGTCACAAGTTGGAACCTTAATGGACCAGCTTGACCTTTCACCCTGTTGCGCTCAATAAAATGAGATCCACTGCATTTAAAGATAATGAAAACTCCTACTTAAACAGTAGGAACCAGTTCGTTCTCTGGTGTGTGTTATGCGGCACAGCCGTTGGTGTTATCATTAATGAATGTGTTCCTCTCGGCAGCAGATTGCGGTCTCGCAGATCAAGGTGGACAAGGTGCAGGTGATCGGTGTGGAAGGCAGCACCTTCGCCCTCTGTCTGGATCAGGACGAGAAGAAGATTCTGCAGAGCGTCACCAGGTATGAGGGAGACATCTGTGCACCCATAATTCACTTTCAGGGGGGATGGAGGGAGATAGTGCATTCTATGGAGGGCCCAGTGAGCCGGAAGTCAGACGAACCTTTGAATCACTGGGTGGGCCCAGTGAGCCGTAAGTCAGCCGAACCTTTGAATCACTGGGTGGGCCTAGTGAGCCGGAAGTCAGCCGAACCTTTGAATCACTGGGTGGGCCCAGTGAGCCGGAAGTCAGACGACCCTTTGAATCACTGGGTGGGCCTAGTGAGCCGGAAGTCAGCCGAACCTTTGAATCACTGGGTGCAAATTGTTGGGGAGCTGTTACCCCAGATAACTGTTGGCAAATGGTAACTAAATAGTTTGGGAACAACTGGTTTTTATTTTGGCACAAATGGATTTGTTACTGACCAAATTCGACCAATGTTTGGCACACGTCCCCTATGTTTATTCAATGTCTGAAGTAGTTAGGGAGTTACATGGATTTAGGCCACATTTGATGGTTTTGCCAACTCACATTTAGGATGAAGTAGGCCTTATCTTCTTCTCCCAGGGGCAGCCACGATGCTAGGGAATTAAATAAATCATACACCCAGTCACCACCCTTCGATGTGACATCATTCTGAGCTGGGTTTGGGCATGTAGGTGTGCATGACTCATAACTAGGAAGAACTCAAATACGAACAATCTCATTTAGTTGTAGGAGGTAACTGAGCATCCATTGGTCACCAGTAGATGTCCCGTCCACCCATCTCTCAATTCCTCATCTCATTTATGGGTGGGGCACCAGCTTTGTTTCCACGGTGGCTGCATCAGCAGCTCCACCATCAGAAACACCTTCACAACGCATGTTTTTACCGCAATTATGCATTTACATCGCATGCCAATACCATGCATTGTTTTTAGATTTTAAAAAAATGTGTGGGAGGAGACCCCCCCCCCCCAACTTACCTTAAATGCGTGGTATTGGCATGCGATGTAAATGCATAATCGTGGTAAAAATATGTGTGCTAAAAAATCCAAGGCAAAGGCATGCAATGTATTTACCTCGTTGTAAAGGCTGTTTCCCGGCCAACTGCTGCAAAAACAGGAGCTGTCTGGCATTTGAAGGCTTACTCTATTTAGGATGAGGTTTCTGAACCTAGGGATAAAGTCTCTCAGAAACCACTTGGCTACTGTGATGGTATCTGCATGTGTACAGGGATATGCTTCCACCCATCCTGAAAACATACATAATAACTAGGAGGTATGTATAATATGTACATTTGGACATCTGGGGAAAGTCCATCTAGGTATGCACAAAAGAGCTCCCAGTGGGAAAGTGGGCTTTGGATGTGGGCAAACTATATCATCCCTACTGACTAGGCCTGGGTGAGATTTTAATCACGCTGGAGTAATTGTCAGAATTTTGGTAATTTCATGTAACAAAATGTAACCAAAATTACTGAAATTACACCATTAACGTCGCATCGTGTAATTTTGGGAGAGAAATGTTAATGCAAGATGTACGGTTCGGGTAACTTTTGATCATGAGCGACAATTCAGGTAAATTTTTCACCTGAGCGGACGTTCGGGTAATTTTTGAGTGCAAAACTACAAATCCAATCACGAGCTGCAGTGTTTTGAATGGCAACAACTGCAAATCAACCCAAAATGGCATTTTTACATTGAATTTTTACCCAAATGGAGTGTTCAGTTAATTTTTTGAAGGCAAGATGCATTCCTCATAAATGGGCATAATTTCACGTAATTTTGCGGTAATTTCGAGTAATTGTTCTACAGTAAATTATACGAGTTATATCTACCCCTACTTATGACATGGCTACTCCATGATGCAATCTGGCAAGGTTGGGTAGTAGAAACTGCTGTGCAACCACATTCCCAGATCTGTCGCTCTATACCTCCTCACGGTCTCTTTTACATTGCTGTATGATCGAGTACTATTTTTCATTTTAAGAGGCTTGCTCCTGCAATTGAGACAGGTCTTTTAGTGTTGGTACAGGAAATAAAGCAGTTCTCATAAAATACATAACAACATCAGCAGTCTTGGACAATGTGGCATTCTTTGTAGCAGAATTAACTAGCGCACTGCCCCTTGAAACATCATGAGGAGGCTGGTGTGCAGAACACTTCACCACTGCCACCTTTCCTGGTACTTGCAAAGTGGTCCAGCAGAGGTTAAGAAACCCCTTTGCATCCCTAGTAGCCCAAAGATGGGTGTCACTCCAAATGTGTACATTAAGTCCTTGTATACAGTGACAATCTTTTCTTTGACTAGGAAACAGGCTCGGGTGAGAGCAATAAGATTTGTAACTTGACTAAATTTCCCGGTTGGTAGAGGACAGCTCTCTGCAATTTGATGCACAGTGCAAACAGCGTAATTGAAAACTAGGACACCCTCATCATTTCTGAGACATAATTAGGGCTCCCGGTTTTATGGTATTTATTTTTTTAACATTTCCGTCTGTATTTATCCATATTTATTTTTTTGTCATTTTATCTGTATATATCCGCATTTATTTTTGGTGCAAGCAAGATTAGACTCTGGAGCTAGTATTTTTCCATGTTTATTTAAATAGACAGTGCACACGGTTGTTATGGGTTTAGCTATATTTATATAAACGCCAAATTAAGCAAACAATACATTAGTGAGCTGCTGCTGTGTTACAATATTGAAAACACTGTCACTAGCCATGATTATTAGATGTAAACTCATTTAGAATTTAGGTGAGTGCACCTGTGCACTGTCAGTGACCTAGCTAAAGAGGGCATGAAAGAGCTGACAGCTTTCATGATAATTTAGATATATTGGGTGCCTCGTTTCCCTTATTGCCAGTTCCATGCTCCTCTCTGCAGCATACTCTATGGTGCACATTGCTGTCCACAGCTGAGTGAGCAAACGACCTCCTCTGAGGCAGCGAGCTCTTATTTCTGACCACCAAGGATCTTTAAAGAGTCATGCCAACACCTTTGTCCCAACTCCGCCTTTTGCCACGATCTCCCATGTGGATAGGCCAGCCTTGAGAATAAATCATCTGCATGGTGTGGGAATAAAGTTGCACTCCTCAGAAATTAAAGGCCCTGCATTAGTCCTGCCAGGCTCTATTTCCGTCACACTTCTGAAGCCCGAAATAATTAACAACACTAACATGAGCTATGCTAATGCAAACTACATTTTCCAGAAGGGAGACACAGTCCCTGCAATGAAGACACTGGATTTTAGACGTGTATCATTTGCTTTATTTTACTTTCTACTGCCTAATAGCATTGAACCTTTTACTGAATTTAGATGACAAAGTTCTGCTTGTTGAAGACGTTTTCTGTGCATTAGTGCGTAATACCACACAGTTTAACTGCAGCCACCGTGGAAAAACACAATTTAACTTTAAAAAGAGTTTCCAGATATGCCCTGGCTGTCTCTGGCAAGATGCACCTCTCAGGAATGTTTACATTCTGCTATTTTTGTCTTGCTGTGTTTCTTCATGCCACGCAAAGTCAGGGTGAAAAGTTTAGTTTTATGGCCTGCAAGGATCTTAATGTTAATCCGACCTAATAGTAATTGCCCTACTGTGTTTATGCTGTTTGGTCGTATTTTTCCATTTCTATTTATAAATACAGACGGAAGAAAAATATTTTTCCGTCTGTATTTATGTGTAAAAATCCGTTTAAACGGAAAACCGGGAGCCTTAGACATAATCCACCAACAAAATATGTCAATTCACCGTCAGTTATTGGTACATCACTCAGATCAATATGGGGCTTGGTAACATGGGCAGTAACGAGTATGCAGGCATGAGGCTCCCCATCCTCACTGGTGGGCAGTAAACAGGGCCGGACTGGCTACCGGGCGTTTTGTTGTGCTGCCGAGCTGGGGACTGATTTCGTTGATGGGGACCTGTGTGTGCTTAAAAACATTTGTTTTGCTTTGTTTATTTCGAAGCTCACGCAGGTCCCCATCAACGAAATCAGCCCCCACCGCAGTGAAATCAGCCCCCAGCTCGGCAGCACAACAAAACGCCTGGTAGCCAGTCCGGCCCTGGCAGTAAATGAACCGGACAATGCACCAGGGTAATATGAGAAATAGACAACAACACTATTTTGTATCAAGGCAGTTGGGCTGTGGAGAGGTGCTGGGTTTCCATAGTGAGGAGGAGAGCAACCACAGAATGGGGCAAAGCAGCGGTTAAAGGGGAACTCAACACATTATTTTCAGATGCTTGAATGAGATGTGCGTCAGCCTCCACTGACCATAGCCATGGTGGACGCCAGGCCGTGACTGGGTCCAGAACTGAAGAGTAATAAGCTACGGGCTTTTTCTGATCCCCGTGTCTCTGCAACAGCACTCAGAGTGCATGTCCATTACGTTCATGACAGTACAAAGTAAACGTCTTGCATAATCAGGAAGTTCTAAAGCAGGTGCAAATAAGTCAAAGCTTGTTTAAGTTTCACAAATGAGTTTTCAGCTTCAGTAAACCCCACTGCAAGGGCTCAGGGCCACCTCTTCAGACATACTCTTGCACAGGCTTAACCTAAACTTAACTGTCCTCTGCATATTTTGCAGTTTTAATTATATTAACTTTCATTCAGCAGTTTCTTTCTTTTTCTCCTGCGAGGCCACCCAATTACTGACAACCATCACCAGTTCAGCCAACTTCTTAGTTTGACATCCAATGCATACTGTCATTAGCTGACTCCTAACTCCATCAATAATCCCTGCACAAAAGCAGCACCTACAGCTTCCTGAGTCATCTCTGTCAGACTGGCATGCCGAATACTTTTCAAGCACATCCTATAGTCTGTCCAGTTAATCAGCTGGTCCCACTCTCCTATTTTGTTTACAGTTCGAGATCTTAGTCCAATCCAATTTTCGACAATACACTAACCAAAACATTGAAAGCCAAGCAAGAAAGAAAACAAAAAACGATAAGCACAGTTAGAGTTTATCTAAAGTGTTGCTTCAATATGTGCTCATACTTTCAGCCAATTCACCGGGGGCCCCCACCTCGTGATCAGAGAGGGGCATGGAATTGCCTGAGGCCCCGGATTTCGCTGCAGGCATTGGAGGGGCCAGCACTGGTCTTGCCCGCCCAGGAATGATTCAAGATGGCTGCCGGGGCCTGACGGGAGGTAGAAGCCGTCACCCCGATGGAGTGAGGCGACCTGAAAGACAGCAGCTGTGGGCCTCGGCACCTAATACACACCACCCTAGACTGATTGAGACAGAAATTGAAGGCCTCTGGCACCGCTCGCGCTACTTGTGGTAGAGGTGCGCGGGACCACGTGGAAAGAGGAGGGCAGCCCCCGGGGGAAACTTGAGGCTCGCGGGCATCGGACCACCATGCAATGCTGGAGCAATGATGGAGTGAGGGAGGGGATGAACCCCAAGCCCTATATTTTAACTGAAGCTCCTAGGGTGGCCCACTGGACATTAGAGGAAGGAGAGACTTACCTGGGTGCTGCAGTGAGCAAACACTGGTGACGCCCCCGCCTCTGGTGAGCCGAGAGCCGTCTGGGCCTGGTACTGATATTTACCAGTTGTGATAGATACTGAGGTTTCTCACTGAAGATGGGGAACTACATGTGGATGGGTGCATTCTGCACCAAATACCGTATGTATCAGAATTTACTGGGCATCTTTTCTTGGGTAATTTCACCAGGTTTGTTTTGCCATTGTGTACTTCGGCACATTGAAGAGGTGTGGCGTTTGAGTCACAACTTATAATTTTGCTCCATGTGCAAACATTAGTTTGCGCTTAAATAGCAGTTTACTCGCTCACACATTACAAAGGTCTTTGAAAATGCAGAAATGTGGTATTTTACGCTACATAAAAAGTTATTAGTATTATTCTGATTAGTACACAGGGAAAGTATGCTTTTATCATTCCTCTCTTTGGTGTATTGCACACATTTTGCCCGTGCACAACTTGCATTCATTTCATAGCCACATACATTTATGTGCCCAAAATAGTTTTTGAATCGGCCCCTCAATATAAGCCTTTTAATTATATTACAAACATCTGTTGGAAGGTATATTTTGATTTCCAGTTCCCAGATACCTCTGGTTTGTTGGTGGTATTCTAAATTCAGAAATCTGAAGCAGTTGATTTTTCACAAATTAGAGGCCGACTAGTGACCCAGTAAGCTATTTGTCTTCCGAAAGTAGCTTTACGCAGTCTGATGGGCACCTAAGACCTTGCTGCCTTGTCAACTTTCACTCTGAACGCCATGGTTTGGATAAAATAAGTCAGCACTCAGAAGATTGCAGATTTTGGATGACAGTTGCTATGTCTGTCCAGAATGCACTTTTTACTACTCATTAACCATTATACCCCAGCAAGACACTTTGAGAAGAGCTGTTTTTCGGACGCCATTTTGTGTGTGTTTCCTCCAGTGCTCTGCTTTAAGGTAGTGGAAGCGGCTTCCTGTCTGCTTCATAGAAAGCGAAAGCCCGAACGAGCAGGTTGTTTTGCAAGAATATGTGTTCGAGGAAAGGATGCTTTTGTGGCAACCACTTGGCCCAGATAAGGGCGGACGAGAAGTGCTTATCGCACTTCTGCAACCTGGTGTGCAGAATGGACTTTTATCACACAAACTTAGATTTTAAGACTTTGGTAATAGTTCAAGCCCATGGTTTCAATCCTTAATGCTTTTCATGGTTACTTAGTTAAATCCGTTATATCAGCACTCAGCCTTCTTTTGTTAAAAAAAAGAGAGTCTCAAATTCTCAGTGTTTTTGAGGGAGGCTTCTGCCAGCGCTGCCAAAAACTAAGAAAGCCAAATCTTGATTCCACCTCATGCCTCCACCTTCTACTTCCTGTTCTTTATCTCACTGTTGCAGGGTCTTTTTCATGCATCCTTTCTCCTTATGCCACTTTTTTCAGTATCTGTTTTTCTTCGTTTCAAGTGTGATGATGAAAAATAGGTCCCAGTGCCCACACAAATGAGTGCTTGTGGTGACCACTCGCAGTCACCCTACTGGCACAAACGAGGCACAGTCAGAATGTATCATCATTTAATAATCTCAAAACTATACTACTACGATAGGAAAGAAAAACGTCAATAAAGATTTAAGATGAGGCGGATATGTAGGCCTAAACATAGGGAGTGTTCATCGTAGGTTGACAGGGCTGAATCTATCTCAGATTTTCAGGATACCCAGATGAGAAAAATGTGCATCCAAGGATTCTAAATGGAACTCATTTAATATAGTTAGTGGTTATTTCAAAATCTGGCATGAATTGTGCCTTCTGGCACCCCTGGCCCAAGACAAAGAGCTGAGACTGCGTCTGACGCTACTCCAGCCCGAGAAGCCTTTCTGAAGCGCTGGCCTGATGATAAATTAGCTCTATTTGCCCCACGCACCAGTCTGCCTATGTTGGCATTCCCGGCTTTATTCAAAAGTTTGAAATGATTTATAGAAAGACCTGTGTAGGGTCCTAGATCCTCAGCCTCTAACCTCAGTGAAACCTATCAGACACCAGTGATATGCTTGAATGGGGTGGAGAAAACACTTTCTGATTTTACCAAAAGTAAGTGCTAATCCGTTGATAATCAAGACAAATATATATGAAGCCATGACAAAGAGAAGCCACAAAACTCCTGTTCTGGCGCATTGACATTTCAACCAGGAACAAGTTAATTTCCAACTGTTTGTGCAGACAAACCACATTTTGGTACCCATAGCCAACCATCATTCATTATAACCCATCCCTAGACAACCTCACCTGCCAGTATTCAACATGAATCACCCCCAAACCAGTACCAAACACAAAACACAAACAAATACAATTTCCACTTTAGCTCCTGTCAACAAGAATCCCATAACCATAAAAGGTGCCCAGACACCGAAAGTGCTTCAGGACCGTATAGATGGTGGGAATGTGCTTCACAAATGCACTTAGCATAACATAAGATATTATGTATACCGTCCACAAAGAATGTACGAAAAATAAATCGTAAATTTGCAGATCACATGTACTAGAATTATAGCTGACTAATGTTTATATGATCTCCATATGACAGTAATGCAACTTGAAATGTATGGATTAGGGCCTCGTCAGCAAATATTTGCTCTGGTGCAAATTAGGTAACACTCGGAGCATCTCTTATTTACACATGCACTGTACTGTAGTGACCTCCCTTGACCGAATATTTACCTGCATCTTGGATATGTTCTTCAGGAAATCTCTTGTGTAGAGTGTGTGAGGGCTCCAGGCATCTCCTGGATTTGCCCCAAAAGAAATCTTTGCAAAGCAGACTCGACACATTTAGGCAGGTTTTGTGGTTGGGGAAATTGATCGAGAGGTTGTAAAGAATGCAACAGAGCGTGCAGCAAAATAGCATACTTACTATGTATTACGGGACTAAATCGAGTCTTTGGGCACATTAGCACAAGCCAGGCAGTTTATGTGATCCCACCCCAGCTATTGTATGGATTGAGTTATTTACCTTCACACAGTGTCACTGATTTTACTTTAGCTTGATGAAATGCGTTATAAATGAACACGCACTGACGAACTCCTGATTTTCTCTTAAAGGCCGGTTTAGCACTATTTTAAAGTATGTCTTGGAGATTGAGGCAAGAATTAAATTGAGGCACAAACCCCAACTGAAACACCTCTCAAAATACTTATCCCTCAAAATGACAGCCAATATACATCATACTTAACTTCCAAATAATCTCCAGGTAGAGGAAAATCAAGTAAATCTCATACTTCATAGAAACGTTTCAATGTATTAAACATAATGATATATTAACACCAAATGTAAGGAGGTATATTTTGAAAAGGTTACTCGTTTTCAGCAGAAAGATCTTTAAACTCGAACCTATGTGGCTAATATAAAAAGTCAAATTCTCAACATGTTTCAGAGAAGAGATCCAGTTCATAGCTCACTGTGCCAGATCACGATTGTAGCATATGACCTGCACAGTAACAAACGCATCTCTGTGACAAAAACAGTAACCCACTGAGCAATACACATATACTGGGGCAGATTTACAAGCCCCTTGCGCCACTTTTGCGTCACTTTTAACATGGGAAAAGTGACACAAAAGTGGCGCAGGGTTGCTTGTAAATCTGCCCCACTGTTCTTTGTCATTCGTGGTACAAGTTCTTTGCAGCAGGCATATTAGCCCTCTGCGCTACCTTAGGTGAGTCAAAACTGCACTAGACAAAACTCCCATCTCTCTCCAGCAGATACATTACCCAACATCCCTGTGCGTTAGCAAAGTTGTTAGGAAAGCAAGGTTCGTTCGGCTGGTGGAGAGTGCCTGCCACAAGCAATTAATATTTAAAAAAAAAATAATTAACACATTTGTGATTAAATAAAATGGCAGTTGCCTATGACTGATAGTTTAAGTGACTTAACATAGTCTCAATTTCTGCATTGTCCCTAGAGATAGCAATTCAGGACTTAATTTGTAAAAAAATATAAGTGCCAGGGCCCTTGTCAGGAGACAACTGCACCATGCACCACCCATTGCCAATGTCAGCGCTACCAATGACAATTCAGACTTTTTATTCATTAAAAATGACTTATACTAACCGCCCAAGCTATCATTTTATGCTTTGGGTGGCAGGTATTAGTCATTTTTAATGTACCTAGAATAAACAGCTATTGTTGTCTTCATCACAAAATTAGACAAGCAGCACCATCATGTGGCTGGCTGTCATAATTGCCGGTGTTGACAATTAAGTGCCAGTGCTGAGTACGGGAAACCACCGGCTTAAATTAAGCACTGGATAGCATGCATTTGAGATACCTATTTGTGGCAGGTCTCAGTATACTTTGAGATGCAGTAAACCTTTCATGGTAGCCTTCAGTTATAAACCCTAAACAATTGCTGTGGATATTTTTCTTTTTCTGGTAAAAACGTCCCTAGTACTTTGCGTGTGGTGCCACCATGCTAACATAGCTAGAGCAGGAAAACCCCATCTTAGCATTATCTGGAGCTATTTCGAGAACATTTTGCATGGTGCAGGTTTTGTCAGATTTCAGACCAATAAATATAATGTGTACAAAATCAAAGTAAACTAAAAAATGTGCAAATCACAACCTGGTTGCAAAGACAGCACATCAGAGATAAAATATGTTATTAAAGCACAATGTTCAAGTTAGCAAACTTGAATAAACAGAAAAATGGAAAACTATAGCCAGTTCCAACAGAAAGATTTTTGGAGCCCCAGTAAAAATTGTGTTTTGGTATTTGGGTGGTTCCTTTCCATTACACTTAGGCCTGTTGTTGTATTCTGGTACCCCCCTACTACCATTTGTGGTGGTGTAGTAACTGCCCTCAAAGGTCTTAAATATGTGCAACGAATAAAGGAAAACAGTACAATGTAATTGTATAGAAAAACAAAATGACCTTATGCATTTCATCATATAGCCACCTCTTGATATTCATCACAAACCAATCAGTGACCAAAATTAGAGACTGGGTAAATACAGATACTTAATAATTGTGTTTATTGCCTCCAAAAGGTGTGAAGTCTCTCCCTGCTACAAGCCTGAAAGCAGCGAAGCCAGCAAGATAAGGAGACCGAATCAATTTGATTTTGGACAAGACCACTCTGAATATGGCTCACTGCTCTGTTTGCCCATCGCGACCTTCAGTGGGGCGCTGCCATAAAAGGGCTCCCCAGGGAAAACAATGAGCCTGTAGGACCATGAGTTAGAAGATGGTGAAATCAATTCTCGACACAGTCTGGAAGACCTTTGTCACCAACAATAATAATTTTATTTATGATCTGAAAGCACTTTTTTGTTAAAGTAAAATTTGAATGCACAGACATTTTGGAACAACATGTTGCATCCTGCTTTGGGGTGGATTGTCCTGCTCAGCGTCAATGCGTAACACCAGTTTCTAATTGAAAGAAGAAACCATGGAAAGTGATGCCATCTCCTAATGACACATTGGAAAACTAGAGCACAGTCAATAGTTGTGACCCACTCAGCTTTGTACAGAGAGACACAATTGTGTCTTGGACACAGACTTGTGATTATGGATCTTGTGCACCTCCCTCTTCCGTGCAATAAATATGCCTGAGAAATTTGGGACCACCCAATGAAAACGTGGAGACATTACTGGTAACCCTTCAACGCCAAGAAGGCAGATGTTTTAAACATTTCCAGCTGTGGCCAAATAAGAGGTTTTCATAAACTGGTGCTTTAAAAGTGTTTTGCATGTTGTGGGGACACACTTGCATTTTTTCTCTAGTGTTACAGTGATGTCCTGTGGCAAATTCCCAATTGAGAAATGCAATTATATTTTTGTGATTTTAAATGTCCAGCTTAAGACTGAAGATGGTCATGTTGGGAAAGGGCACTTTCTGTTCATATTATTAGCACGCTGGCCTGCCTGTACATTAAAGATCTATTGTTTCCATCCGGTCCTCCTGCTAATATAAAAACCCAGCATATGTTCAGTGCTGTTGAACGTCCATGTGAGCATTGGGTCCTCCTGCTAAATATTCCGATCAAGCGATGATGTGTGCTTTCCCAGGTTCCCAGATGAGCAGTGTAGTTTAAAGCGTCCTAACCAAGAAGGGCTCCGTTGGGAGCTCATTGCCATGCACCATGGGTTGATGGCGAAGAATCCAAGCACTGGCTACAGAGTGTTGCTCTTTCATTTCACAACTTTACATGTGACAAGTTGCTCACCAAGTCAAAAGCGACACAATTTTGCACTGCCAAGGGGACTAAGTCGCTGATTTCTGATTGGTGCATAAACATTATGTTGTATAATTGTAGAGATGCTTTTAACGAAAAACAAATGTATTTTATTCTGTATACTTTGTTTATCAAAGAAAAGAGGAGGGGTTGTCTTGTTAGGCAAAACAGTGGCTTCCTGAAAAAAATGTTGGGATCAGTGTCAAAGTTCTAAACTAGGAAAAGTGTCCTGGCATCTCTGACTGGCGTCCGCCTCCTGATAAAATGTGTACATAATTTGCACCACGTTGGTACAAAGGGTCATGAGTATACCCACATTACACTGGTACTACACCAGATTTCTGAAAACTGTTTCATTTGTTGAAGTACTGTGTTTGTTTTGCACTGTGGACATTGGATGAATTGCACTGTTTTTTCAACTTAAGCACAGAGGGCCTGATTATGAGTTGGGTGGTTAATTCCGACCCGCGCTGTTCACACATGGGTTGGAATTACGAGTTGTTATGTATTTAACCCATCCAGTAATTATCAGATGTGTTAAACAACTAAAACTTTGTTTAATTTCAGCAGGTCAAACCTGCCAAAATGTAATGGGGAAAAACCATACGGTATTTACCGTCTCATGCAGATTTTGGTGTGTTAAATACCAAAATCCGCTTGTTATTCCCCAACAACTTGTACTGGGTGGTATTTATCGCACTCGAAAAATAATATACCCAGTAGTATTGTTACTTATCATGTGCGATAAATACCACCTATACTCGTAATCAGGGCCGTATTTGCCGATAATGCAAAACACACTATAAGTTTTAGCAGTGCTATAGAATTGGTTTGCCACCAGCGGGATTCAGGGGATGTGATATTGCTGATTTGCCTTGTGTGTTCGTCTGCTAAAGCTACTATGACACACTGATGACATTTAATGCAACTTAAAATATGTCTTTATTTTTAGAACGGGTTGGTTAAAGTTTTAAAAAATATATATTTTATCCTATTTATTAACATTTTGCATCTCGATTGCCTGCTTATAAACGTCTATTGCAAGTTTCTGCTGAGTAGGACTAACTCAAATAATCCAGAAAACACAAAACAGCAGCTTGAAATACAGATCTATTATACACTAAGTACATTTTGGTGCATTGAAATGGTTCACCCTCTTCTCCGGACCTGCCAGAATCTTCAGATTTTTTATTAGAAGTGAGCTATTCTCCAAAAAGAAAGCAGTGTTCCTAAAGCCGAACAGTTAATTTATTTTAAAATATTAAGAACGCTCTGGTGAGGTTTCATCCCTAGTTAAATAGCATTTCCTAGGGGACAGCGCTTGGAACAGCAGTGGTCTGTGGTGGCCAGAGAGCAAAGGGCATTGTTCTAAGTCCTACTGTTGCCTAAAGGCCACAGTCATCACTGTATCATGTCTTGCAATATGTGAAGGGAGGGATGGAGTTACCAGACAGGGTCTCAGTCACCTGACATCAAACCTCAGACTTCGAGTCAGCCAGTCGGGTATCAAATTAAATAAAGTGTGTTTTCCGGGAAATGTCTGAAAACAATTAAAATAAACGAAATCATCTATAATCAAGTGGCAAAATAAAATTCTGCTTCACCCTTTGCGGCAGCCCCTTTAGGGAGCAAAAAAAGGGTGTTGCTCCTACCAGTATTCTAGCGTTCCTACTGGCTGAGAGTTGCCACAACTTTAGCTTGCCATGACGAAACGAACTACAAGGTGATATACTAAAATGTATATCTCAACCTTAATCATAATCAAGCTAAAATCTCAGGATGAATGCATGTGTATTTAGGAAGGAAGTGGCAAAAGGGGCTTTTTACGATAAAGGGATCTGGAATTGTTTGGTAACCCAATTACAATTAGAAAAAAAGTAGGAAATGTGAATGCCACCAGGGCCTATGCAACGATTTTTGAAGCCTCTGGTGAATGGAAGATTTGCTGACGTGCGTAGTTTTTGAAAAGCCAGGCGGGTGGAGCCGACGAGTTTTAGAGCTGAGTGTCTAAAGGGCCAGGTGCGTCAGACAGGCCTGTCAAGAGACCTTTCAGAGGCAGAGGCACAAACCATACCTTTGTTTCCTGACTGATAATCCATCTCTAGGAACTTCCCACATAGCTAGCTGTTGTTGCTAAAAAACACCCTTACAGACATTTTTCATAGGCTGTTTCCTGAAGCAGAAACATTTTTTTCCCCAAAAGTATTTTATACATTTTAGAACGTTTCCTTGTTCCTTTATCGCTCTGAAGGTTGCGGAGAGGAGGGGGGTTGGCAGGCTAAGTAAGCATTGGGGCACGAGCAGACTGCTAATAATATTTTTTTTAAATCGGTTGAACGGGAACTTTAAATAGACGACTTAGAAAAGGCTGGCGGCGCCTTTTCTGTCACGCTAGGGAGCTTTTCATGTTCATGAACATAACGATGGAATTTAAGGTGCGGCCGCGGTTCTCCGTGTCGCTTTTCTTTGAACTGGGGTAGCGCCATGACACCCAGTATGCAATCCATGTTTACCTCCTGGCACAGCCACCAGGCATGTAAGGGCGCAGGTTTTTTGCTACTTCCTATAGGTATCTAACCTGTCTCGAAGATGTCCTGGCTGTAGCATAGAAAGTGTATGTATTTGTAACTGAATAATTGCTTTCAGAAACCCGTACGCTGTAACCAGGTGCCACAGACCAATGGTAAGATTCCTCTTCCAGCCCACGCACGGGGAGATGGATGACTTAATGTTTCCCAGAATCAATGTATGGTGGAGTACCAAAGCCAGCATTACACCCAAGCTTAGAGGGTCCAAGGTCAGCAAGACTGCCAGTAGACCACAGGATCACGCTCAGAGACGGCCTCACTAGTGTACATCAATGCCCTGGCGCCTTCTTGAGTCACCCAAAAGCCGACATTCCCATAAACGTATTCTTGTAAACCTCTCCAGCAGGGGTCTGATTGGATTCAAATCCCTTTGCTTAGAGTACCTCCATTTCCTTGGGTTCACAAGCCAACTTAGGTTTGCTTATTGAGTCGGTTATATGGAATATTGGTGTTTTTCAGAAGCAGGTTCAAGGATGTCCTTGGTCATGTCAAGTTACAGAGGAACAAGGATGATGTCACGTCCCCAAGATAGTGCAGTGTGTCAGTGGCTGAGCTGGGATTCGAGCACACTGCTCTGCTATCCAGATCCGTGCTGTGCCGCTGAAGTTGTGGGGCTAGCAGCCAGGAACATGTTGGTGACGTCCTCATTTCCCACCAGAGAACTCTGCTTTCTCATGCAGAGTGGAACCTTCCCTTGCGCTCGGACCATACGTTTCATTCTTACGTGGGCCATATTAATAAGATTATGCATGTCCACAACCATAACCCCAAAAAATATCAGCTGATGGTTCCAGGATAACAGGTGCCTACTTGCGCAGTGCTGCCACCTTCCTTTGCCGCTGCCCCAGTGCACGTCCTACTCACTTTGCAAGACTAAGGGACACATAGTCACATATCATTTCATGCATTTTTTTGTTAAAAATATTTGTTGTTGAAGAACGGCTTGTAAAATAATCTGTATAGTTATTTGTAAATAAAGTCTTTAAATATTTTAACACGAAATTCCGATTTTAAAATAAAGGTGATTTTTATTTCAAACGCAGCGTCTTTTCTTTCTACATCATTAAGTGGCATTGTTAGAAGTAAGCATATCTGCACCCTTTTAAAATGCTCCGAGATCCAGAAACTACTAGGTGCCTAATTATGTGTAACATTGTGAACTGTGACTACAGGATGGCTCCGTCCTACTATTCTAGCTTTAGAGCCTGCCGTAGCGGGCTCTACCGGCCATTAAAGGCCCGCTCCAGCATTAACAAGGGAGCAGGCCTTTAGTGGCCGGTTGTGCCCACTACGGAGGGCTCTAAGACTATTAGAACATTCCGCCCCTAGAGCGCAGAATGTTCTAATCTGTAAAACAAAGGATTGAAATCCCCTCGGGCTCCGTGAGGCCTTTGCTCACAGCAACATCTGTGAACAAACATTGGAATGTTGGAGCTTCAGGCTTCTTCCGGCCATTAGAAGCTCTGAGTACTCCATTGTTTTCAATGGAGCTCCCAACATTCCAATATTCTAATAATAGGGAAACACTTTTCATTGCAAGATAAAGGAGCAGTCTCTATGGAATGCCAAGCCTGGCTGAAGCAACCAAATGACATATTTCTGTCTTCTGCTACTTGCAGAGTAGCGCCTTGGGTCATTCGATCTACCTTTCTAGATCAGCAGAGATTGAAAGTAGGTGGTAAGGGAACCTTGCACTTTCCCACAAAAGTATTGTCACAGGGTCTCCCAGAGTATGATGTCTCCACTGTGTGTGTTTGTTCTAAATTAGCCTTGAAGTGTTGCACTCCACCTGCAGTTCTGTTAGATCTGTTGATCAGGTCAGAGGTATTCTACTACTGTAAGAAATGGGGTGCGGAAATAATGTTTGGGTTACATAACTGTATTCCGATTCTCTTTTATTCAGCTTATGAATTACGTACAGTTCAAATTCCTGTAGTTCTTTTCTATTCCACTGCAGTGTTGGTAGGTCATCTTGAAGAGAGAAATTATGGGGCAAGCAGCCTCCCATCACTTTTTGTGTGTTTCATGTACTGCCTGAAGTGGCTTGGGTATGCCCAGACGTGGATCCCATGCTCACTGTGTCACTGGAACCAGGCTGTACCTGGCTGATGAGCCCATAATTAGGGCGAAACCTATCCTGAGTTGCTTGGGTTCTCGGTTCAGGGAGGACCTGGCTTGGCAGTTTGGGCTGGACTGTTCCTAATGGAGCAGGGTCAAGACTGATTTGCATGTGGCTGGGTCCAAACTGAGGTGGCATGGTGAGCAAAAGAACAATGGGTTGGAGGGCTACCCCGAGTGATTGCTGGTGGTTAGACTTATTGAAAGCAGCCTCCCATCACCTTTTGTGTGTTGCAAGCCCCATATTTGTCATGCCTTCTGCAGGAAATAGTGGAGGGGTTTATGTGGCAAGTGAAGACTCAGAAACAGAAAAAATGGGGTGGTCTCAGGGTTGAAAGTGGCTTTGCCATACAGAAGATACCTCATCAAGTAAGTAGTGGGATGAAGGCCGGAAAACCAGAGTAATTAGGATTGTTGGGAATTACCTAAATATTAACATCTGTTGTTTTTATTCATTCAACTTTAATGAATGTCTGAAGCAGGGACATTGAGCAGAGGAGAACTGTCTTCTTTGTCCACCTACAGAGAGGTGTTACAGAGGGAGTGACTGCCCATCGTCTCATTCCGCACATGCTGCTAGGCATTAACAGTTTCTAATTTCCCTTGGCCTTTTTTATGCACCCTGGCCTTCGGTGCAAACCTGTAATTGCAGGACAGGCATTTATCAATTCCTAACACCCCAGTAGAGGGTAATGACGCCTAAATGTAAAGAGTAAGATAAAATGCTTTCTAATTTATCACAGATATTCACATTTATGAAAAGCCATATTCACTGATGCTATTAGGGTGTAATCAGGATAAGCAAATGTTTGCCACAATCTGCAACGACAATGAAGCAGTGCTTATGGACTATCTTAGTGCCTACAGTTTATTGTTAAGAAGCCTTTCCACCAGAAGAATCAAAATAAAAGGCTTTATTCCCAAGTTGTTAGTGCACACCATGAAGATGGAGCTTGTCTGACAGGCACCCACAGCAACTGCTAGACCTCAGACAGCTTGTACTACACTGCATTAACATTTTTGTAACATGTAAACCTTCCCGAATATAATTAAGGTGTGCACATTTTGCATAAATGCGTCGATGTAATTATGCAAAATTTCCCAAATGTTACCTGTAAATACCTCAAACGTGTCTTACACACAAAAATTAAGCAAAGACACATTTTGCAGTAAACAAAATAGTGCAAAACGGCTTACAGCATGACCCATGCGAGTGGCCATTTTGAACAAGAAAAGCCACTGACTCTAGCTAGCAACTGGTTCTTTCCTAGCTCTGTCCCCTAATCCAACCCCATCCATCCCAATTTTAGTCATCTGTCCAATTTTTAATTTTTCTTTTTTTATTGAGGAAAAAAAGGTAAAACCAATACAAATACAAATACATAAGCATCAAGTCAGCATTATTATCTACAACATCTTACAATAAATATCCTTATTTTACAGGGATAACCCATTGACAAAATGTATATTGTAATACTTATTCATTGCTATAAAGGACTGCATTGAAAATTGAGTGCTTACCTCAGATACTGAGGTCAACTCTCCTTATCTAGAGCTCCCATTCATCCCGAAAGACATTATACAGCATCCAGGCACCTAGCCACGGGTGACCAGACAACTGCACCTCTAGCCCTTGCCCTCCTACCTTACCAGAGAGAAACTCTCTTCTCGATGGAATGTTGCCAGAAATTTAGGGCGTTATTGTAGAAGTGCCCCTGGGGCGCAACGGGCGTTTCCGACTGCTTTGCACTCCCCGGGGCACTTTGGTATTACAGAAGGGGCAGCAGACACTTGTGCGTCCCCTTCTGTAATACTGAAAGCGCTGGCGCCCATACAGCACCAGAGCTTCCTCAAGAGGTCTTTCCCTCATTTGCATGTGGGAGTGGCCCCATGCAAATGAGGGAATCCCTATGCCTGTGCACCCGCGCTGTATTACAGACGTGGGCGCAGAGGCAAAGAAGCTCTCAGGCAGCGCACTGACAGTACACCATCTAAAAGGTGTCGCACTGTCAGTGCATCCCTTGATTGCAGCCCTCTGGTGGGGGGAAAGTGGGTCCCATGGACCCCCCAGACACCTCCTTGCAGGCAGAGGTGGTCACTCACTGCACCCGCCTGCAAGGGGATCTTTAATCCCCTTTAAAAGTGCAGGTGGGTTGCTGCCTGCACTGTGAAAACATGGAGCGGCTTTAAAGCAGCCGTTCTGTTTTTCACATGAATTCGCTGCCCCCAGGGCAGCGCGAGTTCGCGGCTGCCCTGGGGGCAGCGCATTTTCCATAATGCGTCGCATTTTCCTGGTTAGCGCTGGGCTCACCTTTTGAAAGGTGCAGCCAGCACTAACAAAGAAAATGCACCACATACATAATACGGTCCCTAGTGATCCACTGCCAAAAAGAGGCGGGTTCCGGGTCCAGCCATGCTGCTGCCATGCCATGCTGTTGTGGTACCTATTCGTGTGACAGCAGTAGTAATGCTTTGAGTCTGTCCTTCATACAATGAGGATGTATCCCCTAATAGGACCTGCTGGGATGTAAATTAGCTTGGTCATTTAGAATCCTGTACAGGAATTCACATATTTTATTCCCGAACACTCCTAATTTCACACAGGAGAAAAACATATGCACAAAATTTGCATCGCTCTCTCCGCAACGCGGGTAATTTGAGTCCATCCTTTACCCCAGCTACACATTTTTCGAGGAATATAATTTAGATTGTACAACATCTTGACTTTTCAGTCTGGCAGTCAGTAATATCTCCTGCCCGATGGTTAAAGCTTGCTGAAAGCATATGTCCTCAGGGGCAAGACCCAACCTTCTACCCCATTTCCCTTGCTGTACATCCTGATCAAACTGTTTTAATTTTAGTTTCACCTTCAACACTCAGAGACGAAATTACTGCTAACTTATCCAATGATCTTATTTCCTTTTTCAATTTTTGGGTGAAGTCTCTTATTTGAAAGCATTCAAATAACTTTGCAGTGGCAATCCATATTTTGACTGCAGAGCTGTGAAGGTGCAAAATTAGCGCTCAGAAAAGACATCCCCCAATGTCCATATGCGCACATTTTTCTACACTGTGCAGTGTTCATCATGGAAGACTGAAGGGAACAAAGCTACCCAGATTTTATATGCAGCTTTGATCATTTTGAATCAGACTTTTTTTCATAATAACTGGGATCCAGAATTCTTAGAAAGCAACCTTTAACAACCTTTCTCAAGGTTAATTCACAAATACTCGGCAAGCTCCCTGGTTCATGATGCAGCCCATTAGAGCCTGTTACTACCGGTTCCATAAAGTGCAGCATGGCGGCCCAAAGATAGTTCTTAATACAGAGTACGGCAGGGTTGCCCCTGTCCAGTGGGAGGGTTACACATTTCTGCACCCTTCTCACTCTTTTGTATTCCCAGATAAAATTATTACAAATTGCACCCAGCTTCTTTAGCCAGTCAATCCCTACTGCTAGTGGAATTGCTCTAAAAAAGTAAAGAACTTTAGGGAGTACCAGCATCTTAATAACATTGCATCGACCTATCATCATCCGATGGAGATTGTTGATATATACTAAATCCTTCTTAATTTCGGGTAGTAAAGGATCATAATTTAATGGAATAATATTACGCATAGTAGAAGTTATAACTTCACCCAAACAGGTCGCCCTATCAGTCTTTAGGTTATCATTTATGGGAGTATCTTCATTACACATGATTTGGGTCTTTCCATTATTGAGGAGATATCCTGATATCTGCCCAAACCTAGCTGCTTCCACCTCGATTTCCCTCATAGCTCTATTAGGATCTGAAGTTACGTTGGCCACTTCATTGGCTTATGCCAGCCTTTTAGTCCTAAGTCTGTTTACCACATCATGCCTTATGACTCAACTATTAATTAATTTGACCAAAAATGATTGAAATATAGGGCAAACAGCAGAGGAGAACATGGGCAGCCCTGCAGCGTTTCCCTTGTAGTCTTAATACTCTCAGATTTCAAGCCGATCAAATGTGTTTTGGCTGTTGAGTTTTTATGCATAATTCATATGGGTGCCAAATAACCAGGACCCTCACCTAGCCTCTCTAATAGATCCCATTAGTATAACCATGTAACTCGATCAAAAGCCTTTACCACTTCAAGCAGGATCATTGCAATAGCGGTCCTCCTGGTTTCAGCTATGTCAAACAAAGTTATTGCCCGTCTAATATGATCTATTGCACTTCAACCTGGGATAAACCCATGCTGCCAAGGAGAGACCAATCTGGCAATAACCCTGTTCACCCGGGTCGCTAACACCTTTGAGTAACTTTTAATAATCACAATTAATTAACAATTTGGGCCTGTATGAGTTAGGATTCAGGGGGGCTTTCCCCTTTTTTAAAAGCACAACCATATTAGTATTTGACCATGATCATGGGGCTAGATTCCCCCCTCTATGCATCCATAAGAGCACTAAGCATTTCGACTGGCAAGGTCGTAAAAATAATACGATAAAACTCTAATGGAATTTTATCTGGCCCAGCTGCCTTCCCAAGAACCAGTTCACTGCTTCTCTTAGGTCATCTACCGTAAATCGTGAATCAAGATCGATTGTATCCTCTTCCCTGAAAGCTTTGATCGTTACTTGGCCCAGATACTGCTTGATTTTTTTAAAACATATTTTTATTGGTATTTTATATATTAGTGCTTTGGTTTACATGCAAACAAGTTTATACACATCATTTTGGATATGAAGCATATAATCAGTTATTCGTTTCTAGTTTAGAATGATAAGTAATTATGCTTTGTTTCTTCAGTTTTTGGCTGGGTCAATACATAGAGGCATTATTAAACTGTGATTACCACATTTATATGACAACCTAAGTGTTCCTCTTACCCTCCAGCTTCTAGACAAGGGCCCAGCAATGCCATTTATGTATGAGTATTTAACTTTAAAACCAAACTTTGAACTAAACTTGTGTAGGAGAGTGATGTATATGTGCGTCTAGGGGTATCTACTCAGGGGTGATTGCCAGCCTGCAGCTGTTAGCCAGTGTGGCCTACCGGTTGTATCTGGGATCAGCGCAATGCTCCCCTCCCATGCAATTGCTATGAACACCTGTGGTGCCAGGGGGTAACATCTTCGGTACGGGTATGTGGGTGGTTTGTTTTATTAATAAAGGGCTGCTGTGAATGGATACTTCCTACTGGTCGGATGCGTTCCCTCTTCCCTCGCCCTTACTGCTTGTCTGTGTTGGGTTTTCCCAAGCTAACAGAGTCTCTTTCCATTGATCTGCTATAGGTTGCTGCCGCACTCCCCTAGATTCTTCCCAACTCAGGGCTCTGCCTTCGGCTCCAGCCCAGCTGATTACCTCATGATTCCAGGTTGTGACCTGTGGCCCACTGGTTGATTTCCAAGTCAGCGCTATCCTTCTTTTGGCTAGGGCCATGGCTAGGTCTATTTGCCTGTTCCCAACTTTGCGCTTATGTGGCCGGGGGAAGAGTCCCAACAGACTTCAACCATGGGGGACAACTTTCGCCCTAAGGAGGCCTTAATCTTAGTCAGTATTTCGTCCCAAAATTTGCGTACCATTGTACATCCCCAAGTCATGTGTACGAAGTCTGCATCAATGTGTTCACAACTCGGGCACTTTCGCAGTTCCCCCCTATATATGATGTTAAGGCGATGGGGCGTCATGTATGACATGTGCACAAAGTTAAATTGTATATATTTCAATCGTGTGCTGAGAGAGATCTTCATAGGGAATTGTAGAATCTTGCCCCACTCTGCGTCTGTGATTTCCCTAACTATGATCCTTTCCCATTTCCCTCGTAACATGTGCAGCGGGGGAGAGATGCGCTCAGCAGTGTAACGTAAAACCATTTCACCTGGTGCCCCGATTCATCTAGGGTACTCAATGAGTGCAGTACTGGACGTGTCTCCGGTTCCTCCCTGCCCATTTACCATAGCTGCCCAAAGGTGCGCGCCAAGGCCTCATATTGCATATTGTAGAAATTGTCCCGCGGGGAGACCACGGCTATCTACCAACTCTGCAAACGGGATTAGTGTTTTCTCTTGGTAACAGCCGCCTACTGTATCTAGCCCTGTTTCCGTCCAGGGGGACAATTGGTCTGCTGTGAATATTGATTTTGGGTCTCCATGTGGTAAACCAACTAACGGCAACATTGGAGTGTACCACAGGGTCACAGTCAGTTTGGCCAGGCATCGTTTCCAGCTCTGCAAGGACGTGGCTTGCAACGTCGATCGGTATGGGACTATGGGGCATATTAGCAAGACCCACGTTATAATTATCGCCGTTTTAGCGGCAGGAAACTGCCGCTAAAGCGGCGATAATGGGCTTGCTAATATGCGTTATGGAATTCAATAGAAGCACAGGTTAGATGTCCTGCACATCTAACCTGGGCTTCTATTGGAATTCTATAACGCATATTAGCAAGCCCATTATCGCCGTTTTAGCGGCAGTTTCCTGCCGCTAAAACGGCGATAATTTTAACGTGGGTCTTGCTAATATGCCCCTATGATCTTAGGATCTAACAGCTTGGCCAGCAGGAGGTTGGGGTGTGTGTTGTGCTCCATCAGGAAAGTTCCCTCTGTGTTCACCCCTTCCCACCATTGCGCCAACCATTGCAGCTGGGTCGAGATACAGCTCAAAGTTCGGTACCCCCAGGCCGCCATCCATCATAGGGCTCACACACGCCTACAAAGCCCTCCACAACACCGGACCCCAATACCTCAACAAAAGAGTCTCCTTCTACGCCCCCAGGAGAAACCTCCGATCCACTGACCTGGCCTTGGCTGAAATCCCCCGCATCCACAGAACCAGAACGGGAGGCAGATCTTCTCCTACATTGCAGCCAAGACCTGGAACGAGCTCCCTCTTAGAATCAGACGAAGCCCAACACTTCAAGCATTCAGGAAGAGCCTCAAGACCTGGATTTTCAGATGACCAGATTCAGGAAGAGACCCAAGACCTGGCTTTTCGGATGACCGGAGCTGCCCAAACCCACCCAGCGCCTTGAGACCCTCACGGGTGAGTAGTGTGCGCTACAAATCCCTGATTGATTGATTGATTGAGGGTGCTGTAGCATCCTCAGCGACACTCTCCTCCATCCATCTCCCCAAATTAGGTCCCGCAGCAAGGAGTCTAGCTGTCGAAACCGCCCCGTGGGCATCAAGACCGGTAGGTTGACAAAAAAATATAGAAGATGGGGTAGCAAAACCAATTTGGTCAGTGAGATCCTGGCCATGATAGATAGTTGCAGGGTACGCCAGAAATGCACACATGACTGGAGGGACCCGAGTGCCCTGTCCAAGTCCCCCTTTCTTAGATCATCTAGAGAATGAAAGATGAGGATGCCTAGATATTTAAATGAGTGCAGCGTCCAGTTAAGGTCAGCCGGCAGAGTCGCAGGCCTGGGCAGGGGTCCCGCCATGGGGAGTAGGTACCTCTTGGACTTGTTGACCCTTAGGCCCGATAGTATTCCAAAGCACTCCAGGAGTTGTAGGGCTGTCTCGCTTCCCTCAAATAAATCAGGAGGTCGTCTGCATACAAAGAGATAGTATGTATCCGACCATCTACCATGAGTCCCATTCCCTCGCCTCCCTGGCGAAATAGTGCGGATACTGTTTTGCCCGTCTTTACCCTTGCCGTTGGACATGCATACAGAAGTTGCACCCATTTCACCCAGCCCTTCCTGAGGCCCATGCGCCTCATTGTCTCGAACAAGTAGTTCCAGCATACTGTGTCAAAGGCCTTTTCCATGTCGATTGAAAAGACTGCAGCCTGTGGCATGGTAGAGTATGGAGTAGAGTCTGCGTAGGTTATAGGAGGTGTTACGGGATGGGATGAAACCGTTTTGATCAGGGTGTATAATGGATTTCATATGCAGGAGTAATCTAAGTTGCAGGACCTTACTGAGAATCTTGAAGTCCATGTTGAGCATAGAGAGTGGTCTGTAATCCTTCACCCGGGCACCCACCTATGAAGTCTTGGGTAGTGGGATCACAAGCGCATTCTGGGTAGTTTTGGGGAGGCCTCCTAGTCGTAAGGATTCTGCGTACAGAGTCACCAGCTGTGGCACCAATGTGGGGGCATACCTTGCGTAAAATTCCGCGGGAGGCCATCTGGCCCCAGTGTTTTGCCAGAAACTATGTCTGTGATAGCTTTGCGAACTTCCTGCAGGGTCACTGGGCCACCCAGCTCCTCTTGCGTCTGTCTATTTACAGTCCTGAGTGGTAGAGGAGCTAGGAATTCCCTAAGTGCTGACTGTGGGACTGGCAGGGGGGGCAGTATACAGCGTCTTGTAGTACTCCTGAAATAAGGTGTTAATCGCTTCAGGGTCAGAAATAGATTCACCTGTTTCAGTCCGGGTGTGTGTAATCGGTGTCCCTTGGGTCTCTGGTTTGATCAACCACGCTAGTAGGCGGCCAGCTTCCCCTCCGCCCTCTGCACCCTATCGAGGTATTCCCTATGGTTGTGGCACCTCAGTCTCTCTAAGGTCTCGGAGCGTGTACTTGTCTTCTGCAGTCTTAAAGAGGAGCGGGCGTCAGCTCCATGTGCATTATCTAGCCTTCGCAGCTCATCCTTCAAGTCTATCAGTTCCTGCCGCATTTCCCTCTGTGGTCCGATTGACTGGCCCAGGCAATGTCCCCTCACCCCCACCTTAAACGCCTCCCACTCCACCAACGCCGAGGACGCAGTGTGGGCATTAACGGGGAAGAATGTATCAATAAGGTTACCCAGGGACTCTCTGAATGGGGTATCTTCTAGCATCCCAGGGTTAAGTCTCCATAGGAGGACTGGGGGGCACTCACCCAGGGGTCGATAGGTCATCAATAAAGGGCTATTATCGGAAAAGGTCTGCCCCAAGTATTCAGTATGTGTGATAGAGCTGCTGAAGGCCGGTGTACCCACAAAGGTGTCTAACCTAGTGTGTAATTGATGCACAGGAGAGAAGAAAGATATTTTCCGCGTTCTGCACCCTCCAAATATCTTCTAGCCCCTAATGATTCTTCCAGTCATGGAACCCCAATGCTGTAAGGTAGGTATGCGCACCCGGTAGGGGGAGTTGAGAGCGATCCGCTACCCTGTCAGCAACACAGTTGGAATCTCTACCCAGCACTGCATGTCCCCCCATGAACTCGGCCATCTGGGCCGAAAGGCAGGGGAGGAAGGCGACCTGGTCCTGGTTGAGAGCATATACACTGCTCAGCATTCTCTCCCAACCAAATAGCCTCCCTGTGATGTGCACGTATCTACCCTCCCTGTCTATAGGGTCAAAAGGGACTCCAGCCCGTATCCATATCAGCGAGCCCCGGGCATAAGCTGAATAAGTAGTTGCAAAAATCTGCCCTCTCCAGCGCCTGTGCAATTTCTCTACCTCACCCCTAATTTGGTGAGTCTCCTGGAGGAGGGCTATATGTACACCCCGTCGCCTTAGGTAGGCATACACATTGTGACGTTTGATCATAGATCCCATCCCTTTTATGTTCCACGTTAGGAACTTTAACATGTGTTGTGTGGGTGGCATAGTAACTAAGTATATCTTTAATTCTCACCCCTTCAGCCTTCCCGCCAAGCTGGCCCCCAATTTATAAAATCCCACCCTCTCCCGCAAACGAGGAAAAACAAACCATTGGAAGAACACCCGCATTGAACAACTCCCTGATCCCAGAGCAGTCTGGCAACAGCCAGCCGCCCAAACCTTATGCAAAACATCAGTTTCTAGTTAAGGCCCTAACCAACCACGGAGAAGACCATAGAGGGGTCGTGGCCGATTTAGAACTTAGGTGAAAGTCAAATGTCTGCATGGGCTTCACCGGCACAGATTAGGCCCAGTCCAGGCTGGCCCTCGGGCAGCCATCAGGGCAGCCCCGCTCCTATGGGGTTCCCAGGTTGACTGTGTGAGGATTCATTGTCAGATATTCTCATCTGCCGTCTTCGGGGTCACCACTGGGAGGGTTATACTATCACCTCGGGAGGAGTCAGATTCCAATCCCTCTGTCCCTCTTGCTGAGCATTATCCCACCTCTGAAGGGGATTGTCGGTCCTGCAGAATTTCAGCCACAGCCTGCAATGCCGTGGCTCTCTCCCTCTCCATTTGCGATGGACTTGGCTTCTTTGGAGCACCACGCCCGGGTCGTCTCCTGATTCTTTTCCTGGGTTCACGAACTGGGAGCGACCCGCGAGTCCCAGTGCCACCTGCTGTCCTTCAGTTTTGTAGGCTTCGATCCATTCCCATGCCAATTTGGGGTCTTCACAGAAATGGGCTTTCCCATCTAAGAGTATACACAGTCCGGCTGGGAATATTAGAGAGTATTGGAGTCCCTCGTCTCTCAGTGCTTTCTTGACTTCAAGGAAAGAGGCACGTCGTCTCTGGACCTCTAGTGTGTAATCGGGGAATAAGGAAACTTTACTATTACCCACCACATAAGGGCCGTTGGTGTGCTCCTTCTGAAACAGAGTATCCCTGTCTTTAAAGTGGAGTAGTTTGGCCACCACTGGGCGCGGGGGCCGGCCCAGAGCCGGTAGCCTGGCTGGGACCCAGTAGGCTCTTTCTAGACTGTAGAAGGTCGACAGTCTCTCCGGTGTGACCACTGTGCGAAGCCAGGGCTCCAGGTAGGCGATCATGTCACTTCATTCTACTCCCTCTGGTAGGCCCAGGACTCTCATGTTATTCCTCCTGTTCCGACCTTCTGCATCCTCAGCCCTGCGCTCCAGTGTGAGGACTCTGTCACAGAGTTCACCCACCTGTAGAGGTAGTGCTTGGTGCCCCGGTGTGAGGTCCGCTATAGGGGATTCTGTCAATTTCACTATTTTGGCCAGTTTTTTATGTTCCGCCCTAAGGAGACCCTGTCCCACTGACACCATGCTTATATCTTGGTGCAGTGTTGCTTTGGTGTCAGCCATGGCTTCTAATATTTTGGCCAATTGTTGTTGCACTGGATCTTCCTGGGGTTCCGCGATCATTCTGTACTTGCTCATGAAATTCATCTTCCTGATCTTGAGTGGCCCCCGTCTGTCTCGCCCTGGGCTTGCCCATCTTGGATCACAGGGTGTACTCAGAAGTGGTTGAGGTAGCAGTGGTATGGGGCAATCCCTCCTACAGTGCCCAATGTCCAATGTAGTAGCTTGTAGCCAGGTAAGATCGTGAGACTAACCCGGGTCGCCCCCACATGGTTCTAAAGTCATGTAGCCCAGCGATTATATGTGCTCACCAAGTGGAGACCCCCAACGTGCGAGCTCCGTCCGGAGCTCCAGCAGAAGCACCCACAGGTGCGAGGGTCCAGGGCCGGACTAGCCCCTGCTGTTCGTCGCAATCTTATAGGGGGGGAGAATCTCTCCCTCAATCTGTCATTAAGCCCGCCTCGAGATTTCTATGCAGGCCAATCAGTATCTCCAGCCCAGGGGGGTCGCCCCCAGTTATATTCTGGTCAGGGGCTGTATAATGTAGGGACCCCCCCAGAGGTCACAGCAGCTGGCCAGGTCTCCTCTGGCTATCTATTCCCTGCAGGGTCAGACCTCGGCACCCCGGATTTGTAGGCCCAAGTTCCGCAGCCTTCCTCCTGTCTTGGGTCCTAGCCAGTAGGCAATCTCAGGCGTCTCCAACCCACTGCCGACCATGCCGTTCCCACGCCAGGGCTGTGCTCACCACAAATGTCCCCTCTCAGCCCCAGGCCACAGCTCGATGCCGTGGGCACTCAACTCAGAGAGGGGCCCCACTCGCAGTAGTGCAGCAGTTGGGGGCGTTCTTGCCAGTCACCGACCTCGCTCCACCCCATGTCGACACCGGACCCCAACCCAGGCCTGGGCATCCGCTGCCGCCACTCACCGCCCTTCTTTTTGGGTAGCCACCTGGTTTCCTTTCCTGGTTGCTCTTCGGCATTCTCACTCAGGCGCAGCAGCACTACGGCACCAACCAGGCTGCAGCAGGGCCTCCCGGGCTTCGGTCTCGCCGCGGCTGCCTGGCCCCCACTGATCTCTCCGCTCCACCAAGGAGCCACCTCCGCAGCACTGTCTCACCGCTAGGCAGTCCTCATCTAGCCCTCACAGTCCCAGGCTGGTATGATCACCTCTCAGGGCCACACTGCCTCCGTCCCACATGAGATCTAAGCTGCCATTTTGGGAAGCGCAGGCCCGCTCCCTCACTCCCAGGTCCTGGTCGCTCGGGTTCCCTCAGCCAGCATGCAGCCCCAGGTGACGTCTGGGGTCCTTTTCTTGCATAGGGGACTGCCCCGCCGGGTGCCCGGGTCCCCAGCTACCACGGATGCATCAGGATAATTGGCAGGCCGGTGCAGAGCTTCGGGCTCATGTGTCCACCATCTTAGGCTATCAAGCCACACCCCCCAGATACTGCTTGATAATATCCACTCGGGTGCCCAGGTCCTCCTGATATAAAGTGCTATAGAACTCAGAGAAAACTCCAATGACACCTTCCGGATTATTGACCATCTGGCCTTGTCTATAAATGATAGCGGTAATTACGCCCTTTGTTTCTTTATGCCTAGCTTTCAGGGCTAGCTGCTTCCTTATGCGGTCACTGTATTCATAACGCTCAGTCTTGTATCCTTGATATTTCTCTGCAGCCTCCTGACAAGAAAGCTATTGATCCCAGCTTTAACAGCTGTTATTGTCATCTGGTGCCCCTCCCCTCTGTCTGCCCAGTCATATTCACCTTTATGTGAGCCCCTTCCAGGCTGGCTTATTCCTCACCGAGTGCCTTAATTCTATTGTAGCTAACCCTCTGGTTGTTGAGGCTGGAACTTAGTGTTTCGCCTCTGATCCTGGCCTTCAGGGCATCCCATACTACCACTGTTTTAGCACTTCCTTTGTTTATATTTAAAAAAATCAATCCACCACTGTCTTATGTGCCTTACATAATTAGGGTTCAACAGTAAGGCTCTACCGAATGACCATGAGCTTCTTGGTCTAGCGCTGATATACTTACAGGATCAAGGGGTTATGATCAGAAAATACTGTTGGATATTTCGATATACCAACCAAGTATAGGAGAGTAGATGATGCATAAAAAGAATCCAGGTATACATGCTTTTTATGAGGATAAGACTAATTCATAAACCTTTGATTTGAACTCTCTAGGGACGCCCATACATCAAACAACCCATGCAAGTCCATAAGTTGTCTTAAAGCACGATAAACCTTGGGTTTGCTCCCAAAATATCTCTAAATGGAGGGGTTTACCAATCCTATATGACAGTTGAGATCTCCACACAGTACTATAGGTGTAGGCCAGGATGTCAGTTCCAAAGACATGTTATCAATAACTGCAGCTTCATCAAGATTGGACCCATAGATCAAACAGACAGTAAACCTGAATAACCTTACTTGACATTCGGCTAGAATCCACCTGCCCAGTCTGTCTGAGGCGCTTTTTTTAATATCACAGAAGCCATCTCTAGCTAATAGGGCTACCCCTCTCACAGTACTCCCCTGTGTAGTGTAAGCCAGCAATCTATATCCCATAGCCCGTAACAGATGTTTCTTATCTATTGAGCTGTGCGTCTCCTAAAGGCAGATAATATGAGTCCTCATTATCCGCAATCACTCGTGCAACCTAGCCCGTTTAAACAATCATTCAAACTCTAAATATTAACTGAAACAATGAGAATCTCAGTCATCAGGGTACAAAGGAAAAAGAGAAAGTCTTAGACCTCAGCAGCAATAAGCAGAGCGCAACTTGTCAAATTTGAAACATCTCCGAAGGAGCTTCCCTCCTGAAAAACAAAAGCCAGCACAATCTAGCACAATCTTATTACCTTATTTCTTCATTTTTCTTTTTCTTCCCTAACCTTTCCCTTCCGCTATTCCTCCCACCATCCCCCTCCCCACATTACCTGCAAACCTTATACCTTGCCCTCCCCTACCCACCACACACCCACTAACCCCAAGAGAAGAAGACACAGGCCTAGTGATGATATCACCCCCATCCACCCATAGGATGAGAAAAAAGAAAATAAATTCCCACATGATTTGTCAAATTGACCGCTCATACGCCTACTCCGCCCCCCAACATTAATTGCATATTATGCTACATGATCCTTGTTCTAGAACATTATTGTGGAGCAGACTCTTATTTCAGATAATCCAGGTATTCCATAGCCTTTATCTCAGAGTTAAACATATGAGTCTTCTCATTATACACTACTTTGAGCCTAGCGGGATTGAGGAGATAGGCATGAGCTCATTGTCTTGGAATGGCTTAATCATGTGATGGAGCCTCCAGTGCCACTCCACTTATGTATGGCAAAAGTCTGGTCTCGCCAAAAAAAAATTACGATCAAAGCATCGCTTTGCCTCAGGGCGTGATTTTAAAAAAAAAGTTGCCTCAGCAGGAATTTACCAAAAAAAAACAAGATAGCCTTTGGATTGGGGTCCAGAGAGGTGCACTTCTTCAAAGACGTTTGGGGCATCAAGGGAAACCTATGAACCCTTTGTATCTCTTGGTTCCAGTCCCAGCCATCCACTTTTGGAAAACTGAAATTACTTGTTGATAAATCCTCTCAAATCTTGACCCTCTGCCCATTCCATGACTCCCAGAATACTTAGGTTCTTCTGATGCTGTCTAATTTTGAAATCCTCCAACTTCCACTAAACATCCATTAGTTGGGACTCATGGGCCCGCAACTGTTCTCATATTGAGGCAACCTCTGTCTCTAACACAGTAGTCCGCTCCTTAACTGCCAAGATCCTCTCCACTATTTCAGAGCAAGACTTTGAAATTTTCCGCACTGTGCTCTGAAGCCGACTGGAGGCTGCCTGAGCACTACGACTATCATCCTGAGTCTCCTCTCGATGAGACATTATACTTTGATATATGATCTCCAGAGCAAGAGGGCCACTCTCTTGAGAATGCTGACCGACCCTTCATTTGGGCATGATAGATCTGTGATAAGGTGCTGAGTCCCTGAGTAGTCCTGTTTCTGATCACTTCTTGACCATCTTCTCTGTGTAGATTTTAGATTTCGCTTTCAAACAGTGGGCCAATGTTCCTGCCCAGTCCTCTCCCTCAGAAACAGATCCACTGACATCAGAAGAGAGACTTCCCGACACCTCCTCCCCATGTCCCCCAGATTATTCTGCAGAGACATCAGAAAGAGAGAAAAAGGACTCTACTATCTCGTTATCTGATCCTTGGCGTTCCGGGGTTACAGAGCTTACTTCTAGATTTGACACTTCTGCAGCTCCCAAGTTATATTTCGCCCATTGATCTTTTACAGACCCAGAGCCTTCCTTTCTTGGGGAGATCCTGTGTGTCCCATAAATAATTCCTGGGGTCGTGATCCCTCTAGCCTTGAGCCTGGCAAAAGTAAGTGAGCCAGCCCCTGTCACCGGTTTCCTCACTACATTAGGCTATGCATTATTGCTACTGACCTGTAGTCTAGCGATAGAGAGTTGAAGCACCAGCTCCTGATCCACCATACCTTGTTGTTGACCTGATATAATCTCCTCGGAGAATCCGCCTCTGCCATCGCCTGGCTGGATCTCTGGGGTAGATGTATGACCGTTTTTTGCGGTCGCAAATGGCAATTCAGCCCGTTTGCGACCGCAAAGTTGGTCAGCCCCATGTACAAACCATATTTCGCGAGTCGCTAACCTATTAGCGACTCGCAAAATATGGTTTGCGACTCACTATTAGGAAGGGGCGTGCCAAGGGGGTCCCTTCCTAATAGCGAGTCTGACTGCTATGTATGATTGTTTTGCGACCACATTTGTGGTGGCAAAACAATCGCAGTTTACCACCCTTTTCAATAGGGTGGTAAGCCACTCGCAAACGGGAAAGGGTCCCCAAGGGACCCCGTCCCCTTTGTGAATGGGTGCAAAATTATTTTTTAAGAGCAGGCAGTGGTCCCAGGGACCACTGCCTGCCCTTAAAAAATGAAACTGAAAAGTTTCATTTTTCTTTTTTAAATGCATCCCGTTTTCATTTTGGGAAAACGGAATGTATTTTGAAAAAAAACTGCTTTATTAAAAAAGCAGTCAAAGACATGGTGGTCTGCTGACCCCAGCAGGCCACCATCTCTGTGAGTGCTAGCCATTCCCAATGGGGTCGCAAATTGCGACTGCCTCATGAATATTAATGAGGCATGCAATTTGCGACACCATTGGGAATCGCAAACCGTGTCTGAGACACTGTTGTGCATTCACTTTTGCGAGTTGCAAATTGCGAGTCACAATTCGACGCAATTTGTGACTCGCAAATGTGAATGTTCGTACATCTGGCCCTCTGTGCCTTGTTCTCTCTGGCTGGTATCTTGGCTACTTGGATGCTCTTGCTAATGCTGGCCCCTGCACAACCAACTTTACTGCAGGTCTGTTGTGGATTAGTGCTGGTCTCAGTGCCAGAAATGTGTAGCTGCAAGTTTTGCTGTTGCCCACTCTCTGTTCTGCCTGTTGTTGAATTATGTTTACTTATCATATCCTTAATAGTATATTGTATGCAGCCAGTCTTTTGGCCTGCAGAAATATGAGGAATCGTGTCTCTAGCCACGAGCACTGAAGAAGAAATGGTCTCCAGTTTCTTCACCCACTTGGAAATGTTGCACCACCCCTGTCCCCGGTTTGCATCCGGGTACGATCACAGGCTAGAGTCAAACCTTTTGGCGACTCCTGTGTTATTGGGTGTATGAGTGGTTGTGCAGGTGTGTGAGTGGATGTGTGAGTGGATGTGTGAGTGGTTCTGTGGATGATGTCATGAGTGATGTCATTTGAGGTGTCATTAGTGATGTCATGAGTGATGTCACTGAGTATGTCATGAGTGATGTAATATATGAGGTCATAAGTAGTGCATTTCGGGGGCGTAAGTTATAGTTATCTCAGGTAACTATAACTGCTGAATTTCACTGGTTTTGTATGAGTGAAATCTGACCCTAACTATAACATCCCAGTATCCTTTGTTTTTTCAGTGAATTTCTTAGGTTTTTTTAAATTCAATTACCTAACTATGATATCTCTATAACCTTAGTTTTTTTTCAGTGAATTTCAAGGTTTTTTTTAACGTCAAGTAGGATGTCCATCACAATGCACGGTGGGAGAAGGAGGGGGTGGACGCAGGGCCTGGCCTGGCATTGTGCTGCCCCTACCTAAGCTTGCTGCTCCTACTCCTTTCCTCCTTGCCACCCATTGTCCAAGTCCATGCTCCTGCTCCCTCATTACAGCTCTGTGTGGCCTTTGTTCTGCTACTGCCCTTCACACCTGCCCTGAACAGTTAGCTTTCTGCTCCATCCACCTGCTCCCTACCCTCTGTTGTCACAGTCTATGCACCATTCGCCTCCATCCTGCCCTGCATGGTCCCATGTCCTGCCACTACCCTCCATTTAGCTTGATGTTTCTGCCCATGCCTCCTGCCCTCCGTTGCCCAATTCTATGCCCCATTATTGTCCTCCTACTTAGCCTCTGTGCTTAGCTCGCTGCCCCTACTCTCCTTCCCTTGCCCTCTGATGTCTGTGTGCATGCCCCTGCTCCCTCCCTTTTGGACACCATGTTCCATGGACCTGCCACTGCCCCTCCTATCTACTCTTGAGTGTTCTGCTGAGCTGCCATTGCCCCTACCACCTGCCTAGCACGATCAGATGGCTGCCATCTGTTCCTGCCACGTCCACCCTGACTGTCCAAGCTCCATGCCCCTATCCCCTCCCTCTTGTCCTCTATGGTCCATTTTGCTGCCACTCCCTTCTGCCCTCCATGCTCTGTTATGCTACAACTGCTCCTCCTGCCTGCCCTGTGTGGTCTGTTGTGAAGCCCCTTCCCCTGCCCTCTTTTGTCTGTGTCCAGCCCCTACCTTCCTTCTGTCCTCCATGGTACTTTGTGCATGCCCTGCCCCCTCCCTCTTGCCCACCCTCCCTCTTGACATGTATGGCCTTCTGTGCTTTCACAGCCCCTCCAATCCGCATGGTCAGCCTGCTGCCACTGACCCCCGCCCACCTTCCCTCCGTTGTCTGTGTGTATGCCATTATAGTCTCACTGTTGTCCTCCATGGTGTGTTGTGCTTCCAGGGCCCATCCCGCCTGCTGTCCATAGTCAGCTTGCTGCTCCTGCCCTCTTTCATATCCCCCTGCCCTCCATTTCCCATGTGCAGACCCCTACCCCCTCCTTCCTGCCTTGTCGGATCCCTTGTTGTACCCCTACCCCCTCCCTCCTGCCCTCCATGGTCCATTATGCTGCAACTGTCCCTCCTACCTGTCCGGTATGGCCAGCTTGCTGGCCTTGCCTCTTTCCCCTCTGCTCTCTGTTGTCCATGTGCATGGCCATGTCCTCTCCCTATTGCTTTCCATGGTCATTGTGCTACACTGTCACTCCGCTTGCCCTGTGTGGTGTATTGTGCTGCTGCACCCCCTGACTCCTACCCTGTAAGGCCAGTTAGGTGCCCCTGCCTATCTCCCTCCTGCCTTTTGTTATCCGAGTCCATGTCCCTACCCCATTCCTCCTGCCCTCCGTGATCCAATGTACCTTGGTTGCCAACATTTTGAACTGGTAAGAGGGGAGATTATGTAAAAAGAAAAACATGACCTGGAGGTTTGATTTTCTCAATTGACTTGCATTGAAAAAAAGGAGATTTTAGGCAGGTGACATAAAATAAAGCTCTTTTGGGCTTAAAAACATCAGGAGTCTCCTGCCTGAATCGGGTCTGTTGGCATATTTGGTTGTACTGCCACTGCCTCGTCCATCTGCCCTCAATGATCTTTTCTAATGCCACAGCTTCTCTTGCCTGTCCCGCATGGTTAGTTTGTTGCCCCTACCCCGCTTCCTCCTGCCCTACACGGTCTGTTGTGCTGCCACTGCCCCTCCTGCCTGTCCAGCGTGGTCAGCTTGTTGCCTCTGCACCCTCCTCCATGAGTATCTTTTTCCCATAGAAATTATGGTTAGTGCTCTAAAAAACAAAAATGAGGACATATTTGTGAGTTCTCAAATAGCGACAAAGCACTTTTAAATAATTGCTATCTTTATGTTTTTTTATCCAGTTGATCACTTGATTATATGTTACACTTAAGGGAGGGGTTGTGGCATTACGGCCAGAGCTGCAGACGTTGCAACTGGGAACCAGATTTGAGTTTCTGCGTCAGCTCGACATCCTGTGAGTCTGGGCAAATCAATTAATCTCCCCATGCCTAAAACCAAAATAAATGTATCCTGGTGTAATGTAACTGATGCTCATGTAAAGTACTCCAATACCTTTGGGTCAAGTCTGCGCTATATAAAACTGCAAAAAAACAAAAGAATTTAGGGGCTTATTTACAAGCCCCTTGCGCCGTCGGTGCATCACTTTTAATATGGGGAAAAAGGGACGCAGCGGAGGGGTAAGGGGCTTGTAAATAAGCCCCTTAGTGTTTTGCACACTTCTGTCATTGGGCTATACTTAGGCTACATTTAGGTTATATTTGTGCTATATTTCGGGTCTTTTTTCCCTGGTGGCCAATCTTGGGAGACACATTTGTTATGAAGCTCCCTAATTTCCTCATTTACTGCAGTATCCTCAGTAGAAAATGCTTTCAGTTGTCCACTTCGATTTAATCAAGATGGCATTCAGATGTGCTACACTTTTGGCATAGATTGAGAATGTTAGCATTCTAGTCGCTCATTAGAACACTGTAATAAAGCTGCTGAACACCAGGGAGTTAACTGGCAGTCTGCTGCTGGTGTTGAAAGTGCATGTTTCAGTCTGTATGTCAGAATGTTTTAATGGAATAGAAGAGTAAAATATTAGAAAACTCCAGTTGGGGCATGCACTCCGTAGGCATATTAGAGAGGGGGAACAAGTTCCAGAGTACAGCCCCCTGGAGGACCGACTCCTATTATAACCAATCCCAGAAAAGGCATAATGCTTCACATATAGGAAGATTATCAACAACTCACCCGATCCCCTGAAGACTTTGCGAGGAGCCTGGGAAGCCGACATCGACCTATTGGAAGACGATGATTGGGCAGAGGCCATACAAAGCCCAAGGGAGGTAGCAGTCAGAGCGAGATTTATGCTGGTACAGTTAAGGATTCTTCATAGATCCTACTCCACAAGTGTAGTTATGCACACGCTAGGACGCACCCACACAGATCTATGATGCATAAAGGGCTGCGACCAGAGAGGTACCTTTTTCCACACTATCAGGGAGTGTACAGCTATACAACAATACTGGGGAAAGGTAATACGAGTTATGTCAGAGGTCCTTGGGCAGGAAATTCCTGTAGATGCCAGATGGCATAGATTACGCGTAACAGGGGAGCAGATATGTCCAAAATACCAGAAAATGTGGCTACTGGTGGCGGCAATGGTGGCCAAAAGGAATATCGCCAGGGTGTGGGGAGCTGCCCTCCCCCCGAAGGTGGGTCAATGGAAGGCTGATCTTGATTGGTGTAGCGCAGCTGAAACGATTGTTTACGAGAGCAGGGGATGCCCACGAAAATAGAAGAAAATATGGCACCAATGGGAGACATATAGGGATCTTTGAGGGGGAGGGAGGGAAGACACAGAGACCGACAACAGGTGCGAAAAGAGGGTTACCAATGATCAAAGGTGTTACGGAGATGAGATCCGGGATAACTGTTGTACCGGTGGATTACAGATTTGGATATGTATGCTTCTGTGTTTATGTCACCAAACGCCCGTTGATGGTATACTGTACACTGCATCAGATGAATGTTTAATAAAAAGACTTTTAAAAAAAAGAAAAAATATTAGAAAACTCACTTAAAATGTGTACTGTTTCTTCCTACAGCACTTATCATAATTACTGTGACAAACTGAACCCCCTCATTTAGTTCCTTTCTAAATTAAATGTTTTAAGTTTTACCAGTTTGATTCAATCAACACTGCTTCAGGTGTGCCATACTTTTCTCATAAGCAACACTGTTAGCGCTCTAGTTATTCTTTTGAACACTCTGAGAGGCTGCATTAGAACACAAGGGAATCAACTGACAGGCTGTTCCTGTTGGAAGCACATGATTTACTGAGAATGCCATACTTCATTCTCATATGGCTGAAAAAGGTAGTGTGAATATACAGAAAATATGCTCTCATTTTAGCTTCTGGAGCACCTTCCATAACCTCTATGAGAAAATCATGAGAAAACAGTTTTCTCTCAAACATGATAGATGAAATACCAGCAGAAGGCTTTTTCATAGGGTAAAATCACCTTACAACACACCACGATCCCTAAAATTAGTATGGTACCATCAACAAATGATTTATATTGCAACTAAAATCTGTTATCACCTTTTATACGTTCTCCTTTTTGTGACCCTCAAAACCTGACTTTCACTGCATTGGTTTTCAGTGGGCTGCTATCATGTACATTGGCCCCAATATGACAGTGATGGAGTGCGATGGTGCTCTTTCGTTTGTATGGGTGCATTATAATCACAGATAGTCCACATCCACATATATATTCATTTGTTGTGATAACAATTGGTTATTAGATCATATTCAGTAATAATATTTGAAAGTGTAATGATAGAACGGTATCATGCCATGCGAAGAAACAACGTGGCATTCGTGTTTTAATATTGTCATTCATAGTATTTGATGTCATTTGCTTAACGAAGTTGCTTATATGTAACAATGCATTTGATTTAAACATGCACCATATTAAAGTTGCACAAAGATGTGACTAATTGTGCTTAATTTGTAGGATTTCATAAGTTGCTTGCAAGGAAAATTGTATTTGATGTGCTTATGTAACATGATGAAGAAAGGCTCAAATGAAATGTTCACTTATGCGTGTATTTGAAGGGCCTATGTGCTTCACTCTTATGTTGGCGGATTTCTGTAGGCCTGAAAAGTATTTTCCCTGGAAGCTCTCAGACAAGGATTTGCTAGTGAAATTCATGAGAATGTTGAATTTGTTCTGTTCGACCGTTTCTGTTTCAGGTGGAGAAAGTCGTCTTTGTTAGTTAGAATAACGCCTTTTGTTTTAGGAGTTAGGCTCGGGGAGGAGATGATACTATGTGTAAGGAACGCTGATAATTGGGAGACGGTGTTCTTTGTCACTGAGGGATGCCTGTGAATCAAGTTCATCGAGCCAGGAGCTGGAAGTTGACCCGAATGGAAAATCACCTATCAATCAATCAATCACAGAATTTGAAGAGCGCACTACTTACCCGCGAGGGTCTCAAGGCGCTGGGGAGAGGGAAGGGGGGGGGATGCTGCTACTGGTCGAACAGCCAGGTCTTGAGTAGCCTCCTGAAGGTCAGCAGGTCTTGGGTCTTTCGTGAGGCTTAGTGGAAGGGTGTTCCAGGTCTTGGCGGCGAGGTGTGAGAAGGATCTGCCGCCGGTGGTTGTTCTTCGAATGCGGGGGACGGTGGCGAGGGAGAGGTCGGCGGAGCGGAGCTGACGGTTGGGGACGTAGAAGAAGAGTCGTCTGTTGAGGTAGGCTGGGCCAGTTTTGTGGAGTGCCTTGTGTGCGTGGGTGAGGAGTTTGAAGGTGATCCTCCTGTCGACAGGGAGCCAGTGCAGGTTCCTCAAGTGGGGGGTGATGTGGCTGTGGCGTGGTACGTCGAGGATCAGTCGTGCGGAGGCGTTTTGTATGCGTTGCAGTCGCTTGATGAGCTTGGCCGGGGCTCCCGCGTAGAGGGCGTTCCCACAGTCTAGTCTGCTACTGACGAGGGCCTGGGTGACTGTTCTTCTTGTGTCTGTCGGGATCCACCTGTAGATCTTGCGAAGCATGCGGAGGGTGTTGAAGCAGGAGGAGGAGACTGCGTTGACTTGCTTGGTCATGGAGAGCGTTGAGTCGAGGATGACTCCCAGGTTGCATGCATGGTCGGTGGGTGTCGGGGCTGCTCCCAGCGTCGTTGGCCACCAGGAGTCGTCCCAGGCTGAGGGTTGGAGCCGAGGATGAGGACCTCCGTTTTGTCCGTGTTCAGCTTTAGTCGGCTGATCTTCATCCAATCGGCGACGGCCTTCATTCCGTCATGGAGTTTGGCTTTGGCGGCGAGGTGGTCCTTGGTGAGGGAGAGGATCAGTTGAGTGTCGTCGGCGTAGGAGATAATGTTGAGGTCGTGTTGTCTGGCGATGCGTGCGAGCGGGGCCATGTAGATGTTGAACAGTGTTGGGCTGAGGGACGATCCCTGGGGTACGCCGCAGATGATCTCGGAGGCTTCGGATCGGAAAGGTGGGAGGCGGACTCTCTGGGTTCTGCCGTCGAGGAAGGAGGTGGTCCATTCCAGGGCCTTGTCTCGGATCCCTGCGTCGTGGAGGCGTGCGCGTAGAGTGCGGTGGCAGACAGTGTCGAAGGCGGCGGAGAGGTCCAGCAGGATGAGGGCTGCGGTCTCACCATTGTCCAGCAGGATCCTGATGTCGTCGGTGGCGGCGATGAGGGCAGTCTCAGTGCTGTGGTTGCTGCGGAACCCTGATTGGGATGGGTCCAGGATGCTGTTTTCTTCGAGGTATCGGGTTAGCTGTTTGTTGACGATCTTCTCGATGACCTTGGCTGGGAACGGAAGCAGAGAGATGGGCCGGAAGTTCTTGAGGTCTCTCGGGTCCGCCTTGGGTTTTTGAGTAGGGCGTTGATCTCTGCGTGTTTCCAGCTCTCTGGGAAGGTCGCGGTCTCGAAGGAGAGGTTGATGATGTTGCACAGGTGGGGTGCGATGGAGCTGCTGGCTTTGTTGAAGATGTGGTGCGGGAAAGGGTCTGACGGGGAGCCGGAGTGTATTGTGCTCATGGTCTTGATGGTGTCCTCGATGTTCACGCTGGCCCAGGCTGGCAGGGGGTCGTGGTCGATGGTGTGTGGCGGGTCTGGTGTATCGATCTTAGTTGGGGTTGTCTGGGTGTTGAAGCTGTCGTGGATGTCGGCGATCTTGCGGTGAAAGAAGGTGGCGAGGGAATCGCACAGGGGTTGCGACGGCGGGATGTCGTTGGTGTTGGAGCTGGGATTGGAGAGTTCCTTCACGATGTTGAAAAGCTCCTTGCTGTTGTGTGCGTTGTTGTCGAGGCGGTCTTTGAAGGAGATTCTCTTGGCGGACCTGATGAGGTGGTGGTGGTTACGGATGGCGTCTTTGTGGGCTGTGTGGCTGTCCGGTGTCTTATCGCTGTGCCATTTCTTCTCTAGTTTCCGGCAGGTACGCTTGGAAGCTAGGAGTTCCGAGGTGAACCAGCTGGCTCTTTTGGTGGTGTCGCTGTAGGTGAGCTTTTTCAGCGGGGCGAGGGTGTTGGCACAGTCGTCCATCCATCGTCTGAGGTTGCAGGCAGCGTCGTCGGTGTTGGATGGGTCGGAGGGAGGGCTGAGAGCGAGGGTTGCCCGGAGTTGGTCTTCGGTGACTTTGCTCCAGCAGCGGCGTGGGATCTGTTGGGTGCGGTGGTGTGTGGTGGGTTTCTGGAAGGTGAAATGGATGCAGCGGTGGTCGGTCCAGAGGAGTTCCGTGGTGTGGCTGAAGGAGACGTGGGAGCTTGAGGAGAAGATGGGGTCAAGCGTGTGGCCGGCGCAGTGGGTCGGTGTTGTGACGAGCTGGCTCAGGCCGAGGTTGGCGAGGCTGTCGATCAGGGTGGTGGAGTTGCTGTCGTTGTTGTTCTCCAGGTGAAAGTTCAAGTCTCCGAGGAGGATGTAGTCGGTAGAGGTCAGGGCGTGCGTGCTGATGAAGTCGGCGATGGAGTCGCTGAACTGGGGTCGGGGCCCAGGGGTCTGTAGACAAGGGTGCCTCTAAGGGTGGTGTTGGGGTCCGTGTGGATCTGGAAGTGCATGTGTTCGGCGGTGCTGAGAGTGTCGTCGGTGCTGGTCGAGACCCTGATGGTGTTCTTGTGGACGATGGCGATTCCTCCTCCTACCTATGAGAAGTGTCCAGCGAGATGAGGTGATCTGTGGGCGTGTTCTATGTTTCTGTGTTTTGTATTAGGGACAGTGCCCTGGGGTGGAGTCAGGAGAGGAGGTGAGGAGATCGAAGGAGAGAGAAGGAGCATCTTAGGATGAGCTCCGTAGCTTTGGCTACTTGACCTAAACAACGTGAGTGCACTTCTTAGGAAGTCTTCACGAGCTGACACCTTTTCCTGATCTTGCCTGGGAAATGTAAGGATGTCACAATAGTGATAGTGTAGGGATAGACTAATGCTTTTTATTCATTCATCACAGATGAAGACCAAGCTTGACGTGGGGGCAATTATTGTCTGCGTTCTGTTTCTGGAAATTATTATTCTGTTTATGATTCATCGCATAAAACTGGCTCATAGGTTTAGATTTGTATTAGTTCCCATGTACTTCTACAACCTCGCTATGAGGTGTTTGTACAATCAGTTGTTTTGGGCTTTGTAATAAACCTACTAACTTGGATTCCGGAGTCAGTGATTCTTCAGAGTCATAGTTTTTATAAATTGTAGTCTGCTTTAATGAGTTATTTCTCCCTCTACACTTCTCAGCAGGTAACAAAGGTCCATCGGCCGAGAGTTCCATAGTAAATTGGTAGGAAGGAACTGGGCCCTAACAGTTGGTAGCAGAAGGACGTTTACCTCTGCAGTGAGGGGAGAAGCTAGGGATATTAGGGAAAGTTTAGTCATAGAGCCCCAGTGAGCCCAGAGGGTTGAAAGCAGAGGACGACGAACTTTGGTGGAGACTGACGGAGAGTGACGGTGCGGCGGGAACAGCAGTTCACGGTGGAGTGAGTATGAATAGGGATGTGTGTGTTAGATTGTGGTGATGATTTAATTGTGTGATGTCCTGCGGAGTTGGGTTGAGAGTCGAGTGATTGTGGTTTCGGGCCGAACGCGCGTGGTCCATGTGATACGATTTGTTTTGATGTCAGGCTCGACCAATAGCCTAAGATCCCGGGATAGATTTGTGGTGTAGAAGACACCAGAGCTGTAATTGTCTGACCAGTGATTATGGGAGTCGTGAGGCCTCATCGACAAACCCACTGGAGATAGGGAACGTGTGTGAGAGAGCTTGAGAGAGTCCTGTGGGAAGCTAGTGCACAAGGGCGGACCACAGCGATTCGAGTGACCAACGCAGGTCGTGGGTCACTGTATATGAGCAGATTTGAACGAGTGGATCCTATCAGTATTTCTATGACTGTCCGGCCGTTAGTGGGCAGACGGTTTGAGGTGGCTGTCCGGTCGTTTCACGGACTGACAGTTGCCAGAAGTGAGGCAGACAATTACTTGTGAGACTGTCCGGTCGTTTCATGGACAGTCAGTCAGTTATGTGACTGTCCGGTCGATTGGTGGAGAGGCAGTTACTTGTTTCTATGAATGAGGTGTGTGAATGCGTAAGGAAGAGATTGTAAAGGAGGGTGAACTGCTGAGTGAGGAGGAAGAGTGACGTCGGAGTGTGCCGCGCTGCGATAGGTCGGTTGGCGTAAAGCCGCGCTGGGATTGGTGGATTGTCATCAGGAAGTAAAAACGAAAACATCTTGTGGGGGAAAAGAGTCAATTCAAACATGCGATGCTTTAAGGTGTTACGTGACCTTTGTTGGGGAGCTAGAAGGATAGTAACTGGAGTGGGGGAATAAGCACTGCCTGAGGATACACCAGCACACTATATGGCCCGAATCTAGGACTCCATACCATAGTTTGGCTTCAAAATTGGCATAAGGTCACTGAGAAGGAGGGAGATTTGGCTTTTCCACGTTACGGTTCATTTAGGTTAGATGTATTGTATCAGTTAAGGGCAGTGATGGCTTCATTGTGACCTCCACCCAGACCGACACAGTTTGAGGCACTGGATGTGGATGCATGGATAAGAGCAGCACATGCGAGGAAAATGGAGCGAAGTCAGGGAAGAGTGAAAAAGTCAATAAGGGCGTTTCAAGATGCACGATGGGATGCATTGGCGAAGAGATGGAGAGTAGATACCATTGAGGGAGAGAGGCTATTCCCAATGTTAGTGAAGGTAGGAGACGTCCAGGAGAGGAAGGAAAAAGAAGATGATAGTGACAATGATGATAGTTTGCTGGATAGGATGCTAGCAGAGCGTCCGCCTCCATATAATCCAATGTCGGAGGAGGGAAGACAAGCGCTTGAGAAGGGACAGGAGAATCGCAAACGAGTCCTAGTGTGAGAGTAGTGGGAAAGATTTCAACAGGAACTGAGGGAATGGGAATACAACCATCGAGGAGTACAAAGACGAGCGGAGCTAATGTTGTTACACGGTTACCGGATGCCCTTACGGTGCTGGTCACCATTGGGCCCATAGTGTCAGTATACAATCCAGGTCAAGCAGAAAATCGTAGTCAAACACAGTTACCAGCAGTAGGAGAAAGTATCAGTTCTGGAGTAAATGGTACTGTGAGCGGAATTGGTCCTCTTTTGCGGACTGTAGAGGCTAGTACTCCGTTGCCAGCCACTGCAGACTCTTCTAGAGGGCACACTGAGTCTAGGGCGGTAAGAGCAGTGTCGTTAGCAGACTCACGTTCTGATTTGAGGATGTGGGAACCCACAGTTAGAGGTCCCATGGGGAGAATGGCAGGAGGATGAATGGATCAAGGAATTTCTGTGAATCAAAATGTCCCACGGTCCATAGTTGAAGGGAGTCACCGAGGAAATCAGAGCAGTGAAAGTGGAGAGCTAAACAGTATATCGAGTCAGGGAATGATTAAGGCTGCTATAAGGGCCAAAGTGCTAGATGTGGTGAGGTTGAAGGCAGAAGCGTATGAAATTATAAGTGAAATTTGCCCTTTGGAAAGGCTGGAACTTTATGAACAAGAAGAGCTGTTGTTTGTGGCAAAGGATGTGACCCGTACGGCAAGGAAGGCTCATGAGAACCTGACAGAATTAGCACGGAGGTATGACGTAGATTTGTCCAAGACGAAGATGTAACAGGGAAGTCACTGGCTAAATTACAGTGATCAAGATTGGAAGAGAAGAGAGTTAAAGGGTTGAAAACACACATTCGAGAATTGATTATAGGAATACATGCGTGGAGCATGCTTGACAAGTGTGAAGAGAGGTGGTCCAAGAAAAAGATTGTCAATGAGGTCATAGGCGATACGCCGCCTCCAGGTGGGGGAACAGCAGGAGTAGAGGCTTACTTATTGTGAGAGGTACAGAGCAGAGGGTATGTGCATGTGCCTTTGAGCAGGGGTGATCTGGCAGGGTTCACAAATGAGTTTCCTCAGCTGAGGGAAAAACCTGTTGAATGGTATAAGCAAGTCGATCGCTTTGTCAAGATTTCAAAAGTATTGTGGATTGATTGGAATACATTGTTTGACATTGTAGTACCAAGTGATCTGTGGTCAGCTTGTAAAATTGCTGTTGAATGGCCAACGTCAGAACCAGAGCAAGATCCTGTTACACATGTTCCTTCACATGTGGTTATGAAAAGGTTTGAGCAGGTAATTACATGGTTACAGTCTAAAAATTTGCCACAAGATATTGATTGGGTTAAGATAGATCGAACTACCCAAGAGCCCAAGGAATCGCTCCATGCTAATTACGAAAGGCTTTTGCAAGCCTTCAAGCAGTACAGTGGATTAAACACCCTAGATTCCAAAGACATGGGACAGTTCATCTCCAAATTCGTCCTAGGGTTGAGACCAGAGATTAGCGTCATGATCCAACAGCATTAGATCTGTTGGCAGAACAAATCCGTGGATGAGGTTCTACGGTATGCCAGGTATTGCAGTGATGAGGTAGACTCAAAGCAGAAGAAGCTCAAGGATAAGTTGATGCTGGTCCAGATGAGGAATGCAGAAAGGGTGGACCAGGCACAGCCAAGTGGGGGAACACTGGAACGAAGGCAGGGGAACAGTCAAAGAGGGACCCAAAACACGTCAAGTCAAGGCAGGGGGAAACCTGTAGACCCCAAGACAGGGATGGATGTTGGTACTCTGAAGAAGACTACTGCATGCCATTATTGTCACAAAATCAGGCATTGGAAGTGTGAGTGCAAGTTAAATCCCGCTAATCAGTTCCAAGATGAGGAAATAGTGCAGGTACCTGAGACGGTAAACACAGCAGTAAGACCCAGGTCTGTACAAGGGGGGAGTTTTGTTCCACAAGGGCAAGTTCCCCAACCACCAAGAGTTCCGCAAGCAAACCGAAAGTACCAGCAGATGCCAGTCATCAAGACATTCGATGAGTTCGCTTCAGACCTGTAACAACGATGGTGCTTGAGGGGGGAGTAAGACTGTACCCTTGGAGCAGTCTTGGATGTAAACCAGAGAGGATCTATGTAGAGGCAGATGTTGACGGTCACCCCATCACGTTTTTGATTGATACTGGTGCTACCCGCTCTACTGCAAGATCTGCAGTAGTCCCAAACCTACCCCTCTCGGGACAATCAATCCAAGTTGTAGGAGTTGCAAATAATGGAATGACCAATCCATTGACAGATGAGATACCTGTGAGAATAGGAACCTTTCACGATCGACACCAATTTGTGGTGTGCGATTCAAGTCCGGTCTGCTTATTGGGTCGTGATCTCCTGTGCAAATTGAACTGCACCATCTATTGCATGCCCAAAGGAGCGGAGTTGCAGACTAATGATGATGACATTGCATTCAAACTGGTGAACCAGAATCTCTGCATAGAGATGTTCCCTGTGCTGACAGTCGAGGACTTACCCCTTGATTTGACAGATTCCGTCTCCTTGGAGGTATGGGATCTCACAGGGGAAGAGATAGGATTTCTCAAAGGGGTTTAACCATTTAAGATTCAGGTCAAGCCAAACGCTGAATTCCCAAGAACGCCTCAGTACAATCTGACGCCGGAAACAGTGGCAGGAATTAAGCCTGTAATTGAGTCCATGATCGAGCAAAGAATTTTGAAAGAGATAATGGGGGGTCCATGTAATTCCCCTATAATGGGACTGCAGAAGCTGAGTGGGAAGTTTAGAATCGTGCAGGACCTGCGAAAGGTCAACACGAGTTCCATGTTGTCCTGTGGTACCGAATCCATCAGTGATCTTATTCCAGATACCATGTGAAGCTGAGTGGTTCACAGTGATTGACCTATGTCAGGCATTTTTCTCAATACCCTTGCATTAGGAAAGCCAATTTTTATTCGCTTTCCGTCTGGAAGATCGTGTGTTAACACGGTGTCATATCCCACAAGGGTATACAGAGAGTCCATCAATTTTCAATCAGATTTTGAAAAAGAATCTTGAGAGTCTCGTACTGCCACAGAATTCGGTTCGTGTGTAGTATATTGATGTCCTCTTGAATGCATCTGAAACAGAGGATGCTTGCAGGATTGATACTGTTGCCCTGTTAAATCATCTAGCAGAGAACAGACACAAGGTATCCCCGAGCAAGCTACAGAACTGTTTGACTGAGGATCAGTATTTGGGTCAACGAATTGAAAAAGGCAAGAGGAAGGTGTCACCAGACCGTGTTGAGGCGATCATGAACATGACTGCACCTACAACACAAAAGGAATTCAGGATGTTTCTGGGAATGGTTGGGTATTACCGTCAGTGGATTCCCAACTTTTCATTGAAGGTGAACCCTTTACAGAGGTTGACGCACAAGGATGTGAGTGATCCGGTACCATGGGATAACGACTGTTTGGTTGCCTTCTTGGAGCTGAGAGAAAGCCTGTGTTGCGCTCCGGCTCTAGGAATGCCTGATTACAACAAGTCCTTCTCACTGTTTTTCTGTGAGAGAGAGGGTTGCACACTATCAGTACTCACACAGACTCATGGAGGTGTCCGTAGACCAGTTGCCTACTTCTCAGCTACCTTAGACCCGGTAGCTTCAGCGTTGCCCAGTTGTCTCAAATCCGTTGCTGAAACAGGTGTCAGCATTGAAAGGTGCGAAAGTATTGTGATGGGTCATCCACTTACTGTTTATGTTCCACACTCAGTTGAGCTTCTGATGACGAGAACGAAGACGCAGCATTTAACAAATAGCAGACTCACACGCTATGAGCAGGTCATACTTTACCAAATGTTGATGATGAAGATTGTGAGGACCATGACTGTTTAGATGTGACTGAACTTTGCACCAAACCGAGACCTGACATTGTCAATGAACCTCTACCTCAATCTGATGAGATATTCTTTGTAGATGGTTCATGCTTAAGAGACAATGTAGGCCATCTGAGAGCAGCGTTTGCTGTATGCACCATTTCTGGAGTTGTGGAAGCTGCTTGTTTACAGGGAGTATACGCCCCACAAGTGGCTGAAATCATTGCTTTGACACGTGCCTGCTTGGTTGCTGATCAAATCAGAGTCACCATCTACACCGATAGCCAGTACGGATTCGGTGTGGTTCATGACTTCGGACAGCTATGGTCACAGAGGGGATTCTTAACGTCATCAGGATCTCCGATCAGAAATGGGGAGTATGTGAGACAGTTGTTAAAAGCCTTGCAACGTCCAAAAGAAATTGCAGTGGTTAAATGTGCCGGCCACGGGAGGGGGGAGGACTTTGTCACACTTGGGAACAGGTACGTGGATGAAGTTGCATGTTTCTGTGCTGAACAAGGGTGCATTTTCACGGGAGAATATACTGAAGAGTTCAGCAGGATGTTAGCCATAGCGGACACTTGGGACGAGCTCAAGTGCCTGCAGGTAGAAGTGTTACAGCAAACAAATGATGGACGGAATGCTGACAATGCAAACATTCTCCCCCAGTCAAAAGATCTGGGTTAAATCCATCGTTCTTTTGCCCACTACCCCACCCCAGTTTGGACCCAGCCATATGCAAATCAGTCTTGACCCTGTGCCCCATGGGAACAGTCCAGACCGAACTGCCAGGCCAGGTCCTCCCTGGACCGGAAACAAGCATCCTGGGACCGGTTTCAGGGTATGTCACCCTTCTTCAGCCAGGCTAGCTTGAATCCAGTGGCACAGTGAGCAAGGGACCAACGTCTGGGCATACCCATCCCACTTAGGGCGAAAAGTGTTACAGCAAACAAATGATGAACGGAATGCTGACAATGCAAACATTCACCCCAGTCAAAAGATCTGGGTTAAATCCATTGTTCTTTTGCCCACTACGCCACCCCAGTTTGGACCCAGCCATATGCAAATCAGTCTTGACCCCGTGCCCCATGGGAACAGTCCAGACCGAACTGCCAGGCCAGGTCCTCCCTGGACTGGAAACAAGCATCCTGGGACCGGTTTCAGGTTATGTCACCCTTCTTCAGCCAGGCTAGCTTGAATCCAGTGGCACAGTGAGCAAGGGACCTACGTCTGGGCATACCCATCCCACTTAGGGCGAAAATTGTTACAGCAAACAAATGATGGACGGAATGCTGACAATGCAAACATTCTCCCCCAGTCAAAAGATCTGGGTTAAATCCATCGTTCTTTTGCCCACTACGCCACCCCAGTTTGGACCCAGCTATATGCAAATCAGTCTTGACCCTGTGCCCCATGGGAACAGTCCAGACCGAACTGCCAGGACAGGTCCTCTCTGGACCGGAATCAAGCGTCCTGGGACCGGTTTCAGGGTATGTCACCCTTCTTCAGCCAGGCTAGCTTGAATCCAGTGGCACAGTGAGCAAGGGACCCATGTCTGAGCATACCCATCCCACTTAGGGCGAAAAGTGTTACAGCAAACAAATGATGGACGGAATGCTGACAATGCAAACATTCTCCCCCAGTCAAAAGATCTGGGTTAAATCCATCGTTCTTTTGCCCACTACGCCACCCCAGTTTGGACCCAGCCATATGCAAATCAGTCTTGACCCTGTGCCCCATGGGAACAGTCCATACCGAACTGCCAGGCCAGGTCCTCCCTGGACCGGAAACAAGCATCCTGGGACCGGTTTCAGGGTATACCCCAAAGAGAAAGTATACAGGTGATAGAAAGCTTATTAGATACCAGACCTAGTCCCACTCAGGTACCCACTACTTTCATCATTTCACTTTTACAGATCGCCCTAACACATAACTATTTCGTGTCAGAAGACAGTTACTATCAACAATGTTCCAAAACCAGTATGGGAGCAATTTTTGCTCCTAACCTGGCGAATATATACATGGACCATGTGGAGCACAAATTTGTCCTTAACAACACAAATTCGTACCGCTCCAACATTAAATCCTGGCAGCGGTACATATATGATATTTTTCTCATCTGGTCAGGCACCAATTCTGACTTTAATGACTTTGTTGCATATCTAAATACCATACAGCAACACCTTACTTTTACTTCAACAATACACAAATCCAGTATAGCCTTCCTGGACTTGAACATACAATATGAAAATGGAGGGCTGTACACCTCTCTCCATAGAAAACCTACAGAACGTAACACACTACTCGCCTATAAAAGTCACCATCCGCGCGCACTCAGAGATGGGCTACCCTTCGGGCAGTTCCTGCGACTGCGCCGCAATTGTGCGAAAAAGAAGATTACATGAAAGAAGCCAACACATTGAAAGACAAATTGACGGCAAGAGGGTATCCCAACAGGCTAATAAAGAAATCAATGAAAAGGGCCTGGTTCTGCCCTAGGGAATCATTACTCATCCCCAAAGAAAAGACCAAAATCAACAGACTTATCTGTGTTACTACGTTTGGCACACATACCAACCAAATCCGCAAATTGATAATTAAAAACTGGCACATCATCAAAAGTATAGATTCCAGCATTGAAGTTCCCATGTTTGCATTTAAACGTGGAAAAAATGTAAAAGACCACCTTATCCGATCATCTTTGGAAAACCCACTACAAACAACGAGATCTTTACAGTCTACTTGGGGCCTACCAGAGGTTAAGGGGCATTTCAAATGTGGTAATTGTGTAGCTTGTGCCTTCACTTTGAACACCAAAACTTTTGAACACGCAAACGTAAAACACACACTTGAATTTTTTGCCAATTGCAATACAAGAAATGTTGTATACTGTATAACATGTCCTTGTGGCTTACCCTACATTGGGCAAACCCAACAACCAGTTAAAGCACGAATAGGACAACACCGTAGCCGAATCAGAAATTCTGTAGCTAACGCCCCCTTTGTAAATCATTTCTCTGACAAAAAGCACACAGCAGACGATATCAGATGGCAAGTTATAGATAAAGCATCTATTCCATCTAGAGGAGGAGACCTCACGCAAATTCTACAACGACTAGAGTGTCGTTGGATAGAACGTACGGACTCTATCATACAAGGGTTAAACTCTGCCGAAGAATGGCGTGGCTTCGTTACAACACTGAGTACCTGACTACCACAATATACATCACAATTTGTTTAGAAAATTCTCACTATGTAAATAACTGATAAACAATGATGTTATCTAACGTTGATTGCTGCTACCCTTGAGTCTGGCTGCAAGACATCCCACTGTACTCAGTACGTGACATCACGCACGGTTCTCTGTATTCCCAGCGTAAAGTACCTAATGAGTCTGTATGTTTTCACACAACATGGAGACTGGTGCGCTGTATCGCCAGACTCACACATTATTACTGTACAACTAAGTCATGTAGGCAGAAATGGTAATATGTATCAGTATTTTATCATGATCACAGGTAGCCATGTTGTATCAATATTAAATTACAGTTACCATTATTGGGATACGGGGATTCATGAATTTGCATGTACACACACGTACACGTCGTGTGCCATGATTTTGTGCTCCGCATACACTTATTAATTATTATTAAGACTTATTGTCATTGTTAGTGTTTATTTTCTGCCTGATAATCCCAAACACCGCATGCCCAATGGAGTATCTATTTATCCAGAAGCATGGTTGATCGATCAAGAACACCATAGTCCCTTGTTCACCTACACAGAAGCATACACATGCATATTATCTAATTCCACGCTGCTAGACCAACACGCTACATGCCCATCAAAGTAGCAATTTATCAGAGGATGCTACAACTATGTCACCAGTCTGTAACTTTCTCTACTAGTCTGTCGTTCATCTCTACTGACGCACACAGAGCATTAGATTGAATCGGCTGACCGGATTCTGCAGCCATGTCTGTTTCACCGCCAAATGGCGGGAACAGACATCCTATTTATCGTTAAGCGGCCCGTTGTTCACTGTCATCGCACCGAACAGAGAGACAGACGCGCTTCTGTTCCGAAGTACCCTGGGAGCAGGCATATTATTATCCAAGCCTTATCAAGGTAAGAGCAGCAGGAACACCCCCTGTTAACTACGGACACTATTCAGAGTGTCCATGTAATTCGGACACGCTAAGTTCCCCGTATTTTTGTATTTGTTTTCAGATCCTGATTGATGGATGATAGCCATCTATTTATACATTGAAACTGAGCTATTGCCCGTGTAGCCACGCACAGTTTCAGTGCTCGGTCCTGCTCCTTTGTCCACAGCGCTCAGACATACCCACACGGGTAAATCTGTTCTTGCAATCTTGCTGTTTCAGGTACTAAGTACAGCTTATGCATGTCCACACAGTCATATCATTCTTCTTTATACAGCGCTCGTCATTTCTACATGTCCAGTACCTTCACTATCGCCGAGGTGTTCCCGGTCGTGTCATTCTTTCTGCCTGCCTACCACTACCCTCATATGGGGTAAGTCCATTTTGTTCATCCACCGGCATATGTTGATTAGGCACTGCCAGCATGTGTCATCAGATTCCAACGTGTTTTCTTACCTTTTGACAGCGCCCGGCTGGGTTCCCTGTGAGTTTTTTTCTTCACTCTACTCACGGTGACACTGTTCTCCACATTAGGTAGAGCAGGATAACTTTCAGGTACTTTACATACACTGCTCCTTCCCTTGACGCACGCAGTTGCTCATTATGGCCACATACTGACGGTATCCTCCCCTTTCTTTTAGGTGTCCCTACATTCTTAGGTCCTGAAGAGACCCTACATTGCACACAGGGTCGAAACGCCGTCGACTGTTTACAAAAGCGAACCATCATTCAGCACCTATCATTGCATAGAGTGCTGTTCAATACAATGTATTTTTTAATGGTCGCTTAAATGTTTTGAAAGGAAACCTTGTACATATGTCACAAAATATGTCACCATTAGTTTAGGTTCCTACCGTTTTTCACTGGGACACAATTCACTAATGTTTAATTATGATTATTTTTGTATTGTTGACTTTACCTTCTTATTGCATAAACATTTCTACAAACTGATCGCATCCATGGTGTATGTGGCTAGCTCTCTTTCTGACATCATTGTAACCCAGTATATTGCCATTGTGCATACTCTATTAAGAATAATCTTTATTAATCCACAGGAGCATTGTTTCTTTGCTAAAGCTTGAATCCAGTGGCACACTGAGCAAGGGACCCACGTCTGGGCATACCCATCCCACTTAGGGCAAAAAGCGGGCGCAGGGTCAAGACTGATTTGCATATGGCTGGGTCCTCCAAACTGAAATGGCATGGTGAGCAAAAAAACGATGGATTTAGGCCCAGATCTGTGTACTGGGGTGAATGTATGACATTGTTCTGCATTCTGTCCATCAATTGTTCTTTTTGCATTTGTCACCCCGAGTGGGACGGGTATGCCCAGACGTGGGTCCCGTGCTCTCCATGCCACTGGAGTCAAGCTATACTGGCTGATGAGGGCTGACAGTCCGAAACCGGTCCTAGAATGCTTCTTTCCAGTCAAGGGAGGACCTGGCCTGGCAGTTCGGGCTGGACTGTTCCCATTGAACGCAGGGTCAAGACTGATTTGCATATGGCTGGGTCCAAACTGGAATGGCATGGTGAGCAAAAAAACTATGGATTTAGGCCCAGATCTGTGTACTGGGGTGAATGTATGACATTGTTCTGCATTCTGTCCATCAATTGTTCTTTTTGCAGGTAGAAGTGTCAGAAGAGGAAGAAGCTTGTTGGATCAAAGCAGGTTGTGAGAAAAGAGATGATATTATTTGGGTTTCAACTGATGGTCGAGCAGTATTGCCAGATGATTTACTGAGCCCTATGGCAAGGCAGATTCATGGAGCAGTTCACATTGGAAGGGATGCAATGGTGCGAGTGTTCAGGCAGACGTGGTTTGCAGAAGCAGTGTGTCACAGATGTGGTTGCACTGTGTCACATGGGAAGATCAGGGGGACCCTTCAATAGGATTCAGCTTGATGTTATTGAAATGCCAAGGTGCAATGAATTGAGGTACATCTTGGTTGTGGTGTGTGTTTTCTCACGGTGGGTGGTCGCTTATCCAACAAGAAGGTGTGATAGTCTCACAGTAGCAAAGTTATTGTTTAGGGAACTTATACCACGGTTCGGATAGAGGAACACATTTCCATAGTGAGATTATGAGGATGCTTTGCGCTGCCTTACAAGTTGATCAGAGACTGCATTGCAGCTACAGGCCTGAGGCCTCTGGAATTGTGGAGCAAACCAATGGAACTCTAAAGATGAGAATGGCAAAGGTGTGTTCATATACGTCTCTGAAATGGCCTGATGCAATGCCCTTGGTGTTGATGAGTATCCGTAGTATCCCTGACAGGAGGATAGGTTTCTCACCTCATGAGATCTTGATGGAGAGGGCAATGCGTTTGCCTGCAGTGCCGTCTACAGCCTTGATAAACATCACAGATGACCCTTGATTATTGCAAAGGACTGGCTGACGTAGTCCGTTCTGTGTCTCACCAGGTTGAACCTGCAACTGTCCCGACCTCGAAGGACCTGTGCCATGACTTGTGACTGGGTACTCATTCGCAAGCATGTGAGGAAGAGTTAGTCTTGACGCCCATTGGAAAGGTCCATATCAAGTAATCCTGGTGACAAACACAGCTGTGAAGTGCGGGGGCTTTCAGAGCTGGATACACGCCTCCCACACTCGCAGAGTTTCAGGACCCTCGGAAGAAACAGCTCCCCTTACAGAAGAAAATCCAGCTGTGGTTGCGAGGCCACAGGAGGGGACAAGCCAAGCTGTGAGGGTTACTGATGAAGCTGGTTGCCCACCAGAGCAAGCTGAGTGGGGTCACGCTACACAAGGTCTAGGTATTGACTCTGAGGGAGACGGTACCGTTGCGAGTGCTTTAGAGTCAGACTCAGCTGACGGAACTGGTGCGCAAGGTGGTCGGGTGCAGAGGAGAAGGGCAGAACTTGCGGAGGAATCGTGGCCTGGGAGACAAAGGAGGTTAAATCTGAGATTGGCACCTGAAAGAGATCTTGCTCCTGTGTCAGAGACGTCTGAATTGGAGCTAAGTGATGCAGAACAAGCACAAGAGAGTCCGAGAAGGTCGAGAAAAGCAAGAGTGCCTTGTCAGAGATACACTGCCCCAGATTGAACTTATCTGTTTACAGATGCCGGGAGCAGCGGGAACCGGGAGGCTAAGGTCTTCACGAGTGGTCAGCAGGACCCTAGAACTGAAAATTGATATCGAGCTGATAGTCCCTGGTCTGGAAATAGAGGGGGTGCTGACGGTGACAGTACCAAGAACTCCAATAATGAGCAAGGTGCGAGTTTTGATTCTGCAAGATTTATCTTTTCCAACTTTTGGATATCAGCCACCAGCTCAGGAAATTGCAGTTGTTCGTCTTGAGATATTGCAACGTGTCATCGTTGAAATTGGTTATGAGCTTATAATAGACTGTTGATTGAACTGTGAACTGTAAATAAAGCTTGCTTTAAAGAAGATAACCTAGGCCAGAGTGAAAGAAGATTAAATTTAGGGATCTTTCGGTAGAAGAAGAAAGAGGGCTAAGGAAGTCTTTTGAATTGTGTAAAAAGAAGAAGAACGAACTGTAAATTTGTTTCCAGAACTCTAACAAACTGTATTTGAACTGGTTGGCAGCAATCAGAGACAGAGAAAGAGACTTTGGGGCATATTCTCAAGGAGCTATCGCCCAGTTAACGGCACTTTATCGCAGCCAAATCGGCGATAAATTTATCACCCCATTCGCAAGCTGGTGCTAACAGCCCATAACACCAGTTTACCTGCGATAGCAGTCGCAAAAAACATCGCCACAGAGGAGCCCGGCAACTAACGCTAATGATATGCAGAGTAGGCGTTCCCGTGCTAAAAGCTGCAACAACACCACTCCACAACATTCTCAACGACCAGCCAGATCGGCGATAAGATCACAAAACATGCGCTAAGGCACGTTAGCAGCAGGAAACTAACACCTGCTCCTACCTGGTGTAAAGTCGGACGACAACCGGCACCAGACAAGGGAGCACAGCCCATAGCCACACATGAAGAACAACAGATGCCCTGGAGCAACCCATCATGCAGGCCTGAGCCCCAATAGGTCAACAACACCCACCGCCACCACCCCCAGGACCCCACCACCCCCCCTGCCCCCCGGGCCCTACCCCGGGCACCCCCCACAACCCCCCCCATGGACAAAGATATTGCACATCAACTCCACGAAATCATGAACCAAACAAATCGCCTGAAGTCGCACAATCACAACACCCAACATACATGTGTGGCCAGAAAAAGGGAAATCATACACCCATATCAAAATATCCAAACAATACGTTTATTACAGAACAAACCAAAAAAACAATTCTGAAGAGGCATGGCGGGTCGTCTCAGGACATTCTGTAAGTCACAGGCTGCAAAACAGAATTCTGGATCAGAAGGTGTGCCATGCGCTCATCAAAGTACAGAGAGAGGGAGCGAAAGAGAGGAAGAGAGAGGGAGAGAGAAAGAGAGAGGGAGAGAGAAAGAGAGAGGGAGAGAGTGCCGACACTGTGGACCGAGGCCTCACTGCTCACCTTCCGCCACCGGCGTGTCCCCAAGAGGGCCCACCACGTTCCGGAGGGATCTCCAAGCCCGGTGCCCGCGACCATGGCACCCTCCACTTCATGCAGCCCCGCACCGCGGGCCACCAGGTCACACACCTGACTCTGGGTCTTGATTTCGCAATGGCAGAGACCACATCAGTGCACACAGCATCATCGCAGGCTGCACACCCGCTCAGCGCTTGAGGTGCCACTAACTCTGTGATACCAAAGGGGATGATGGACGGAGCGTTGGAGCAAATCAAACACTCACCCCCAGTCAACTGATCTGGGTTTAATCCATCATCATTCTTTAGCTCACTCCACCAGTTCAGACATGGCCATATGCAAATCAGTCTGACCCTGTGCCTCATGGGAACAGTCCAGCCCGAACTGCCAAGCCATGTCTTCCCTGGACCGGAAACAAGCATCCTGGGACCGGTTTCTGGCTATTCAGCCGTCATCAGCCAGGCTAGCTTGAATCCAGTGGCAAAGTGAGCAAGGGACCCACGTCTGGGCATACCCTGCCAACTTCGGGCGAACAAAGCGATACCCTGCCCTAAGTTGGCAGGGTATGCCCAGACGTGGGTCCCTTGCTCACTTTGCCACTGGATTCAAGGTAGCCTGGCTGATGACGGCTGATTAGCCAGAAACCGGTCCCAGGATGCTTGTTTCGGTCCAGTGAGACATGGCTTGGCAGTTCGGGCTGGACTGTTCCCATGAGGCACAGGGTCAGACTGATTTGCATATGGCCATGTCTGAACTGGGGTGGTGGAGTGAGCTAAAGAATGATGATGGATTAAACCCAGATCAGTTGACTGGGGGTGAGTGTTTGATTTGCTCCAATGCTCCGTCCATCATTCCCTTTGGTATCGCTTTGTTCGCCCTAAGTTGGCAGGGTATGCCCAGACGTGGGTCCCTTGCTCACTTTGCCACTGGATTCAAGCTAGCCTGGCTGATGACGGCTGATTGGCCAGAATCCGGTCCCAGGATGCTTGTTTCCGGTCCAGGGAAGACATGGCTTGGCAGTTCGGGCTGGACTGTTCCCATGAGGTACAGGGTCAGACTGATTTGCATATGGCCATGTCTGAACTGGGGTGGTGGAGTGAGCTTAAGAATGATGATGGATTAAACCGAGATCAGTTGACTGGGGGTGAGTGTTTGATTTGCTCCAACGCTCCGTCCATCATCCCCTTTGGTATCGCTTTGTTCGCCCTAAGTTGGCAGGGTATGCCCAGACGTGGGTCCCTTGCTCACTTTGCCACTGGATTCAAGCTAGCCTGGCTGATGACGGCTGATTAGCCAGAAACCGGTCCCAGGATGCTTGTTTCCGGTCCAGGGAAGACATGGCTTGGCAGTTCGGGCTGGACTGTTCCCATGAGGCACAGGGTCAGACTGATTTGCATATGGCCATGTCTGAACTGGGGTGGTGGAGTGAGCTAAAGAATGATGATGGATTAAACCCAGATCAGTTGACTGGGGGTGAGTGTTTGATTTGCTCCAACGCTCCGTCCATCATCCCCTTTGGTATCGCTTTGTTCGCCCTAAGTTGGCAGGGTATGCCCAGACGTGGGTCCCTTGCTCACTTTGCCACTGGATTCAAGCTAGCCTGGCTGATGACGGCTGATTAGCCAGAAACCGGTCCCAGGATGCTTGTTTCCGGTACAGGGAAGACATGGCTTGGCAGTTCGGGCCGGACTGTTCCCATGAGGCACAGGGTCAGACTGATTTGCATATGGCCATGTCTGAACTGGGGTGGTGGAGTGAGCTAAAGAATGATGATGGATTATACCCAGATCAGTTGACTGGGGGTGAGTTTTTGATTTGCTCCAACGCTCCGTCCATCATCCCCTTTGGTATCGCTTTGTTCGCCCTAAGTTGGCAGGGTATGCCCAGACGTGGGTCCCTTGCTCACTTTGCCACTGGATTCAAGCTAGCCTGGCTGATGACGGCTGATTAGCCAGAAACCGGTCCCAGGATGCTTGTTTCTGGTCCAGGGAAGACATGGCTTGGCAGTTCGGGCTGGACTGTTCCCATGAGGCACAGGGTCAGACTGATTTGCATATGGCCATGTCTGAACTGGGGTGGTGGAGTGAGCTAAAGAATGATGATGGATTAAACCCAGATCAGTTGACTGGGGGTGAGTGTTTGATTTGCTCCAACGCTCCGTCCATCATCCCCTTTGGTATCGCTTTGTTCGCCCTAAGTTGGCAGGGTATGCCCAGACGTGGATCCCTTGCTCACTTTGCCACTGGATTCAAGCTAGCCTGGCTGATGACGGCTGATTAGCCAGAAACCGGTCCCAGGATGCTTGTTTCCGGTCCAGGGAAGACATGGCTTGGCAGTTCGGGCTGGACTGTTCCCATGAGGCACAGGGTCAGACTGATTTGCATATGGCCATGTCTGAACTGGTGTGGTGGAGTGAGCTAAAGAATGATGATGGATTAAACCCAGATCAGTTGACTGGGGGTGAGTGTTTGATTTACTCCAACGCTCCGTCCATCATCCCCTTTGGTATCGCTTTGTTCGCCCTAAGTTGGCAGGGTATGCCCAGACGTGGGTCCCTTGCTCACTTTGCCACTGGATTCAAGCTAGCCTGGCTGATGACGGCTGATTAGCCAGAAACCGGTCCCAGGATGCTTGTTTCCGGTCCAGGGAAGACATGGCTTGGCAGTTCGGGCTGGACTGTTCCCATGAGGCACAGGGTCAGACTGATTTGCATATGGCCATGTCTGAACTGGGGTGGTGGAGTGAGCTAAAGAATGATGATGGATTAAACCCAGATCAGTTGACTGGGGGTGAGTGTTTGATTTGCTCCAACGCTCCGTCCATCATCCCCTTTGGTATCGCTTTGTTCGCCCTAAGTTGGCAGGGTATGCCCAGACGTGGGTCCCTTGCTCACTTTGCCACTGGATTCAAGCTAGCCTGGCTGATGACGGCTGATTAGCCAGAAACCGGTCCCAGGATGCTTGTTTCCGGTACAGGGAAGACATGGCTTGGCAGTTCGGGCCGGACTGTTCCCATGAGGCACAGGGTCAGACTGATTTGCATATGGCCATGTCTGAACTGGGGTGCTGGAGTGAGCTAAAGAATGATGATGGATTAAACCCAGATCAGTTGACTGGGGGTGAGTTTTTGATTTGCTCCAACGCTCCGTCCATCATCCCCTTTGGTATCGCTTTGTTCGCCCTAAGTTGGCAGGGTATGCCCAGACGTGGGTCCCTTGCTCACTTTGCCACTGGATTCAAGCTAGCCTGGCTGATGACGGCTGATTAGCCAGAAACCGGTCCCAGGATGCTTGTTTCTGGTCCAGGGAAGACATGGCTTGGCAGTTCGGGCTGGACTGTTCCCATGAGGCACAGGGTCAGACTGATTTGCATATGGCCATGTCTGAACTGGGGTGGTGGAGTGAGCTAAAGAATGATGATGGATTAAACCCAGATCAGTTGACTGGGGGTGAGTGTTTGATTTGCTCAAACGCTCCGTCCATCATCCCCTTTGGTATCGCTTTGTTCGCCTCTAAGTTGGCAGGGTATGCCCAGACGTGGATCCCTTGCTCACTTTGCCACTGGATTCAAGCTAGCCTGGCTGATGACGGCTGATTAGCCAGAAACCGGTCCCAGGATGCTTGTTTCCGGTCCAGGGAAGACATGGCTTGGCAGTTCGGGCTGGACTGTTCCCATGAGGCACAGGGTCAGACTGATTTGCATATGGCCATGTCTGAACTGGTGTGGTGGAGTGAGCTAAAGAATGATGATGGATTAAACCCAGATCAGTTGACTGGGGGTGAGTGTTTGATTTACTCCAACGCTCCGTCCATCATCCCTTTGGTATCGCTTTGTTCGCCCTAAGTTGGCAGGGTATGCCCAGACGTGGGTCCCTTGCTCACTTTGCCACTGGATTCAAGCTAGCCTGGCTGATGACGGCTGATTAGCCAGAAACCGGTCCCAGGATGCTTGTTTCCGGTCCAGGGAAGACATGGCTTGGCAGTTCGGGCTGGACTGTTCCCATGAGGCACAGGGTCAGACTGATTTGCATATGGCCATGTCTGAACTGGGGTGGTGGAGTGAGCTAAAGAATGATGATGGATTAAACCCAGATCAGTTGACTGGGGGTGAGTGTTTGATTTGCTCCAACGCTCCGTCCATCATCCCCTTTGGTATCACTAACTCTGTGAAGCGCGACGCAACGCCACGTGGTGGGCGGGCCACACTGCCCGCTGGCCCAGGCCTACACTGCGATCCAGCAGGGCTCACACTAATCCTTGCCAGTCCGGACCGCCAGGACGGCTCATCATCGCAGGCTGCACACCCGCTCAGCACTTTAGGTGCCCCTATCTCACTGCACCGCAAGACACCGTCCCATGGCGGGGTGCCTGTGCCTGCTGCAGTGTATCCGGTGCCACAAAGTCTGTGCATTGCTAGCCATGGACCCTCAATGATTGAGTCCCGTTGTGCGGATGCCATCATGTCACCCCCGGCACTGGACAATGTGAGGTGGCAGGGCCCTAGGCCCTCATGCACACATGCGAACTACACGGAGCCACCCAGTCAGAGAGAGTGGAAATGGCGTCCAGCACATGCGCCAGGCCCTTTTCATTGCCAGGGTCACATGTCCCGTGACGCCAGTCCTGGATGGGTGTGGTGTGGGTGTACACCAGCCATGAGGGAGTGGCTGTGGCATGCTGACAACTAGACTTGTGAGCTGCAGATCCCCACAGTGAAGACCTGGGACATTTAGCGTTGTCGTCCCCTCCTGTGTGCGTAATCGGAGTGGGTTGTCCAGGCGTATGCCAGTCCAGCGTAAGGGTGTGAACAATGACCCCGGGGCTCTGGGCGTTGTTCCGTCTTGGGCTGGACAAGGAAGTGACCAATGGATGTGTCTCCGTTGTAGTGTCGGCGCCACACGGACCGGAATCGGCAATCTGTCACTCTGTGACAATAGTCCCACAACATGGGCAACATGAACGTAAGGGGGAATCACTGACCCTACATTCATCCATACTTCCACACTTGACAGATCATAGACATGACACATCTGTGTGGATATGAATGTTTATTACACATTCAAGGGAGTGTTGCAGCTGGAGCAGTACAGGGCCATGCCAACCCCACTTCACATTGTCGGCCCGTGGAGGGCCAGCCAGAGTCCTACAGGGAATGACAGGTACATCAGGAGAGGAGGAGTTCAGTCCGCAGTCTGTGAGCTGTGTTACTGGTGACCAAACAGAATATGGCAGTCCATGTCGAGGTCCAAGGTGAGTGTCGCAGAGTGCATCGGGGGACAGTAGAAAGTGATGATGTTGAGGGCAGAACCAAGCAGAAACAGGCCACATGGCGGAGATGAATGCTACTGCGTCCTCCTGACCACGAGGGCTGATTCATCCGCATCTTCGTCCTCTGCTGTTGCATGTGCCTCACATGTGGGTGGTGGTGTACTGTCTCCAGCACTGTGTGGCACAGACACATCAGGGGCCGGAGATGTGGATGGGGTGGTAGCAGCAGCATGCATCAGCGCCAGGCCTTGTGGCAGCAATGCCATGAGGAGGGTCTTTAGGGCATTGAGGGACCCAGCTACCTCTCGCTGGTGTGCAGCCGTGGCAGCCACTCTTTCCGCCTGCATCTGCTCCATGTTCTCCATGATCCTCCGCATGTGTCCCAACTCCCGGGCGAGATCGCTGGAGGCCCTCTGGCTAGACAGCCGTTCTTGTCGCAGAGTCAGGACTCTGGCGATGTCAGCCATGGTCCGTTGGAGAGCATGGAGCGGACTGTGGGTGTCCATTAGGGACTGTGAGTGGTCCCTGATGGGACTTAGACACCCATGTATGGCGTCTAGTTTGGCTGCCATGTGGTCGAACCCCACCTGCACCTGTTCAGCCAGCTTCTCCTGGCACTCCAACACACGGTGTTGGAAGGCCATGTGTTCGTTGTGGGGGTCCTGGGAGGGAGCTGTGGTGGTGGGTGCTGCCTGCTGTGTGTACTGTGCAGGGGGGGGGTTCTTCGTGGCAGCTGGGTTGCCCTGATCCTGGAAGTGGGCTGCGGAGGCTCTCCGCGAGCTGTTGGAGGGCGTCTGAGTCGAAGGTGTGGTGGTCCTCTTCCTCATCAGAGAAGAGAGGTTCGGACTGCTCTGCAGGAGGTGTTGGATTTCCCCCTGCAATGTGAAGGGGAGATGCAGTTTAACATCGTGTACACATGTATGTTGACGCATTGTACATGTCTGAATTCAGACTGCATGACAGTGTACATTGTGACTGTTTGGGGAGCTGCCTATTTGATGGGGGACAGTGGACATTCCGACTACATCACGGATGTGAGTTTGTACTTGTACATTGTCAACTCACATTTCCCTGCAGTGCCATATGTGATTGGCCAGTTACTACGCACATGCAGCACCTGTTGTGTCCTCTGTTCTGTTGTGGACGTGTTGCGGTTTGTGCCACCTCGTTGTCAATGTTGATGTGCTCTGCATGTTATGTGTGTGTGCCGCATATTGGGGGAGTCGCCCCTGCAGCTCTGATTTAGCTGCACTTCTCCCTTCCATGCGATGTGCCTCTGGGTTCTGTTCTTATGCAGTTTTGAGCTGTTGCATGCCTGTGTGCATTGGTCTCTTGGTGGGAGTTGTGGGTCTGGGACATGTTTTGTCCGCAGATGTGCTATGTTTAATTGTGCATGTGTGCCATTGTGCCCATCTCCCTCCGTCCCCCAGTCCCTGGTGGTTACTCACCCTGTTGCTGTTGTGTCCGGTCATGTTGAGCAGTGTCCGGTCCCCCGACTCCTGCCACCGTCTCCCCACTGATGACTGTGGAGACCATTTCCTCCATCTCGTCCAGCTCCTCCTGTGGCACTGGACTCCCACCTCCAGTCTGCATTGCTGCCTTCCGGTTGTTTGCGAGTTTCAGCTTGGTTTTGCGCTTCACATCATTCCAGCGCCTCTTGACCTCATCCATTGTCTTCTTCAGCACTCTGACTGCATTCACCTTGTCCTCGATGGTCTGCCATATTCCATTTTTAGTTGCCAGTGACACAGTGGAGGTGACGAACAGTTATTGATGGTGTTCTATCACCTCCGTTATCAGGATCCTGTTTTCCTGCGGACTGAACTTCGTCTTCCTCTTCTTCTTGTCCTTGCCCTTCCCTGACCCCGAGGTCCCAGGCTGGTCCTCCGTGGGGCTTGTGGGGTTCTGATTGTCCACTGTACTTGCTCCGGCTGCCTCCATTGTGCTTCGCTGTTGTTTGGCTTTTGTTTGTATGTTTTTTTCTACTTTTATGGTGCATTTTCCCGCATGACGCGTGGGAATTGCAGGCCTGTGGCTGGTTTTCGTAGATTTTTGTATCACGATTGGCGTCATCGCCACTATTTTCGCGTTGGGGTTTCGCGTTTTTGCGGCGCCGCGTTGTTTTTAACGCGTTCATTTGACGCGTTGTCCTGTGACTATCGCATGGTACCGCTGTGTTGTGAATACTACGTTGACACGGAGTTGTTTTCCCGCGATGGACTGCGATGTGTGGGGTTGCGTTAAGCTACACTTGCGGTAGTTATCACACGTTCTTGAGAATATGCCCCTTTGTAATAATCCTCTTGCTGTGCTAAACCGACAATTGAAGATGGAGTCTGGAAATTCGAATCGTAGGTCTAAGTGTGTAATAGGTACACTCATAGTAGGAGTGATAATAGTAATAGCGGTAGATATTATTGTGTCTGTAAAATTTTCACATGTTGCAGAAGTTGAAGGGGTGGAAGTGAAAGGGACAGCCACACCTGTTACTTCTAGCACAAAAGAGGGTATCGCAGGAGCTGAAAAGGCTATGCTAGTTCAGACTAGTCATATGTTACAGGTAGATTTGTCTGAAGGTGATTACACGCTTAACGCTTACGCAAAGCTGCTATACGAATATGTGAACACGAGGGATGTGAGAGATTGCTATGTGTGCATGCAGTTGCCTGCGTCTGTGGAGGAAGGTATTCATTATCACCATCTTCCTTTGACATATGGTATTACATGTAGCTTGTTGCTTAGTATGTTTTACGGTAAGGGTCATTATGAATATTACTTTTCCAATTATGATGTGGTGCTTTCAAAAGTTCCAGTTTATAAGCACCTGAATAGGTATGATTATTACAAGCAGGAAGCTAGAGTGAGAAAGTATTTCATACCTACCGTCACATTAGATACAGCTTATGCACATCGTCACAATTTAACATATATGTTAACTGACATAGAGAAGAAATTTGTAGATCAAGTAGAAGATAGACATAGGCAGTTGTCTGTAAAACTTAATAGTAGAGAGGAAAAATTGCCTGGACCATATATATATATATATATATATATATTTCTCGTAGTCTTTTCTGCACTTGCACGCTGTGCTCAAAATCGAAGGGTGCGTCGTCGTAGGGATCTTTTGCAGCAAAATCCAATTAATTACAGAAATCCTTTAGAAAGCAAGACGACGCCATGTGCGATTAAACTTCATTTATTTGTCAAACCGCCATCGGACGCGTTTCGGCTGATCCCAGCCTTGCTCACCAATGGCGAGGTAGCATTTCCGGCATTCTTTTAACTGGCACCACTTTCAAAAATGTGAGACTACAAGTGCATAGACATAAACAACATACCAATAGTTTTACAAGCAGATCCACCTTTGCGGGAGTTTAAACTACAAGTCCATAGACATACACAACAGAACTGTAGTTCGTTATACATCACGGGTTCAATCCATGGAAAAATAGCAGCCACCTAAATTCATAGTGAATAATTATTGTTTGACATTTATAGTGCCCATTGTTTTAAAGCACATACATATTTAAACATTACATCACATTTTATTATTATGCGACAAGAGGTTGGCGCTGCGTTATTGACGTCCAACAACATTAAAATTTATGGAATACTGCATTGACTGTGTACAGCCCAAGTGGGCAATTAAATGGCGCTGCGTTATTAACGTCCAACCACAATAAAACTTATGGAACGCTACATTTTCTGTATACAGCCCAAGTGGGCAGTTAAATGATAGTCTATATACTGTGCACAGTATCTAACTGATTCTACATGTCTGTCACCTATGGATAGTTGCTTGTTGCGGGTGAAAGTTGTACAAAACTTATTTCTAAGTGCCCGTGTCATTTCATACATGTGATTTAAAACTTACATTAAAAACTCTATTAGCAATTCCACTTATTGCTATTTCTGAATGCTGAAGGGAAGAGAAATTCCGCTAGGCCCTCACTGTATCTCATAAATGTGTATGCAGGTCTTCCCCTATATTGAGACCACTCGGGCTCTTTGTATTTAGTTCGATTATATATCTAGACTCTAACTTTCTCAGTGCTTTCTCTCGGTTACCGCCCCTTTCTCTAAGGGGCACTGAGTCAATTACATAGTATGTGAGGCCTATGGCATCTTGATTATGCTTTTCTCTGAAATGACATGCTACGGGGTAAGCTTTATCCCCATTTTTAATAGCACGTATATGCTGTACCACACGTTTTGCACCTCTAGTGTCGTACTGCCCACGTATTTCAGCTTGCAGGGACACTGCAAGACATAGACTGCATGGTCAGTTTTACAATAGTATCTCCCTTTAATTTTCTTGACTCTTAGATTGAGTTCTGTCGTGTATGTTTCCATGTTTTTACCAAATTGGCAAGCTTTGCATTTGGAACATTTTAAAAACCCTTGTTTTCTTTTAAGCCATGTTGTGCCGCTGATAGTCTTGACTTCTTTAAGTGTGTTGCTCACTAAACTTCGACTCATATTAGCAGCCCTTCTGAATGTGATAGCTGGATTACGTGGTGCCAATTTACCCAAAATTGGGTCATTGCGTATCAGATACCAATATTTGCTTATGATTCCGCTTATATTGGCTTGTTGCAGACTATATGTAGTTATTAATCTGAATTGTGACTGCTGCTCTTCCTTCTGACTTCTATTCTTTCTTTTGTTCTGTTTAAAGAGTACTTGCTCCCTGCCTTGTTTGTCTACCATTGCTAGTGCAGTATTCACCCAATCTTCAGGATAGCCTCTTTTGCGGAATCTAGTTTTAAGAGTTTGGATTTCCTTTTGTGCTTCAGCCTTTTCGCTGCAATTCCTTTTTACCCTTAGGCCTTCTCCATAAGGGATACTTCTTACTAAACTAGTTGGGTGAAAACTAGTAGCATGCAAAAGGGTATTTCCCGCAGTTGGCTTTCTGTACAGTTTAGTTTCTAGACAACTATTAGCTACATACACTGTTAAATCTAAGAAATTAAGACTGTGTGGGCTAATCGTAATGGTAAAGTGCAGATTCAAATTATTAGTCTCAATCAATTCCAAGAAATTTTCTGCTTCTGCTTCAGTGCCTCTCCAAATAACAAAAAGGTCATCAATATATCTATACCAATGAACAACATTGTTTTCCCATATTTCATGATACCGCGATTGGATCACCTGCTCCTCCCACCAGCCCATATGCAAATTCGCATAGCTGGGGGCGAAGCAGGTGCCCATCGCAGTACCGCATCTTTGGTGAAATAATTCATTATTAAAAATGAAAAAATTATTGTTAAGGCAAATTTCCACCATTCTACCCAACATCAGTGTATGGTGCCACAGCTTCAAAGACCTAGCCCCCAAAAAGTGTCTAACTGCATTGAGACCATCTGTATGGGCAATGCTCGTATATAATGTTGATACGTCAATTGTTATTAATAGCAAATCATCTTCCCATGGGAAATCAAAAATTCTCTTCAAGAAGTCTCCCGTATCCTGCACATATGACGGTAATGTTTTGACAAATGTACTAAGGAATGAGTCAACATACTTTGAGGTGTGCTCAAAGGCACTACCTATGGCTGATATTATCGGGCAACCTGGAGGATTCTCTAAATCTTTATGCACCTTTGGTATTAGGTACATAACTGGGGTTATTGGTGCATCTATTTTAAGATATAGAAACTCCTCCTGGCTGATTAAACCTTTCATTCGCCACTCATGCAATTCTATGTTGTATTTCGAGTGGGACTCTAACATGCTTTCTTTGGTCACTCGTGCATAGCATTCAATATTATTCAATTGGGTATATGCTTCTTTGAGATATTTCTCCCTTGACCAGAGGACTACGGACTTGTAGTTTAAACTCCCGCAAAGGTGGATCTGCTTGTAAACCTACGGGTATGTTGTTTATGTCTATGCACTTGTAGTCTCACATTTTTGAAAGTGGTGCCGGTTAAAAGAATGCCGGAAATGCTACCTCGCCATTGGTGAGCAAGGCTGGGATCAGCCGAAACGCGTCCGATGGCGGTTTGACAAATAAATGAAGTTTAATCGCACATGGCGTCGTCTTCCTTTCTAAAGGATTTCTGTAATATATATATATATATTCTTTTTTGGAAACGTGAGCGTTTATCTAAGTGTGGACCCACTTCCACATGGTTGCACCCGTCAGTAAGAGTGCACATGTTGCCTGTAAGTGGACTGGGAGCTGTAATATATGGAGGCAAGTTGCACCACCAACAGGGATCCCGGGCACCGCCGCCGACTACCGTCGACAGTCATCATTACTGGTGGAGACACGGCCATTTGACCAGCTCCTGCGTTGAGTGCTGCGGAACCTTGGGGTTTGACGAGTGGCCCCCCCAGAGGAGACTTTGTCAACAGCGCAACATGCTATGGTGCTTGGAATCTGCATTGTGCATCAGAGAGGGACGGTAAATATTTACCTGGAACTGTGAAACAACTGTGATTTTGGGGGTCATGCCTATGTGGAGGCCGGTGGGAATGTGATGACCAGTTATCCCCCCCCCCCTTGAACACTCTCGGACTTCAAACCACATAATACATCTCAGGGGAAGGAACATCTTTTCCGAGGAAACTAGTCCTCTTTTGATGCCTAGCAGCAAGAACCAATGAAATTACTTCTACCTGTTTAAATTTCCATCAGGACAGGTTGCGCTGTCTTTAAACAAGCAGAGGAAGGCAGAACGCCGAAACGCGTCCTTGTAATGAGAGTCTTCAAAGGGGTCCCGTGAGTGCAGCGTGTTTCTTTTTTGGAAACGTGAGCGTTTATCTAAGTGTGGACCCACTTCCACATGGTTGCACCCGTCAGTAAGAGTGCATATGTTGCCTGTAAGTGGACTGGGAGCTGTAATATATGGAGGCAAGTTGCACCACCAACAGGGATCCCAGGCACCGCCGCCGACTACCGTCGACAGTCATCATTACTGGTGGAGACACGGCCATTTGACCAGCTCCTGCATCGAGTGCTGCGGAACCTTGGGGTTTGACGAGGGGCCCCCCCAGAGGAGACTTTGTCAACAGCGCAACATGCTATGGAGCTTGGAATCTGCATTGTGCATCAGAGAGGGACGGTAAATATTTACCTGGAACTGTGAAACATCTGTGGTTTGGGGGGTCATGCCTATGTGGAGGCCGGTGGGACTGTGATGACCAGTTATCCCCCCCCCCTTGAACACTCTCGGACTTCAAACCCCATAATACATCTCAGGGGAAGGAACATCTTTTCCGAGGAAACTAGTCCTCTTTGGATGCCTAGCAGCAAGAACCAATGAAATTACTTCTACCTGTTTAAATTTCCATCAGGACAGGTTGCGCTGTCTTTAAACAAGCAGAGGAAGGCAGAACGCCGAAACGCGTCCTTGTTTAAAGAGTCTTCAAAGGGGTCCCGTGAGTGCAGCGTGTTTCTTTTTTGGAAACGTGAGCGTTTATCTAAGTGTGGACCCACTTCCACATGGTTGCACCCGTCAGTAAGAGTGCACATGTTGCCTGTAAGTGGACTGGGAGCTGTAATATATGGAGGCAAGTTGCACCACCAACAGGGATCCCGGGCACCGCCGCCGACTACCGTCGACAGTCATCATTACTGGTGGAGACACGGCCATTTGACCAGCTCCTGCGTCGAGTGCTGCGGAACCTTGGGGTTTGACGAGGGGCCCCCCCAGAGGAGACTTTGTCAACAGCGCAACATGCTATGGTGCTTGAATCTGCATTGTGCATCAGAGAGGGACGTTAAATATTTACCTGGAACTGTGAAACAACTGTGGTTTTGGGGTCATGCCTATGTGGAGGCCGGTGGGAATGTGATGACCAGTTATCCCCCCCTTGAACACTGTCGGACTTCAAACCCCATAATACATCTCAGGGGAAGGAACATCTTTTCCGAGGAAACTAGTCCTCTTTTGATGCCTAGCAGCAAGAACCAATGAAATTACTTCTACCTGTTTAAATTTCCATCAGGACAGGTTGCGCTGTCTTTAAACAAGCAGACGAAGGCAGAACGCCGAAATGCGTCCTTGTAATGAAAGAGTCTTCAAAGGGGTCCAGTGAGTGCAGCGTGTTTCTTTTTTGGAAACGTGAGTGTTTATCTAAGTGTGGACCCACTTCCACATGGTTGCACCCATCAGTAAGAGTGCACATGTTGCCTGTAAGTGGACTGGGAGCTGTAATATATATATATATATATATATATATATTCACTTAAAAAACCATAGGTTTCAGGCACGTTATAGTTAGAAATTAGCATTTAAAAAACCTTTGAAATTCACTGAAAAAACCATAGGTTTCAGACACGTTATAGTTAGAAATTAGCATTTAAAAAACCTTTGAAATTCACTTAAAAAACCATAGGTTTTAGGGACAGTTATAGTTAGTTGGACATTGCACTCGTACAAAACCCGTGAAATTCCCCCGTTATAGTTAGTTCAGGTAACTATAACTCGCGCCTCCGCAATGCACTGCTGATGACGTCACATATTACATCACTCATGACATGGTCAGTGACATCACTGATGACATCACTGATGACATCTCAAATGACATCACTGATGACATCATCCATGTGATAATTTGATGCATCTTCTCACACCCTAATATAACTTTTGATACACCCACTGTAAATTACAGACTGCCATTGTCAAAACCATACACTCCAACACCAATTACTATATACACACTCACTGATTCTTAGGTCTACACACACACATCTACTCACTCACCCGTACAGTCACTCATACTTATAGTCACTCAGTACAGGACTATTATATGCACTCATACACCTATATAAACACTCACACACCGCCACTCATCCATAGAGGTACTCACACACCTAGTCAGTCATGCAAAAAATTAAGCACACTCCCATTTACTCACCTATACAGTTATACACACACCAACTCACTTACTCATACAAAAAAATCGGCAGGATGCGCTCAGGGTGCGCGGATCCTGCCGATAAAAAAAAAAATCGAAGCGCGGGAGACCGGGTGGGCCAAGTCCCGGGGGCATGGTGGGGGGGGTTTATTTTATGTATGGGGGCCTCTAAGGCTCCCCAAGCCCCGGGGACCACCACCCCCGGGGCTTTATCATAAATGGTGCGGGAGGGCTCTGAGCCCTCCCGCAGCCCCGGGACCGCCACCTCCACGGGGCTTTTTATTTTTATTTTTAAAACCTGTGTGGGGGGCTCCAGCCCCACATGCCCGGGGACCACCACCTCCCCGGGGCACTAAGAAAATTGAAAATGGGGGTCCGTTTTGGACCCCAAGCCCCGGGGACCACCACCTCCCGGGGCTTTCAAAATGTAGGGAGGGGGGCCGCGCGGCCCCCCTCCTGGAGCCCTTGATGGCCCTGGGGACCGCCACCTCGCGGCTCCCGCCCTGTCATAGCAAACTTGGTTTGCATTTTGAAAGAGAGAGCAGGGAAACCTGCTCTCTCTTTCAAAATGCAAACCAATTGCTTTTCCACACGGGGAGCAGCATGTTAGCTGCTCCCCATGTGGAAAAGCAATGCCGGCTCGCGCAGGAGGCGGGGAGCCGGCAGGGACTGTGGGGGGATTGGGGACCCCCCCACAGTCCCCAACGGAGAGGGCCAGCCCCGGGGGATGGGGTCCCCGGGGCCATAAGTGGCCCGGGAGGGGGGCCACGCAGCCCCCCTCCCCAAATAAAAAAAATAAATAAAAAAAATAAGGGCAAGGCCGGCCCCGGGGATGGGGTCCCCGGGGCCTTAAGTGGCCTGAGGAGGGGGCCACGCAGCCCCCTCCATATTTTTTATTTAAAAGAGGGCATGCCCCGGGGATGGGGTCCCCAGGGCCAATAGAGGCCCAGGGAAGAGGGGCCACGCGGCTCCCTTCCCGTTTTTTTTTCAAATAAAACAAAAAAATGCTCAGGCCCCGGGGATGGGGTCCCCGGGGCCAAAAGTGGCTGAGGGAAGGGGGCCACGCAGCCCCCTCCCATAAAAAAAAAAAAAACGGCATCGTGCCGGAGGCCCCGCCCTCCCTGCAGTACTCTGCAAACGCGCCCCTGGCGCGTTTTAAGAAGGGAAGTAATTCCCCTTGAATACTGGGGTCCCTGGGGCCAACTAGCCCACCAGGAACCTCCAGTATGCGTCAGAGCTGCCTTGCAGAGAGGTGTACAGAGGCCACGCCCCTTTTTCACCTCTCTGCAAAGCAGCTCTGTGGCGCTTAATGGAGGTAGCTGGTGGGCTAGTTGCACCCCAGGGACCCTCAGGATTCAAGGGAGTTAATCCCCGACTTAAAACGCGCCACGGGCGCGTTTGCAGTGGTGAAGGGAGGGCGGAGCCTGAGGTGACATGTGTGCAAACAGGCCCCGTGGGGCATGTTTAAGATGGGGAATTAAATCCCCTTCAATCCTGAGGGTCCCTGAGGCCAACTAGCCCAACAGGTACATCCAGAAGCGCCACAGAGCTGCATTTTAGAGAGGTGTAAAAGGGGTGTGGCCTCTCTACACGTCTCTGCAACGCAGCCCCTGGCGCATACTGGAGGTTCCTGGTGGGCTAGTTGGCCCCTAGGGACCCTCATGATTCGAAGGGACTTAATCCCCCAACCTAAAACGCGCCACGGGGCGCGTTTGCACAGATGTCACCTCAGGCCCCGCCCCTCCCTTCACCATTGTGCAAATATTCCTCTAAAATCTGCCGAACTACGAATTCTGATTTACTCACCTGTTATCAGGAGAGACCTCAGTGCTGCATCTTTCAGCCCAGTACTAATCCTGAAAAGTAATTTTAACCGTACTTACCAGTAACTTGAATTTCCTTCCATAGGATATCATTGCCTGCTTTTTGCTGAAAAAGTTTCTAAGTGTTGATTTTTGAAACATACAAATATTCCTCTAAAATCAGCCGAAATACGAATTCCGATTTACTCACCTGTTATCAGGAGAGACCTCAGTGCTGCATCTTTCAGCCCAGTACTGATCCTGAAAAGTAATTTTAACCGTACTTACCAGTAACTTGAATTTCCTTCCATAGGCTAACATTGACTGGTTTCACTTGGAAATTCTTCTAAGTGTGGAGTTTTGGAACTTTAAAATATTCCTCTAAAATCAGCCGAAATACGAATTCCGATTTACTCACCTGTTATCAGGAGAGACCTCAGTGCTGCATCTTTCAGCCCAGTACTGATCCTCAAAAGTAATTTTAACCGTACTTACCAGTAACTTGAATTTCCTTCCATAGGATATCATTGCCTGCTTTTTGCTGAAAAAGTTTCAAAGTGTTGATTTTTGAAACATACAAATATTCCTCTAAAATCAGCCGAAATCCGAATTCTGATTTACTCACCTGTTATCAGGAGAGACCTCAGTGTTGCATCTTTCAGCCCAGTACTGGTCCTGAAAAGTAATTTTAACCGTACTTACCGGTAACCTGAATTTCCTTCATAGGCTAACATTGACTGGTTTCACTTGGAAATTCTTCTAAGTGTGGAGTTTTGGAACTTTATAATATTCCTCTAAAATCAACCAAAGTACGAATTCCAATTTGCTCACCTGTTATCAGGAGAGAACCCAGTGCTGCATCTTTTAGCCCAGCACTGACCCTGAAAAGTAATTTTAACCGTACTTACCAGTAACTTATATTTTCTTCCATAGGAATCCATTGTCTGGTTTTCAGCTGAAAAGTTTCAGTGTCGATTTTCACAAACTACAAATATTCCTTAAAAATCGCCTGTATGACTTAAACGCATTCTTTCAACTGTTTACAGGAGATGCACCAGTGCTGGATCCAGGATCCAACACTGAGTAAGAAAAAGTAACGATAACAGTTTTTACCTGCTAAGTGAATTTCCTTCCATAGGATAACATTGGTGATTCTATGAGAAAAAGTTTCTAAGTGTCAACTTTTAAAATACAATAATATTCCTTAAAAATCACTACTGTAACCAAAACGCTTTTACTCAACTGTTTACAGGAGATGTTCCAGGACTGAATCTAGGATCCAGTCCTGTGGTTAGAAAAGTAATCCATAAAGTAACTAATTGCATTTAACTAGAAATTCACATTGAGCTGAATGTTGCATTGTGTTTGAAAATGTGTTGCCCATTGCAACAACTGTAACTACTGTACTTAAAAGTCTATTGCCTATGTGCAAAGTATTTAAACTAAAGTAATTCATTCTGAGAAAGTATTTTTGTAATGTAATGTATAATGTAATTACAATGTAATTTAAAAAATAAAATATGTAAAAAAAAATTGTTTCTAAAAATGTAGTAAATCAGTATGAAAAAATAAATATAACAATTAATACATTTAAAAATTGTCATTTACAAAACCTTTGAAATTCACTGAAAAAACCGTAGGTTTCAGACATGTTATAGTTAGAAATTAGCATTTAAAAACCTTTGAAATTCACTGAAAAAACCATAGGTTTCAGGCACGTTATAGTTAGAAATTAGCATTTAAAAACCTTACAAATTCACTGCAAAAACCATAGGTTTTAGGGACAGTTATAGTTACTTGGACATTGCACTCGTACAAAACCCATGAAATTCCCCTGTTATAGTTAGTTCAGCTAACTATAACTCGCGCCCCGCAATGCACTGCTGATGACGTCACATATTACATCACTCATGACATGGTCAGTGACATCACTGATGACATCACTGATGACATCTCAAATGACATCACTGATTACATCATCCATGTGAGAATTTAATGCATCTTCTCACACCCTAATATAACTTTTGATACACCCACTCTAAATTACAGACTGCCATTCTAAAAACCATACACACTCCAATACCAATAAGTACATACCCACTCACTGATTCTTAGGTCTACACACACACATCTACTCACTCACCCGTACAGTCACTCATACTTACAGTCACTCAGTACAGGACTATCATATGCACTCATACACCTATATAAACACTCACACAATGCAACTCATCCATAGAGGTACTCACACACCTAGTCAGTCATGCAAATAATTAAACACACTGCCATTTACTCACCTATACAATTATACACACACCAGCTCACTTACTCATACAAATACTAGCACATTCTTACGCTCTTATACAATCACTGATACAAGCACACACTCATCCATACAGTCACTCTCACAATCACACACTCTCGCTTATAGCTATTTATATACTCTAACACACATATATACTGCCTTTTACATATGTAGTTACTCACACATGTACCACTGGGACATACATTCACTCACTAACACACTCTTACACACACTTACCCACCCATACAGTCTATGACAGATGCACTCTTGAAACCATCCACCCAGTGAATCACCCACTCACACATCTATGCACAGAGTCGCACACACCCCACCCACACAAACACTCAGGCACCCATACAGATACTCAGACAACCAATCAATAACTCATATAGACACTCATGTAGCTATTCACAAACCCATGCGGCCACTTACACAGCAACAGACAGACGGATACAGACATTCACACAGTTTAGTCACTAACCCATGCATTCAGTAAGATACGTTTAATCACTCACTTATAGAGTTAGTCACGCACCTAGTAAATCATCCATTCAGACACTTATACACCCACTCATTCTTCAATACGCCTTTCCCTATATATATTAAAAATATTTAAACTTTACAGAAACACACAGTCACTGGATGATGTAATCAGTGATGTCATTTGAGATCTCATCAGTGATGTCATCAGTGATGTCACTGACCATGTCATGAGTGATGTAATATGTGACGTCATCAGCAGTGCATTGCGGGGGCGCGAGTTATAGTTAGCTGAACTAACTATAACAGGGGAATTTCATGGGTTTTGTACGAGTGCAATGTCCAAGTAACTATAACTGTCCCTAAAACCTATGGTTTTTGCAGTGAATTTGTAAGGTTTTTTAAATGCTAATTTCTAACTATAACGTGCCTGAAACCTATGGTTTTTTCAGTGAATATATATATATATATATATACAAGTTCTAAATATTTTTGATCTTTATGAAGTGTGTATTTGTTTACATGCACTTGCGGTCACTTTTTCTGCATTCCGGTGGCGCACAGTGCAGACCCATGTCTATAAGGCCAGGGAAAGCCACCCTGCGTGGCTTTTCGTGGCCTCATAGATGTGGCAAAAGGAAAAGCAGCACAAGTCGCTGCATTGCCTCACGCTACCTCTGGGAGGAAATGCCATGGACTTTGCGGTGGTTGTTTCCACTTAACTCCCATGGTTTTTGACACATTCCTAGATTTACAACATAGCTGAAATCTGAGAGAGCGTAACAGTTGTTTTTGTGAAGGAAGGTGTCCCTTCCTGCACAAAAACAACCCGATTTCAAAACAGGCACCCTTGCACCATGGTGCAAGGGTGCCTGCGCTGGCGCGAAACAGCGCATTCCTGCCCTTATATTTTGACGCAGGGCAGCAAAGTAAAGTGCAGTGCTACCCTGATTCAAATTGTTGTAAATGAGGCCCCAAATGTTTAAAAGCATGTAGGGGCCTATTTATTAGCTGTTTTGCATCTCACTTGTACCACGCAACGTAATGCAAGAGCGCAGCAAACCTTACATGTGATTTATGAAGCCATGCAGGGCCACTTTGCATAGCCCTGAGTGGCTCCATAAATCTGGAGTAAGGCAACGCAGCGCAAATTGCTGAATTTACTTGCTCTTCCCTGGGAAGGAATTCCATGGGCGTTGCGTGGGTGATCCCACGGAACTCCCATGGTTTTTGATGCATTCCCAGATGTACCAGAACTGGTATTCCTGGGAATGCGCCAAAAGATACGCCTTCTCAGGTGAGGCATAACGAAGAGAAATATCTTTATTTCTCCTTTTTACTTTCCCTTTCTACGTGTGCTGCATTCTGCAGCACACATAGAAAGAGGAATATGCCTCTCAGGATTGTTTTTGTGCAGGAAGGTGTCCCTTCCTGCACAAAAACAATCCTGCATTTAACGCAGGGCCCCTTGCACCATGGTGCAAGGGTGCCTGCGTCGGCTCTAGGCTGCCAAAAGGGCACCAGCACAGGTGAAAAGGCAGGAATGCGCTGTATTGCCTTAAATACGGCACATTCCTGCCCTTTCCCTGTCATGCAGGGCATGCACAGCAAGGTGACTTGCTGTGCTGCATGACATTCTAGTAAATAGGCTCCTTAATTCATATCTGTGTCTAATGCAAACCCACTCGCCTTTCAGCCCAAGAACTGAAACAGGCACAACATCACAAAATGAGCACATGCTAACAACATGTGAGTTGTCAGACTTCAACAAAGCTTTTACTGATGGTGCATAAGCATAGTAAATTATTCTACTTTGCCTACTATTTTATCTCTTCTATGTCAAACTTTGCCTTTACAGATTTATGTGTTCTTGTGCAAGCAGTTCTGCCAGTGGCTAATCCTCCTTTATATTGGAGGAGCGTCGTCCCACCTGCTGCAAGTGCAGCAGTAAACCAACATACATATAATGGTCTCATCATCTCTACCATTTTATTATAATGTGCAAGTGTAAGGGCGGTGGTGATTACTGACTGATTAGGTGAAGGTGTCCCTTCCTGCACATAAGCAATCATTACAAAAATGACGATTGCAACTTCTATGTGTGCTGCACAATGCAGCACACATAGGAGTTACAAATCACCATTTGTGATTGTTTATGTGCAGGACATAAACAATCATTCCCCCCCAACTATGGTGCAAGGATGCCTGCGTTGGTGCTAAGCAGCTGAATTTAGCGCCAGTGCTAGGGGAAACGCAGGGGTGCACCATATCTTTGTAAATACGGTGCATCCCTGCATCTTCAGAATGGCGGTGCGTGGCGATAGCAAGTTTTGCTTAACGTCACGCTCCGTCATTCTGTTGTACATATGCCCCTCAGTCTTGCACCTCTGATGTTCCCAAGTATGAGGGATTGGTGATGTACGCGCTATAAATAAGAGGTGCCTCTATTACCCAGTTTGACAGCTATCGACATCGGTGGTGTTAAAGAATGAGTTGGACTAACCAGAGTTCGAACTTGAGATCTGCAGCTCACACCAGTTATTTGGAAGCAGTAGCAATGCCTTGGTCACAGAGCTATTGACTTTGGCAGTGGTTGTTTCTTTTCCTTTTCCATAAAGCATAACAAAAAGCATTCCAAGATGGCTACCCACGTGACATGTCTTATGCATACCCAGATATCCATCTTGGAATACTTGATGTAAGTTTACCATTCAATGGCAGGTGGTGTATGGCTTTCTTCTAGCAATTAACTAATAGTAAACCATAGCAAAGGTAACAGAGTTTGGCAGAGACAATAGCTCTGTGGCCAAGGCAGGTTGGGTTTGCCAGCACTTATTTTCCAGTGTGTCTCTTCAGTGATTGTTGGTGTCAGGTGGCTGTCCTTGCACAGCCCAGGAGCAAAGGTAAACATTTCACGAATTGTTGAGTGGTTTGCACACTAGGAGAATCTACAACAAAGATTTCCTCCCAAGCTACTACAGGACTTGATTGTGAGTCACTCTGGTGATACAACAAAGAGATTCTACTACAAAAACATATAAACACACGTAAGTGTGTGCTTAATCTTACTTGCAGTGTTTTTAAAAAACGGTGGTGATTAGAAAAAAGGAATACCTTCTCATGTTTGTAGGAAGGACAGTGTTCAAAAAATTGTAAAATACCCCTCACACACTGAAACCTGATTCAGTGTCATGCTTCATCATTGGGGTCTTCCCGCCCCTCTACGGGACGGGGCGTTCTACTACCTACGTGGACGCGGGAGCACTTATTTTAGTGATTAGTGTATATGTGTAGTGCGTGGGATCGTGAAATATAAATATATGTGATGGTTTAAAAATTCCCTGGCTAGTGGAAAAGAATACACTTTATTAGCTTCCCTAGCTGAGAATGGTAAAAAAAAGGGGGGGGGAAAAAGTAGATGGTGTACTATAATGGGTCACTTTCTACAAGGTCGACATGTTTCAGAAGCCATCCCCTAGGCTTTCTTCAGGACCGAAACGATCCCTATGACGCCTCACTGGGCTGTACAAATGTACATAGGCTTACTGATCACAAGTACTCTTCTCTGCGCCCCAATTGCGCATTTGAAAATTATATCATTAGTATATCATCCCTGTTTCCGGAGAGCCACGAGAAGGTATTCCCAGGTGTTCTAGCAGCCGGCAGCATTGTCTGTATGAAGGCGCCCCTATACCCCTCGTGACATCTCATGGAGAGGACACATTAATATACGAATGATATACTAATGATATAATTTTCAAATGTGCAATTGGGGCGCAGAGAAGAGTACTTGTGATCAGTAGGCCTATGTACATTTATACAGCCCAGTGAGGCGTTATAGGGATCGTTTCGATCCTGAAGAAGAAAGCCTAGGGGATGGCTTATGAAACATGTCGACCTTGTAGAAAGTGTCCCATTATAGTACACCATCTACTTTTCCCCCCCTTTTACCATTCTCAGCTAGGGAAGCTAATAAAGTGTATTCTTTTCCACTAGCCAGAATTTTTAAACCATCACATATATTTATATTTCACGATCCCACGCACTACACATATACACTAATCACTAAAGTAAGTGCTCCCGCGTCCACGTAGGTAGTAGCACGCCCCGTCCGTAGAGGCGGGAAGACTCAATGATGAAGCATGACACTGAATCAGGTTTCAGTGTGCGAGGGTATTTTACAATTTTTTGAACACTGTCCTTCCTACAAACATGAGATGGTATTCCTTTTTCTAATCACCACCGTTTTTAAAAACACCGCAAGTAAGATTAAGCACACACTTACGTGCGTTTATATGTTGTTGTAGTAGAATCTCTTTGTTGAATTGCGATTCTGAGAGGAGGACGATTCTACCTTTTTCCTCTTCACTCCCCCTCATGATATTTTTGTTCACTCTGGTGATAGCCAATGTGAATCTCCAGGAACGACTGTCCTCGACGCCTGACAGGATCTTTCCACTACAGTGACGACCATCCGCAACTCCTGGCCTGCCGTTTTCGCCTGCAGCGACAACCCTTTGCAACGCTGTCCCTGCTACTCATGGCCTCCTCCACCATGAGCGGAACTCTTTGCGTTGGACTTTAGAAGGTAAGTTTTTCAGCAGGACTAAACTGGCCACTGTATCCAGCCCATGCTCCTTTGCGGTCGGCTTGAACTTATGACTTTCCCCTGGTGTTGCACGACCAGATAACCATAAGTGGCACTTTGTGCTTTTAGGCACTATACTTACCTGAAATCTTTAAAATGACATATCTCTGGTTCTACTAATTGAGATTCAGTAGTCTGTTTGTGCAGTGCCATACAGTGATTTTACATAAGACTAAAATCCCATATAAATAATTTGATGCCAAGAAGAGTTTTTGATATTCTCCGAGATTGGATCTTTTTCTTTTTCCAAATTTACTCTCATTCTACCTGACTGTGCCTGTGATCATACTTGCAAGAACTGAATTTGAGCTCATCAGTCTGGAGCTGTGGCTGAGCTCAAGGAGTTCAGGATGAGGAGAACGGTATAGAGGGGTAAGAGGAGGACCTGGGCACAGGTCCTGAGCTGCAGCACTTGGAGGAGGAGGAAACTCAACCCCAGGAGTGGAGCCCATTGCCAGAGCAGAGTGCAGCATGTCTTCCTGTGGTCTGTCCCCAGAGGAGCTGGAGGACAGGAAGGCCGAGAGAGAGCTTAAACTGCAGCTGGCCAAGTTAAAATTAGAAACAGAGAAGAGAAAGGCTGAGGCTGAGAGGGCTTTGGCTAAAAAGAAACTCGCCATGGAGTAGAAACTGGCCTTTTGAGCGACTGGCTCATGAAAGGTGCCTCACAGAGCATGATATTATGGCCAGACAGTCAGAGTCCAGCAGTAATGGTGGCAGCCATACCACAGTGTCCAATGGCGGCAAAAAGGTCCATATTCACAAGGATCTGGTGCCTAACCTTGTTGTGGGGGATGACATAGATAAATAGTTTGCGACCTACGAGGTTGCTCTAGAGGTGAATAGGGTCCTTGTAGAGGATTGGGTGAGTCAGTCTTTTTAAGGCACATGCCTAGTGAGGGAAGGGATGCCCTGCTGGCTCTAGGAAAGGGGGACAGGATGAGGTACCCCAGAGAAATATAGGCAGAATTTTAGGGACTGCCAGAAGTTGTTGTGGGTGGATTTTGTGGACCCATTTTACAAGACACTGGATGTTTGAGTGAAGGGCAGTGATGTAAATGATTACAAGGGGCTGTACAATTTGTTCACGAGAGAGCACATGTTCAGCCATTGTTTTTAAGAGCAGCGCCAACACTTGCTGGATCATAAGCTCACTGGCCCCAGGGAACTTGTTGAGAAGGCGGAACACTTACTCAGCACCAGGGTCCACACGAAGGTACCTGGTAGTGGCCCCAACTAAGTGTGGTTCAGGTTCCCATCAGCAGAGTGACGGGAAGTCCAGGGAGACATAGACAAGTCCTAAAATAAGGTGGGGGTAAGAGTTCCCATGCTCCTTCTGAAAAACAGGGGGAGGTTCTGGTGGGCGGGTGCCAAGGGCGTCCGATTTCCAACACTGTAACTTGAGTGTTCCCAGTTAGAGCACAAGCAGGGGGGCTCTGTCTATCCTAAGAAACCACCCACTGTTGGGATCTCTACAGAGGTGGCCAATGTGTTCTTAGGGAAGTAGTCCCCATGGGCAGGTGGTAGACCATGCTCTAATCTCCCTTAGCTGAGAGATAGACTCAAAGCGTGAGCTTGTTATCCCTGAGGCTGGAAGTCATCACTTCCACCAGGTCAAAGTGAATAGGATCCCAGTCACTGCTTTGAGGGACACCAGGACCAGCCAGACTATGGTAGTGGAAAGGCTGGTTTCTCCAGAGCAGTATACTAGACAGATGTGTAGAGAGACTCAGGCCCAGGGGCAAGACTTTTTCCGCCCCATGACTCTGGTGTCCCTAGAATGGGGTGGGGAAGTGATTTAGAGGAGGGTCATAATTAGTCCCCAGATGCCCCTTGACTGCATTCTGGGAAATGAGTTAACAGCTGTGTTATTTCCTAACTATAATGTCCCTGTAACTTTTTTTTTTGTGAATATATATTTCAAAAGAGCCCGCACTCGGATGAGTGCTAAGAATGAGTCACACCACTAGATCAAGACTTGTTGATACAGTCGAAATGTGTTATTTGGGTCTGCTGAATTAAAGAAACCTTAAGGATAACGAGTGGTGTGGCTTGTTCTTTGCACTCATTCGAGTGCGGGATCTTTTGAAGATATTCAAGCAGTGGTGCCCGCATATGAGCCCCAACCTGCACCCAACCCGCACCCAACCCGTAGATATATATATATGAGGGCCTCAGGACTAAAGTGGACTTCTTCCTCCAACCAGTAGTATGCCAGGAGGTGCGTTTGCAGAGTAGTGGAGAAAGGGGGCTTGGCCACAGAAAACCTTTCAGCAATCACATTGTGTGGGACTTATTGGAGGTAACAGGAGGGGTAGTTGGCCCCAAGGACGTCCTTGCGAGCCAACTACCCCTCCTGTTACCCCCAGTAATTCCCACACAACAGGATTGCTAAGAGGTCTGCTGTACACTTTTCACACTGGTAGGTATTCAGCGGGCTACACCCATACTGAATTTTCTATCACCTCTCTTGTGCTAATGGGTTTTGCAACATGCAGGGCTTAGTTGTAAAAGCATCCACATTTAGTAGATATTAGCTCTTTTTCCTAGGATTTGGGTGTATAAGATTGTAATTTGTCTGTAGACATTAATGTGTTCAACAATTTATTGAACCTTGAATACTGTTCAAAAGAGTGTTTGGTCTTCATTTACCATATTGAGATGTACCTGTTAAAACACTTCATCTGACATAAAATTTTAGGTCAGCAGCTTCACATCTATACATTAGCCAATGATAAAGCATCCACAAACAGGTACTCTTCATAGCCGTTTGTCGTTTCTCAAAATACCTTACACATATTCCATAAATGAATAAACCCGGTACACTATTCAAACAACTCTTACAAGCAGACTGCAACTTGAATCATTTGTAAGTGAGGCACCCATATGTTATACATTCTTCAGCGATATGCAATGTTTTAAAATTTTCACTGAACCTCTGGAAATAAATATTTGCACCTCATAAATCTCCAGTTTATTCAGAAATTGTCAATAGCATTAAATGACAATTCTTTAATGCCAGCATGTACACAGATATCCAATAACACATAATGTCATCAGTGATGTTATTGTTGATGTCATCAATGATGTAATTTCCGATGTCACCAGTAATGTCATCAATTATATCATTTAACTTGTCATGAGAGATGTAATGTGTCATTAGCAGTGCTTGGGGGGGGTGCCTTTTACGAACTAAAAAATCAATCAAGCAATAAGACAATTTATCAAAACTGTTCATTAAAGTGTGGTAATGTGACATTCTTAAATGATGTACTGTTTTCATGTGTAAAATTTCCTCTTCACCATTTTCTTCCAAAGCTATGCAGCATAATAATTTGTCCTCAGTACTATAAATGAGGTAAAATCCTTACTGCTGTTAATATGTACACTTCAATTTATATCCTCACATCACATGTTTTTGTTTGTTTTGTTTTTTAATAGTACATCAGGTATTCTAAAGACACAAGGGATGTTTTGAATTTGATTGATGAAGCCAACAACTTGAGCAACATTGACCTTCTAGTAACTTTAGATGTACAGGCTCTCTACGCGAACATCCCTCAAGAAGATACACTAGAGGTGATAGAGAGCACCCTTATGACTGAATACTCTTCATCTCCCACTCCAATTAACTTTATCATGGAATGTGCTACCTTGGCCCTCAAAGAAAACTTTTTCCAGTTCAAAGACCAGCTATATCATCAAACCTGGTGAACTTCCATGGGGAGCAAATTTGCGCTATATCTGGCATGCCTGTATATGGTGCACTTTGAAAAGGAGAATACATTTTGTGACAGTAATCCTTACACCACCAACGTCCTCCTGTGGCGTTGATATATCGATGACATCCTGATCTTTTGGCAGGGAGACCTCATGGAATGTGAGAACTTCTGTGAATGAGTTAACACATTGAATCCCTTTCTCAAGATCTCCAAGAACATATATAACAACAGTCTCCCATTTCTTGACTGCAGGGAAACTGATGACCACCACCTATAAGAATTCCACCAATTGCAGCTTACTTTAATATGACAGCCATCACCGAAAATCCTTGAGAGACAACCTCCCTTATGGCCAATTTGTGCATCTACGTCCCAACCGCAGCATCACTGCAAACTTTGAAAGACAGGCACAGCAACTTTCAACAAACTTGAAAGCTAGACATTATCCCTCTCACAAGGTTGACCTGGCATGTAAGAGAGCTAGGGATAATAATCAATCAGCCCTATTGGAACCGAGGGCCTGCCCACATGGAGAAATAATCACCTGTGTTACCACATTTACCCCTAGTTCCAATAAGATACAGAAAATAATACAGAAACATTGGCCCATTATACATACAGGATCGCTGTTTATCCCCAAACCACACTTCGCTTTTAAGCGTACCAACAACATCAAAGATTTGATTATACACCCCAGTCCACGGAGGGCGACAAGATCAGAACAACGATCCCTGTGAGACCTGCCTCCTGTGACAGGACACCATCCCTGCGGTTGGTGTGGCATGTGTGATCTCACTGAACTCACCAAAGAAATAGCCCTTGACTACACTCACACCTAGCTACAAAAGACACACACCAATTGCAACACAAAAAAATGCATTTATATGATCACCTGTCGCTGCACAAAACGCTACATTGGCATGACCACCAGACCAGTGAAAGTCAGGATCATGGAACATCGCAGTGGAATCTGCTGCAAGAAAACCACAACTAGAATGACTGCCCATTATCTGAGCCTGAGCGACACCCCTGATGAAGTGTGGTGGACCATTCTAGAAGAACTCCCTCATGAAAACAAACAGGGGCATATTATCTAGGAAGTGGCGGTGAGAGGCGTTAGCCTCCTTGGCTTAACGCCTCTCATAGCCACTTCGGAAACGCAAGGCTGCACCACATTACCAAGGATATGGTGCAGCCTGGCATTTCCCCCTGCGATGGCGCTAAGTCTCACGACTTAACGCCAACGCAGGCACCCTTGCACCAGAGTGCAAGGGTGTCTGCGAGCAGGGAGGTTTGTTTATGTACAGGAAGGTGTCCCTTCCTGTTGATGGAGCAGTAAAAATAAAAAAATGTAACCCCTAACAAATTATATAATTAATTAATTAAAAATGTTCGTTTAAATGTATTAATCAACATTGTATATGTGGGAATGGTAATATGCTAATGTACATGCTAAATAATCTACTAATGAATGTCCATGTGTCTAATCATAACGTAAGAATAAAAAGCGTACTAAATAAAATAAATGCATGTTTGTGCTTCATAGAAATAAAATGTGTCGTTGCAAAAACAATAGTGATGGTAAGTAAGGAGCAGCTTAAATGTCGCTTTTTGCTAGGTAACAACTAATTGGGGTACGTAGACGGGAGGGAAACGAAAGGGATATTTTTCTCTATTTTAATTATGTTTTATTTGCCTCAAATTAGTGCTTCTAAAGTAGAACCGAGTGGCGAGATAAAATGGCCGCCAGTGGGAAGATGTGCGCAGGCGCAAGGGGACACGTGGTACGGGATGAGATTGAAGAAATCTGGAGCCTCGTGATGTCTCTGAGAGGCTAGGATGCAAGAAATGGTCAAGGCTGGTGTGACCTAATTGAACTGATAGTGTGCCGTGATGATCAGGAGAGAGTCCGTGGGAAAGGAGCCCAAGAGAAAGGACAATGACTGACGAGTTCTTGAATGTGTCAAAAGAAGATACAAATGGACTGATCGAATCGGATGGAAATGTTTAAGCGTATGGGAAAGGAAATGATCCAAGGACCTTTGAATCCAAGAGAACTTGATTAAAGAATGAATAAGCTGACATGCATGGACCAATGAAAGAAAAGCGTGATATTAATGTTGCAACAGTTAGTTAGCAAAGTTAGAATTAGGGTATAAGAGGGCCTACTCTTAGTGGGAGGGGGTCAGTCGCGGTTGCAGTCACAGTCAGTTGCAGTTCGAGAGTCGTGGTTGCAGTAGAGGAGACGGGTTGCAGGTAGCTGATGCTGACGAGCTGAAGTTGCTGTTGCTGTCTTAACTTTACAGTTGAGTATGAGAATCAGGCTATTTCTAATCCCAAAGTTAGGTTAGAAATCATTAGGCTAAATTAGGAAGCTAGGCAGGTAACTAAGGTTTTTGGCTTCATGACAAAATTTCCTTTCTGCAATAAATTGATTATGCTTAATAAAATTGTGAATTTAAAAATGAATAATTGAATAAAGTATTAAATCTTTTCATGCTTTTAAAATTATATAAAATTTAAGATTCTTTAAAAACCAAAATGACTCAGTGGTTATTTTCCTAAATGATTGTGACCTGAGTAATTGGTTGATTGTGATTCAGCTGGTCTTAATCACTATGAACTAATTTCTTAAATGAATGATTCATCGACAAAACAATGAGCAGGAATATCTTAAGAAATAATTAAAAGAAAGTGACAAATTAAGGTAAATAGATATCCTTGCTCTTCCAGCGGTACACAAAATGGTGTTCTCCATTTAGTTCTCATGCTTCTCCTAGGAGTACAGAATTTCATAAAGGTGTAAAAGGAAATCCAGGAGTATGTGTGTGTGTTTAGGCGATGTTTATGGGCCCCATCGTCATGTGGATATGAGAAATATAGTTTGCCCCTGGATGACCTATAAGTAACCTGGGAGGAGGATAGTTTTTATTGTACGCGCTGCATCAGATTTCTTGGTAGCAGAGTTATGGTTTTCTATAGATTAGTTTAGTGATTATTGTTTATTGATTATTGATTATTTGATGACTAACACTATATGTTGAGTCGCGTTATGTTATATGTAAGTTTTCACGCTTCTGGGATGTAGGAAGTGGAACACGTGTGGCAAGAGAAGTCACATGGAATTTGGTACATGGTCTGAATTCATTTTGGTTATAACGCAGGTTGTGTTATGTTAGGGATTTCGGTGTGAAAAGTGTGTAAATGAAATAGCAAATCACGTTTACTTGTGAAACTTTGGCCTTAATTCTCAGGAGCCTAGTCTCCACATGTGTCTTATCCCCAGAGAAACGAGTAAATTGTTTGTTTGAAAGAAGGGTAAGGTAGAGGGAAGTGCTACTTTATCGGCGAAAGTAAATAATTCTGTGGTAGGGTAGAGGTAAGCGCTGCCTACTGGAAAAACAGGATTCTTGTGTAAAAGGACAAAGCTGTCATTTTGTTTAGCGAATCAGACTATGGAATTGTTTATTTGTTGTAACTAACGAAGAAAACTGTAAAAAGAAAAATTGCCGATAAATTTTGTAAAGGAGGGGTAAAGAGTAGAAGTGACGTGAAAAAGTGCCGCGCTAGGATTGGTCAGTGCACTAGTCACGTGAATACAGAGCAGGAGTGACGTAGAAAAGTGCCGCGCTAGGATTGGTTGGTTCGCGGACGGTGGAAATTGTTCTGATTGGTACGTTAGTGTGAATCGCGCTGTAATTGGACGAAGTTCCGTACACAGAAACAGCGTTAGAGTAAAGAGAAAACAAATAGAAAACATGCCATATTACGAGTATGAAAGGGAGAGAACGTCATGGACGACGAAATTGAAGAATTTCTTTAAGAAAGACAAAAAGGTTGTGACTAGAGAGGGACAAGTAATTCCTCCGCCAAAATCAGCAGCTTCACATATGATGCTGAAATATGGATATCATACGTGCATATGGTTGGATAATTGGGTAAAATATACAAAGAATGATGGAGCATTGGCTTTTCCTGAAAATGGTTCTTTTAATGTAGCGATTTTACGGAATTTAAAAGAAAAGATGCTTAAATTGGAACCTAGACCTAGACCGACACAGTTTGAGGCTTTAACAGAATGGGAAGATGAGATGTACGAGAAAGAAAGATTCAGAGGTATGAAAGGTTATGAGTTCGTGCCCGGAAGAATGTGGGGAATGAATCATGAGGACAGAATAAAACGATGGAGATGTGCTAACATGACAGGAGGTTTGTTTCCAGCTTTTACAGTTGAGGAAGGGACTAAGAAAAAACGGACTGAGAAAAAGAAACATTTAGAGAGAGAAAAGTATATGCATGAGAGCGAAACGGATGACGAGTTGCTGGAAGATATATTAAATAAAAATCCACCTCCGTATCAGCAGAATTCTACAGTGGTGACACCAAATGCGCCACCAATAGAAGCTATGCGAAATGAAAGTCCAGAAAAAAGACAAGAAATAAATAGGTCACAAGAACAAATAAGAACTTCCCAAATTGAGGGAATAGAAAATGATAGTGCAAGAGAATTGGCAAGGACAACAAAAGAACTAACTGAGAAAATTAGAGAATTAACAAAGAATATGGAAGCAGTTACCGTACCCGTAACAATAGGTCCAGTAATACCAGTTTTCGAGAATCAGAAAATTGATGAACGATCTTTGGTGATTCCCTTGAGTTCGCAATTCCAAAGAGAAAAGGAAAGAATAGAAACAAGTCCAGGTACGAGCAATTTGACTAGTGCTTACAGACCAAGTCCACCTGAAAATTTGACAGTGAATGAGTGTAGCGGTAGGAAAATGCCTATGGTAACTGAATCTGCAACAGTGACACCTGAAAAGAGTGGAAATTGGACAGAAATAAATAGTACTCCTATAGGTCCGACTCCTGATGAGTTAAATGAGTGGATAAAAGCTTTTAAAATAAAAGAAACGGAAGAAAAACCATTAGATGTGATCAGATTGAAGATTGACATGGAAGAATTAATTCTAGGAACGATTGGTACAGAAAAGATAAAGAATTATCAGGATGAGGAAATAATGTTTCTGTGCAAAAGTATAACATGGAGGGCAAAGAATTTACATGACAAACTAGAAGAAGTGGCCGGTGAGATTGGAATAGATTTTGCAAAAGTAAAAACGTTGCAGAAACCATACAGAGTAGATTTTTGTGAAAAAGATATTGAAAATTTGAATACAGCAGGAAGGCTGACACAGATAAAAGAGTTGATTGTTTTGTTGAGAAAATGGGGTGATGTGGACAGATGGAAGGTTAGATGGACAAAGAAGAATGAGAAAAGTGTAGACAAAGGTTCATTGGCTTTTATGATAACAGAAAAGGAACATGTTGTTAAAGAGTACCCTATGAGAGAAACTCCAGGTGGTAGTTATGTGCATGTTCCCTGGACTAGGCAGGACATCCTGTCATTTACAAATGACTTTCCAAAATTAAGAGAAAAGCCAGTTGAGTGGTACCGACAGGTAGAAAGGTTTGTAAAGGTCTCGAAAGTGTTGTGGATAGATTTGGATGGATTGTTTGACATAGTGGTACCAACGGATCTATGGTCAGAATGTAAGATTACAGTTGACTGGCCAACTACAGAATATCCAAGAGATCCTAAGACAGGAGCTCCAGGACCAGATGTGATGAAGAAATATGACAAGGTGATTACCTTTTTGAAAAATAAGATTCCTCCAAAAGAGACAGATTGGGTTAAGATTGATAGAACTACACAGGAAAGCAAGGAGAGTGTACATGCATATTATGAGCGATTGTTGTTGGTTTTCAAACAGTATAGTGGTTATGAGGAATTAAGTGAGAAGGATATGAGTCATTTTGTATACCGATTTGTATTTGGCTTGAAACAAGAAATAAGTGATATGATTAAGCAACATATGATAAACTGGCAGAATGCAAGTGTAGATGAGGTGCTGAGGTATGCTAAGTATTGTAGTGATGAAATAGAGAGTAAACAGCGTAAGTTGAAAGAAAAAGCAATGTGGGCACAAGTGAAAGTGGCAGAAAAACAAGAAGCTCAATTGGATAATAATAATGGAAACGAATCAGGACAAAATAAGATGCGACCAAATATAGGTAAAGGAAAAGGACAAGTGAGTCTAGAAGAGGCAAAGAAGAAATGGCCATGTCATAATTGCGGAAAATTAGGGCATTGGAGAAATGAGTGTAAGTTCCCACCTAAACCTAATCCGGAACATCAATCATTAACTCCACAGGTGCAGAATGAGGTAGTTGTTCAACAAAGTCAGGTGCCACAACCACCACTTCCCAACACTGTTAACCAGCAAAGATACAGTACAGAAACAGGATTCTACGGAGGAGAGCAGGTAACACAGTTGCCGAGAGCAGCTAACATTTCCCAGTATTGGTTGCATCAGAGTGAGGATGACCCGGATGAAAGTTTCTGACGGTGCGCAAGAGAGGGGAAAGAGTGCGTGCTTGGCGCAACTCTAGAGGTAGATCAGTCTGGTCCCTTTGTGGATGGAGAAGTGAATGGAGCAAACGTAACATTCCTTGTCGATACTGGAGCTACCCGTTCTACTGTTAGGTCAGTGGAAATTCCGAACCTTCCTCTCTCAGGTGAATGCATCCAAGTGGTAGGAGTTGCCAATCAGCAGATTAAAACCCCACTTACTGAATTGGTAGAAGTAAAAATTGGTTCTTTTAGGAAAATGCATAAATTTGTAGTGTGCGATTGTAGTCCTGTAAATTTTCTAGGTCGTGACCTCTTGTGTAAAATGAATTGCACAATTTATTGTACACCAGATGGAATTGGTTTTCAGACTTCAGATGAAGATGCTTTGTATAAAGTAACTTTGATGAATCAGGAACCTGAAATGAATGGGTTGTTTCCTGCATTTGATGCAGGAAAACTTCCAGAAGAATTAAAAAGTGCAGTGAAAGAAAGTGTGTGGGATTTTACAGGAGAAGACATTGGATTAATGAGAGAAGTTGATCCTGTAAAAGTGACAGTGAAAGAAGGGATAAGTTATCCAAACACGCCACAGTACAAATTAACTCCAGAAATAATTGAAGGAATAACTCCTGTGATAAATAAGATGATTGAACAGGGAATTCTGAAAGAAATCATGAGCAGTCCATGTAATTCACCTATTATGGGACTGAAAAAGCCAAATGGAACATACAGAATAGTACAGGATTTGAGAAAGATCAACAAAATAGTTGTACCATGCTGTCCAATAGTGCCAAACCCTGCAGTGATTCTATATCAAATTCCGCATGAAGCTGAGTGGTACACTGTGATAGATTTGTGTCATACATTTTCTCTATTCCTTTGCATCCAGATAGCCAACCATTATTTGCATTCCGTTTTGGAGAGCGTATTTTGGCATGGTGCCGAATTCCTCAGGGGTATACAGAGAGCCCCTCAATTTTTAATCAGATTCTAAAGAAATCTCTGGAAGATTTAAAAATGCCAGAAAAATCAGTGATGGTGCAGTATATCGATGACCTATTGGTGGCATCGAAAACCAAAGAGGCATGTGTAAGTGACACAATTGCTTTACTGAACCATTTGGAGAAAAGAGGACATAAGGTGTCCCCTTCAAAATTACAGTTTTGTCAGAAAGAAGTCCAGTATTTAGGACATAAAATTGAGAAAGGAGTGCGGAAAATAGCGACAGAAAGAGTAAGAATGATTCAAGGAATGAGAGCACCAATGACTCAAAGAGAGGTAAGAATGTTTTTGGGAATGGTTGGATATTGTCGACAATGGATAAGTGGATTTTCTTTGATTGCAAAACCATTACAAAAATTGACAAAGAAAGATGTAAAAGACCCTTTTGAGTTAAACAAAGAAGAAATGAAATCTTTCAAAGAATTGAAAAGGAAACTGTGTGAGGCCCCTGCATTAGGCATGCCTGATTATGAGAAAGATTTTGAGTTATACTGCAGTGAAAGAGATGGATGTGCATTTTCAGTACTAGTACAAAAATATGGCACCATGAAGAGGCCTATAGCTTACTTTTCAGCTGTTTTAGATCCTATAGCAAAAGCATTGCCTGGATGTTTGAAAGCAGTTGCTGCTACTTGTGTAAGTCTGGAACAAAGTGAAGGTATAGTGATGGGGTATCCACTGAGAGTATATGTTCCCCATTCAGTAGAAATTCTTTTGACAAGAACAAAAACACAGTACATGACACATAGTCGGCTGACTAAGTACGAAAAAGTCATCTTGAGTGCAGAAAATGTGACCATAGATAGATGCATAAATGTAAATCCTTCGACTTCATTGCCAGATGAAGAGAGTATAATTGAACAAGATGAAGTAGATCATGATTGTCTGAATGTGCTGGAATATTGCACAAAACCAAGAGCTGACATAAAAGATGAACCGTTAAAGGAATCCGATTATGTCATGTTTGTAGATGGTTCATGTTTACGCACAAAGGAAGGAGTGTTAAGCGCAGCTTATGCAGTATGCACAGTGGCAACTGTAATGGAAGCGTCTTGTCTGAAAGGAGTTAGGTCTGCCCAAGTTGCGGAACTAATTGCTTTGATTCAAGCATGTAAATTGGGGAAAAATGTACGAATCACGATTGTGACCGATAGCCAATATGGTTTCGGCATCGTACATGATTTTGGCCAGATTTGGTCACAAAGAGGATTTTTGACATCTGCAGGAACACCTATCAGAAATGGAGATTATGTTAAAAAACTGCTTGAGGCGATACAGCTGCCTAAACAAATAGCTGTAGTGAAGTGCAAGGCGCATAAGAAAACGAAGATTACATAGCGGTTGGCAATAATTATGCTGACGAGATCGCTAGATATTGTGCGGAAAACATGGCGTCCCTGAACAGAAATAGAGAAAGGGAGCATGTCTCTTGTCCTTTGCTTTTCACTAATGCAGTCGAAACATGGGATGAAGTAAGGCAGTTACAAGAAACAGCAAGAGATGAGGAAAAGGATTACTGGATTAAAGCAGGATGTAGAAGACAGGAAGATAATGGAGTGTGGGTATACAGAGATGAAAGACCAGTTATGCCTGATAGCATGATTGCAGACATGGCACGGATGTACCATGGACAAGCTCATATTGGGAGAGATGCAATGATCAGACTTTTTAGACAAATTTGGTATAATCCAAAATTCAGAGCCATTGCTGAAAGTCTTTGTCAAAGATGTCTTATTTGTCAACAATTTAACCCAGGAAGAAAAACAGTAGTGAGTCTAGGAACAATAGGACGAGAAGGAGGTCCATTCACAAGGATACAGATGGATTTTATTGAGATGCCCCCTAGTAACAGATTAAGATATGTTCTGGTGGTCGTCTGTTTGTTCTCTCGTTGGGTGGAGGCATACCCCACAAGAAGGAATGATGGAACAACAGTGGCAAAACTTATGCTACGAGAGTTCATTCCGAGGTATGGTTTTCCAGTCACAGTTGAGACAGATAGAGGAACACATTTTCAAAATGAGTTGATCCAATTGATTTGTGAAGCATTGAGTATTAAACAAAAACTACATTGTGCTTACAGACCCGAAGCTTCTGGGGTAGTAGAGCAGATAAATGGAACAATTAAAAACAGATTAGGAAAAATGTGTCAAGCTACAGGACTCAAATGGCCAGATGCACTGCCTCTTGTTCTGATGACCATCAGAAGCATCCCTGAAAAGAAAACGGGACTCAGTCCTCATGAAATGATCATGGGACGAGCAATGAGACAAGCCCACGTACCAGTCAACAAGTTATTGACAATAACTGATGATCTAATACTGGATTATTGCAAAGGACTGGCTGATGTGGTGCGTTCTGTGTTTCATCAGGTTGGACCGGATGCGACCACTCTTGAAAGAAAACCAGCCCACGACTTGAATCCAGGAGACTGGGTCCGTATTAAAGTCCACAGGAGAAGAAACTGTCTAGTTCCGCGTTGGGATGAGCCAAGACAGGTAATCCTAGTAACAACGACTGCTGTCAAGTGTGCAGGAGTAAAGAACTGGGTTCATGCCAGCCACACAATCAGAATTCCAGAACCTACAGATCGACATGTGAGTCGGCGTCTGGAAGTGTGGGATAAAAGTTTAACGGCGGGAACAACCAAGATAAAAGAAAGGGTGCCAGAACTTGAAGATCGACCTGAAAGTCGACATCTGGAGACCCCAACGGAAAACACCTCTAGAGAAGAAGAGGAACAAGAAGAAGAAGAAGAAAGAAATTCAGAAGTTCCAGAACTTGAAGATCGACCTGTAAGTCGACATCTGGAAATATCTGACACAACTTCAGGATCTGATGATTCAGCTGCAAATTGGGAAGAATTCCGAAAGGGAACTTGGGGTTATAAACCAATTAGAGAAGAAACTGAGCAAGAAATTGAGTTAGATGAACAACCAAGTACAAGTTATGGTGGAAATCATTCAGAAACAATATTAATAGATGAAGTAGGGAAAGAAGTACACAAAAAGTTAGAAAATCGAGAAGAACCCCGAGGAGCAATAGGGATAGATAGAAAACCAGGAGAACAGGGAAATTCAGAAACAGGTAAGGAGGAAAACACCAAATCGGAAGAACCCCGAGGAGGGACAGTGATAAGGGAAAACGAAAAGGAGAAGATAGATCCACCAGTAGGAGATGACGAGATTATAAGTTTCAAAATAAGAGACAATAGTGAGACAGTTGAAACAGAAACAGAAGAAAGTGGAGGAGAGGAAAAAGCAAAGACTGAATCAAGAAAAAGAAATTGGAGGTCGGAAAGAGAAGAAAGAGAGGGTGAGGTCAAAAGGCCAAGAAAAGGAGATAATTGGCCCAACAGCTATGTAAGAAAATTGAGATATAGAATAATAAGAGCAGAAGATGAAGATGCTGAACAAGTAAATGAAGTAACAAGTCAAAAGGGACAAGAAAAACCAAGTGGAAAAAGATTACAAAAGTCCAAAAGGACAAGAAAAATAAATTCAAAATTTAAGTCACCTGAGTGGCTGTATATTGCACTAACAGATTACAAAGGAGAAGAAGAAAACACTCACGGAAACCAGAGACTGAGAAGTCGGATGGGAAAAGGTGAGATGCAACAAAAGGACTGAAGTGAAGACTTAAAGTGCTTTTACTGGATGTGACAAATCACCGGATGTGACAACGAAAGAATTCTGGAGAGAATTAAAGAAAGTACTAAGCAAAGACTTTTTGGAAGCAGAGTGGCGTCTAAGTCATTTTGAGGTGTAGTGACACAATTTTCTGAAAATTTAACAAATAGAAAAAGAAAAATGGAGAATAATGAGAATAGAAGAAATAAATGTGAATTTGTAAAGAGATGGTGCAAAATGTGCTGCTTTTGTACAGGGTTATTAATGACCATATGGATAGTTTTAGCAATCACAATTCCAATTAGCGTGGCTGTGATAGAAGCAAAGAATGATACTAAACAAGAAAAAGAAACTAATATTAAAGAACAAGTTGTTTTAAGAAGTAGTGCAGAGTTGCATAAGGATAGGTCAGTAACAGATTTCTCAAAGAATGTTTTTACAAAATTGTTGTATGAGTACGTAAAAACAATGGAAGTGAGAGATTGTTATGTTTGTATGCAATTGCCTGCATCAGTATCTGAAGGTGTGACTTATCATCACTTACCTTTGACTTATGGAATAACATGTAGTGTAATAGCAAGTTTATTTTATAAAACAGGTAGATTAGAATCTTATTATACTGATATAGATAAGATATTTGCAAACATTCCTGTAGTGCCAGAACTTAACAAAGTAAAACCAGCAAAGGTTTTAGGAGAATTCTTTTTAGAACATAGAAAATTAACGTTAGAAGAAATAGTTAGTGACAACCTTACCTGTGAGTTAAAGAAAGAAGAAAAAGTATTTCTAGACATGGTTGAGGAAAGAAGAATGAAATTTCAAAAAGAAGCAGTAAAAGAGGAAGGAAAACGTTTATGGACGTTTGAGGAAGGAAATCATGAAGGGAAAAAGATAAATGCAGCAATGACATTAGACTGGCCGCAAACAGGAAAGTTGTGCATTAGGAGAAATAAGACAGTCTATGACAATTACTTTGTAGGTTCCAGTGTCTGCCATGACAATTATCAAATTCTGGGAGGTTGGGGATTCAAAGGTGGAAAAGATCCAATATTTCCAGGTATCTATTATATTTGTGGGAATAGAGCTTATTACAGGTTACCGGACCATTGGTATGGAACTTGCTATGTAGGCCTGGTCTTTCCAAAAATCTTTCACATGGACAGAGAAGAAAAGGGAACATACAAGATGATTAATGGATTTAAACGTAGAAAGAGGGAAAGTTTTTCAGAAGTTGTAGGAGATATTTTTGGAGCATTGATACCAGCAGTGGGAATATCTTTGAATGCATTTAAAATTCGGAAGTTATCCACAGTAGTAGATCGTTTGTCTACAGATACTGCGGGAGGGTTCTTAATGGTAAATACCGAAATGGTTGCCATGAGAGCTATGGTGATGCAAAATCGGCTTGCCCTTGATATTCTTTTGGCAAAAGAGGGTGGAGTCTGTGGAATGTTGAAAGTCCAACATTGTTGTACTTACATTCCGGATAACAGTGAAAATATACAGAAGTATATTACAAATATTACAAGTCTGCACAAAGAATTAGTCCCACTGGAGGTTGAAAGTGTTTTGGGAAAACTTGGTAGAGGGTTTTCCTCAGTAGCAAATTGGTTAACTAGGATGAGTAAACTAGTAATAGGGAAAGTTATAATAGTAGCAACTATAGTGATATTGTTAGCCATGACATTGAAAATAGTAATAACATGTATAAAGAGAAAAGTAAGACAGAATAAGATAAGAAGAAATAACAGAATAATGAGAGAAAGAGAGAGAGAAATGGGTGAAATTGAGTTGGAGAAAATGAAAGAAAGCATGTATAAAGAGACTAAAAGGCAAGATGAAGAAGAGACAGAGATATGAATAACAGAAAGTAAAGGATGAAAGACATGCTGCCTGAAAAGAAGTATGACTTGGGTTTTATGTGGTGATTTAAAAATCACCAAAGGGGGATTGATGGAGCAGTAAAAATAAAAAAATGTAACCCCTAACAAATTATATAATTAATTAATTAAAAATGTTCGTTTAAATGTATTAATCAACATTGTATATGTGGGAATGGTAATATGCTAATGTACATGCTAAATAATCTACTAATGAATGTCCATGTGTCTAATCATAACGTAAGAATAAAAAGCGTACTAAATAAAATAAATGCATGTTTGTGCTTCATAGAAATAAAATGTGTCGTTGCAAAAACAATAGTGATGGTAAGTAAGGAGCAGCTTAAATGTCGCTTTTTGCTAGGTAACAACTAATTGGGGTACGTAGACGGGAGGGAAACGAAAGGGATATTTTTCTCTATTTTAATTATGTTTTATTTGCCTCAAATTAGTGCTTCTAAAGTAGAACCGAGTGGCGAGATAAAATGGCCGCCAGTGGGAAGATGTGCGCAGGCGCAAGGGGACACGTGGTACGGGATGAGATTGAAGAAATCTGGAGCCTCGTGATGTCTCTGAGAGGCTAGGATGCAAGAAATGGTCAAGGCTGGTGTGACCTAATTGAACTGATAGTGTGCCGTGATGATCAGGAGAGAGTCCGTGGGAAAGGAGCCCAAGAGAAAGGACAATGACTGCGGAGTTCTTGAATGTGTCAAAAGAAGATACAAATGGACTGATCGAATCGGATGGAAATGTTTAAGCGTATGGGAAAGGAAATGATCCAAGGACCTTTGAATCCAAGAGAACTTGATTAAAGAATGAATAAGCTGACATGCATGGACCAATGAAAGAAAAGCGTGATATTAATGTTGCAACAGTTAGTTAGCAAAGTTAGAATTAGGGTATAAGAGGGCCTACTCTTAGTGGGAGGGGGTCAGTCGCGGTTGCAGTCACAGTCAGTTGCAGTTCGAGAGTCGTGGTTGCAGTAGAGGAGACGGGTTGCAGGTAGCTGATGCTGACGAGCTGAAGTTGCTGTTGCTGTCTTAACTTTACAGTTGAGTATGAGAATCAGGCTATTTCTAATCCCAAAGTTAGGTTAGAAATCATTAGGCTAAATTAGGAAGCTAGGCAGGTAACTAAGGTTTTTGGCTTCATGACAAAATTTCCTTTCTGCAATAAATTGATTATGCTTAATAAAATTGTGAATTTAAAAATGAATAATTGAATAAAGTATTAAATCTTTTCATGCTTTTAAAATTATATAAAATTTAAGATTCTTTAAAAACCAAAATGACTCAGTGGTTATTTTCCTAAATGATTGTGACCTGAGTAATTGGTTGATTGTGATTCAGCTGGTCTTAATCACTATGAACTAATTTCTTAAATGAATGATTCATCGACAAAACAATGAGCAGGAATATCTTAAGAAATAATTAAAAGAAAGTGACAAATTAAGGTAAATAGATATCCTTGCTCTTCCAGCGGTACACAAAATGGTGTTCTCCATTTAGTTCTCATGCTTCTCCTAGGAGTACAGAATTTCATAAAGGTGTAAAAGGAAATCCAGGAGTATGTGTGTGTGTGTTTAGGCGATGTTTATGGGCCCCATCGTCATGTGGATATGAGAAATATAGTTTGCCCCTGGATGACCTATAAGTAACCTGGGAGGAGGATAGTTTTTATTGTACGCGCTGCATCACTGTACATAAACAAACCTAAAATGCCATTTTGTAACTTACATGTGTGCTGCTTCATGCAGCACACATGTAAGTTACAAAATGGCATTAAAAAAAAAGGTTTGTTTATGTACAGGAAGGGACACTTTCCTGTACATAAACAAACCTTGGCATTTTGCTTTTTCCATGTGTGCTGCACAAGGCAGCACACATGGAAAAAGCAAAATACGAGGAGAAATGAAGCATTTCTCCTCGTATCGCCACCTTAAGACCAGGATTTTCCTGGTCTTAAGTTCGGCGCTGCCACCTATTATCGCCTCTCTTGATAATAGGTGGCAGCGTCGAAGTGAATGGGTGCTGCGGTGGAACGCACACTGCAACACCCATGCACGCCCCTTTCACGCTAAGTTTAGCGTGAAAGGGGCACTATTACCAAGGCAGCGTTAAGCCACTTAACGCGGCTTTTAGCCACATTATGTGGTTTAACGCTGCCTTGGTAATAGGGCACTGACCCTATCGCCACCACAACGTCACAAAAAGTGACGTTGTGGTGGCGATAGGGGCTTGGTAATATGCCCCACAGTCTTTATTCAGGAAGGAACAGAACTGGATCTTTCATTTGGCCACCCATTTCATTGGGCTAAATTGTGACATCTCCTGGAGTGAAGTGGGCAATTGACAGCCCCTGTCTTTCTTGAACCTGGGTGTACATGCTCAGCATGCACACCCATCCTTTGTAACTCAGGACCCCTAGCCCCACTGTTTTTAAGAAAATTTGATCTATGTTTCTTTGGGCCTCCAGATGTGATCCCAATATATATACTTTCCACTCCCCCACCCTCTGGCACCACTATGCCTATTTATTGACAATTACTCCTAACATGGGATAACCCTGGCCAACAGCATCTCTAACATAAGCCTCCTTTGGGGTACACCCATAAGCTTCCCTCCACATTAGGAAGTGGCACCTCTTTTGGCATGTACAGAAACAGCAGCTGTCACCTTCCCGTGCAGCCAATCCACCTGAAGCCTGCATTTGATACATTGAGAATCAGCATCCCTGGCACTGTTCCAAGATGATGGTCACTCTACTCGCTCCTTCCTGAGAAAACTCAGCACACAGCTCGAGTCTCTCCTTCCTGAGAGAAACCAGCACAATGCTACCGGCCCCTGCGCCTGTGTATCTCCCCGCCCGCACATCTCCTGCTCCACTTTTAATGCAGTCTCCCACCAGCGCTTTCTGCGGCGGTGACCACTGATACCCGGCTTTGATGACTGACACCAAATTACCCAAGATGGCGGCCGCATTGTTCCACAGCTCGCATGCAAGTTTACTTCCAATCCCCTGCCAGGCTGTCCCAGCGCATCACCTGCAGCCAATTTTCTGCTTTCCCTCCAGTATAAAGACCGCCCCCTCAGTTTCCTGTTCACCTCCAGGGTGGCAGAGAAAGGGTAGGTCACTGTTGAATCAGCGCGTTTGCAACCATGAGTATAATGTACCACTGCCTAGTGATACTTTAGTTTTTAAAGAATCTTTAAGGTCTTAACTTGACCTTTTCCCCTCAGTTTTGTTCCACAGCTAGAGTGGTCTCTGCCATCACCTAAGGAGTCAGTAGCTTACCGAACCTAGGTAAGCACTGCTGCATTTTGAAGGCATTAGCCAAAATTGTATTTTTTCTTTGTCATGATTACTGCATCACGTTACTTGTGTGCCACCTGCTTGTTTTGGATGTGTGCTTTTTATGCCACTTTGCACCAACACAGATATGCGCCGTGGCATGAATTTATCCCACCACTTGTTTTCATTAAGGAAGTGAACAGTGAACACCCCTTGTGTAGCTTCATTGCATAATTTCTGTACTTGTGTAATTTTTGTTGTTGTTCTTTTCTATGTCAGGTTTTAGATATCCCCAGGTATACCTTGCTGTGCGTTTTTGGCTGTAAGATTGGGGTACCTTTTGCTAATGTTACATACATTTCCTCCAACCACAAGTAGATTAGGTTTCATTTTTCGATCTTGAAGAATTGCCGAGATCGATAGCGACACCTGAGGCAAGAAACATGTTGAACTACACACACACTATTTTAAGAGCTGGCTAGGACCATTATTTTCACATTTTCCCACCCATTGCCTTTTAATCTTAACAAGAGAACCCACCTATTAAATTTAATTGGGTATCTATTAGTAATTTTTAAACCACTAATTCACATTACACCAATCTACACCTAGAGCACCTCCACCCTTCACCTCACATCGGCATCTCTTGCTCAAAAGACCTCCAGCAAAGAGCCCCCTCGAGGGGCCCATTGGGCATTGCAGTGTCAGCCCAATGAGGAGCTGCCCGATGATGAAGCATGACACCCACAAAGATGTGTGAGGGCTCTTGCTTCTGAGCCACCAGCTCTCCTGATCTGTTGTCTCAGTTTCCCTAACCTAGATCCTCCCGTCCTTTCCTCTCCCCAGGAACTGTATAACTTTTGTATTACTAGGTATTCTAAACACTCATATTATAAGGCCCAAGTGGGCTGTCCTCGCACTGTAGATGCAACATCAACATGTTTTGCTTGGTTACAGTTTCCTAAATATCATACACTAATGCCATGATAACATATTACAACCAGCCGGAAACTGAGAGCACAGTTCAGTAATCATTTATTTGAGGTGAATGTACATTTCTTCGTCCACATTCAATCCATTTGCTTTTTTCATCCAGTTTAATTACATATCTTGACTCCAATTCCCTTCACCTCCTTTTTCTGTCAAACCCTTAAGCGTTTCTCGGGACTGAATCAATCACTATTTCAAAAGTTCATCTTTACCATTATGGACTGTATCAAGTGATGGGCTATTGGATAATTCTTACCTCCGTTCTTTATTACCGCTAGAGTATTCTCTTATGCACTGGTAAAATCGTGCTGCCGACATATATATTTTTACAAGGGCATGCTAAGATAGATACTACATAGGCACTTTTGCAATGGAATGCCCCTCTGATTTTTCTATGTTGCTTATGAAATGATGGGTTATATTCTGTGTTGTTGACTCCATAGTGCTCGGCCCCTGCTGCACTTTATAAAGCGTTTCCTTTTTGTTAACCAACCAATTGACTGGTTGTTTTCTTAACCTCTAGACTACTGGTCACTAAACAGTCCCTCATTGGTTTGGTTCCACTGAAAGTTATCCGTGGTCTGCTCAAGACTTCTTCCCATAAAATATGGTAATTTTTAATAAGGTGCCAATGTTTTTGTATGATCCTTCTTATTTGTCCTTCATCTTTACTAAAAGTAGGAATCCAATCTAAAATGTTGTGTTTTAACTTTCTTTTATCTTGTATAAAACAGGATATCTTTTCCTTTCTATTTGTCCACTTTCAAACAAGCTTCTTTTAATGTCTTGCTAGGGTAACCCTGCTGTTTAAATCTTTGAATCCTATTTTTCACGGCCACCACTAATTCTTCATTCTCCCTACAATTTCTTTTCATGCATATGGCCACCCCATATGATATATTGCAGTTGAGCTTATTTGGATGGAAACTGTTCGCATGCAGTAGGTTTAGTATATCATAAATTCCAATTTGTTATTTTTAACATATATTACAAAATCCAAAAATACCACTTCTCTGCTGCTAATTGTGCTAGTAAATTGAAGATTCAAATTATTTGCATTAATGGTATTCACAAAAGAATCATTATTTTCTACTGATCCTCTCCACAGAACAAAGACAAAGTATTTTAATTTAGTCCATAGAATATATGCTGAGACCATATTTGTAATCTTGTCCCATGAGCACATGCTACTCCCACGAGCCCATATGCAAATTTTCATAGCTGAGGGCGAGGCATGTGCGTATAGCTGTCCCACAAATCTGCTTAAAGCGTTGATTGTTAAATATAAATACATTGTTTGTTAAATACCATTAAATCATTCCCAAGAGCGTTTGTGTATATGAGAAGTCTCATTGATCTACTAGCACTCAAAAAGTGTTTCAATATTCTTAAACCATCCTTGTGATTTATACTCGTGTAACAATGTTATTTGTAAAGTCATTGATAAAAAGTCCGCTTCCCATGAAACATCAAAAATTCATTTTAAAAATTCAGCCACGTCCGGTATGTATGAAGGTATGGCTTTCTAATGATACCTTAAAAATAATCTACATATTTATATGTATTCTGGAAAGAGTACTTCCAGTTACAGCTATAATTGGAAAGCCCCAAAAAGGGAGCCTCTGTATGTATATATATATATATATATATATATATATATATATATATATATATATTATCTACTGGCGGTCGCCAGTAGATAGTTATAGTTAGGACCTATTTTCCATAGGAAATCCGCGACATTCTATTTGAAATAACTCTTGCGTCGGTTGACGAATCTTCGCGAAATTTTCAAACTTTATGGCCCGCTCCGGTCCGCTCCTACCCTGAAAGTCTCAGGGTGATTCATCAAGCGGGGGCCGAGAAAAAAGGGGGGTCCCAAAACGTGTTTTCCCCATTCATTTTCCCATAGGAAACTTTAGACACGGCTACAGCCCGAACTGCTGAACGGAATTACACCAAATTTGGCGAAGAGGTAGTTCTTGGTTCAGAAAGAACCCTTTTTGTTAAATGGTGTAAATCCGTTCAGTAGTTGCGGAGAAATTAAAAAATAAGAGTCAAAAAATCAATTTCCCATAGGAAACTTTAGACACGGCTACAGCCCGAACTGCTGAACGGAATTACACCAAATTTGGCAAAGAGGTAGTTCTTGGTTCAGAAAGAACCCTTTTGTTAAATGGTGTAAATCCGTTCAGTAGTTGCTGAGAAAATCAAAAGTAAAAGTACATATATATCTATGGCCGCGTCGGATTCGCGCACCCTCCCGATCACGAGCTGTCTGCTAATTGGCTGTCAACACTCCAAACCAGGAAGTGTTGGCAGCCATCTTGTTCCTCGGTAGAACCGAGGAACAAGAAAGCAGTAAAAAGTGCGCAAAACGCACAAAGGGGGCAGGGTAGAAACACCCTGACCCCCTAGGTCTGCTCAGGGGTCCCACAAGGACCCCCTGGGCAGAAAAAAGCATTTTTTTTTTTTTTAAATCGGCAGGATGCGCTCAGGGAGCGCGAATCCTGCCGGAAAAAAAATCGAAGGGCGGTCTCCGCGCTTCGATTGTATTTTGCCCAAGTCCCGGGGGCATGGTGGGGGGGTTAAATTTATGTATGGGGGGCCTCAAAGGGCCCCCCAAGCCCCGGGGACCACCACCTCCCCGGGGCTTCTTTTTTTTTTTAGTTTTTCCTGTGTGGTGTGGGCTTGAGCCCCCCCACACGCCCCGGGGACCGCCACCTCCCCGGGGCACTAACAAATTAAAATGGGGGTCCGTTTTGGACCCCGAAGCCCGGGGACCACCACCTCCCCGGGGCTTTGCTGATGTGGGGAGGGGGCCGCGCGGCCCCCTCCTGGAGCCTGTGGTGGCCCTGGGGACCGCCACCCCCAGGGCCGGCTCGTGCAGTGTCCCGGGTGCCTACCCCCGGGACACTGCTGTTTGCAATGACAGGACGGGAGCCTCGCGGCTCCCGTCCTGTCATTGCAAACTGCTTTGGATATTGGAAGAGAGAGCAGGGAAACCTGCTCTCGCTTCCAATATCCAAGACAATTGCTTTTCCACACAGGGAGCAGCATGTTAGCTGCTCCCCATGTGTAAAAGCAATGCCGGCTCCCGTAGGACACGGGGAGCCGGCGGGACTGTGGGGGGTTTGGGGACCCCCCCACAGTCCCCAACCAGAGGCCAGGCCCCGGGGGATGGGGTCCCCGGGGCAAGTAGTGGCCCGGGAGGGGGGCCACGCAGCCCCCCTCCCCAGAAATAATTAAAAAAAAAAAAAAAAAGGGGGTAAGGCCCTGGGGGATGGGGTCCCCAGGGCCCAAAAATAAGAAAAAGGAAGGGGGGCCACACAGCCCCCTTTCAGGAAAAAAAAAAAACGATCGGCCCGCAGGCCCCGCCCCCTTCCTTCACCACTCTGCAAACGCGCCCCTGGCGCGTTTGCAGGTGAAGTAATTCCCCTTGAATACTGGGGGTCCCTGGGGGCCAACTAGCCCACCAGGAACCTCCAGTATGCGCCAGAGGCTGCGTTGCAGAGAGGTGTACAGAGGCCACGCCCCTTTATACACCTCTCTGCAACGCAGCTCTGTGGCGCTTTTGGAGGTACATGGTGGGCTAGTTGGCCCCAGGAACCCTCAGGATTCAAGGGGACTTAATCCCCCAACTTAAAACGCGCCATGGGGCGCGTTTGCACAGTGGTGAAGGGAGGGCGGGGCTTCAGGTGACATGTGTGCAAACAGGCCCCGTGGCGAGTTTTAAGATGGGGAATTAAATCCCCTTCAATCCTGAGGGTCCCTGGGGGCCAACTAGCCCAACAGGTACATCCAGAAAGCGCCACAGAGCTGCGTTGCAGAGAGGTGTAAAAGGGGTGTGGCCTCTCTACACGTCTCTGCAACGCAGCCCTGGCGCATACTGGAGGTTCCTGGTGGGCTAGTTGGCCCCTAGGGACCCTCATGATTCAAGGGGACTTAATCCCCCAACTTAAAACGCGCCACGGGGCGCGTTTGCACAGATGTCACCTCAGGCCCCGCCCCCTACCTTCACCATTGTGCAAATATTCCTCTAAAATCTGCCGAACTACGAATTCGGATTTACTCACCTGTTATCAGGAGAGACCTCAGTGCTGCATCTTTCAGCCCAGTACTAATCCTGAAAAGTAATTTTAACCGTACTTACCAGTAACTTGAATTTCCTTCCATAGGATATCATTGCCTGCTTTTTGCTGAAAAAGTTTCTAAGTGTTGATTTTTGAAACATACAAATATTCCTCTAAAATCAGCCGAAATACGAATTCCGATTTACTCACCTGTTATCAGGAGAGACCTCAGTGCTGTATCTTTCAGCCCAGTACTGGTCCTGAAAAGTAATTTTAACCGTACTTACCAGTAACTTGAATTTCCTTCCATAGGCTAACATTGACTGGTTTCACTTGGAAATTCTTCTAAGTGTGGAGTTTTGGAACTTTAAAATATTCCTCTAAAATCAGCCGAAATACGAATTCCGATTTACTCACCTGTTATCAGGAGAGACCTCAGTGCTGCATCTTTCAGCCCAGTACTGATCCTCAAAAGTAATTTTAACCGTACTTACCAGTAACTTGAATTTCCTTCCATAGGATATCATTGTCTGCTTTTTGCTGAAAAAGTTTCTAAGTGTTGATTTTTGAAACATACAAATATTCCTCTAAAATCAGCCGAAATACAAATTCCGATTTACTCACCTGTTATCAGGAGAGACCTCAGTGCTGTATCTTTCAGCCCAGTACTGGTCCTGAAAAGTAATTTTAACCGTACTTACCAGTAACTTGAATTTCCTTCCATAGGCTAACATTGACTGGTTTCACTTGGAAATTCTTCTAAGTGTGGAGTTTTGGAACTTTAAAATATTCCTCTAAAATCAGCCGAAATACGAATTCCGATTTACTCACCTGTTATCAGGAGAGACCTCAGTGCTGCATCTTTTAGCCCAGCACTGACCCTGAAAAGTAATTTTAACCGTACTTACCAGTAACTTATATTTTCTTCCATAGGAATCCATTGTCTGGTTTTCAGCTGAAAAGTTTCAAAGTGTCGATTTTCACAAACTACTAATATTCCTTAAAAATCGCCTGTATGACTTAAACGCATTCTTTCAACTGTTTACAGGAGATGCACCAGTGCTGGATCCAGGCTCCAACACTGAGTAAGAAAAAGTAACGATAACAGTTTTTACCTGCTAAGTGAATTTCCTTCCATAGGATAACATTGGTGATTCTATGAGAAAAAGTTTCAAAGTGTCAACTTTTAAAATACAATAATATTCCTTAAAAATCACTACTGTAACCAAAACGCTTTTACTCAACTGTTTACAGGAGATGTCCCAGGACTGAATCTAGGATCCAGTCCTGTGGTTAGAAAAGTAATCCATAAAGTAACTAATTGCATTTAACTAGAAATTCACATTGAGCTGAATGTTGCATTGTGTTTGAAAATGTGTTGCCCATTGCAACAACTGTAACTACTGTACTTAAAAGTCTATTGCCTATGTGCAAAGTATTTAAACTAAAGTAATTCATTCTGAGAAAGTATTTTTTGTAATGTATAATGTAATTACAATGTAATTTAAAAAATAAAATATGTAAAAAAAAATGTTTCTAAAAATGTAGTAAATCAGTATGAAAAAAATAAATATAACAATTAATACATTTAAAAATTGTCATTTACAAAACCTTTGAAATTCACTGAAAAAACCGTACGTTTCAGACATGTTATAGTTAGGAATTAGCATTTAAAAAACCTTTGAAATTCACTGAAAAAACCATAGGTTTCAGACACGTTATAGTTAGAAATTAGCATTTAAAAAACCTTTGAAATTCACTGAAAAAACCATAGGTTTCAGGCACGTTATAGTTAGAAATTTGCATTTAAAAAACCTTAGAAATTCACTGAAAAAACCATAAGGTTTTAGGGACAGTTATAGTTAGTTGGACATTGCACTCGTACAAAACCCGTGAAATTCCCCCGTTATAGTTAGTTCAGGTAACTATAACTCGCGCCCCCGCAATGCACTGCTGATGACGTCACATATTACATCACTCATGACATGGTCAGTGACATCACTGATGACATCACTGATGACATCTCAAATGAAATCACTGATGACATCACTGATGACATCATCCATGTGAGAATTTAATGCATCTTCTCACACCCTAATATAAGTTTTGAAACACCCACTCTAAATTACAGACTGCCATTCTCAAAACCATACACACTCCAATACCAATAAGTACATACCCACTCACTGATTCTTAGGTCTACACACACACATCTACTCACTCACCCGTACAGTCACTCATACTTACAGTCACTCAGTACAGGACTATCATATGCACTCATACACCTATATAAACACTCACACAACGCAACTCATCCATAGAGGTACTCACACACCTAGTCAGTCATGCAAATAATTAATCACACTCCAATTTACTCACCTATACAGTTATACACACCAGCTCACTTACTCATAAAAATACTAGCACATTCTTACGCTCCTATGCAATCACTGATGCAAGCACACACTCATCCATATAGCCACTCTCACAATCACACACTCTCACTTATAGCCATTTATATACTCCAACACACATATATACTACCTTTCACATATGTAGTTACTCACACATGTACCACTGAGATATACATTCAATCACTAACACACCCATACACACACTCACCCACCCATACAGTCCATCACAGACGCACTCTTGAAACCATGCACCCAGTGAATCACCCACTCACACATCTATGCACAGAGTCACACTCACCCCACCCACACAAACACTGAGGCACCCATACAGATACTCAGAGAACCAATCCATAACCCATATAGACACTCATTTAGCTAGTCAGAAACCCATGCAGCTGCTTACACAACAACAGACAGACGGATACAGACATTCACACAGTTTAGTCACTCACCCATGCATCCAGTAAGATACGTTTAATCACTCACTTATAGACTCAGTCACGCACCTACTAAATCATCCATTCAGACACTTATACACCCACTCATTCTTCAATACGCCTTTCCCTATATATAGTAAACATATTTAAACTTTACACAAACACACAGTCACTGGATGATGTCATCAGTGATGTCATTTGAGATGTCATCAGTGATGTCATCAGTGATGTCACTGACCATGTCATGAGTGATGTAATATGTGACGTCATCAGCAGTGCATTGCAGGGGCGCGAGTTATAGTTACCTGAACTAACTATAACGGGGGAATTTCACGGGTTTTGTACGAGTGCAATGTCCAACTAACTATAACTGTTCCTAAAACCTTATGGTTTTTTCAGTGAATATATATATATATATATATATATATATATATATATATATATATATATATATATATATATATATATATATATGCAAAGAAAAGAGTTACCCCTCGATGGAAAAGCACACTCAGGTAGGTAATCGCTTCAACGGCAAAAGCAGCTTTCACAGACACAGCCCCTCAAATCTCCACTGCCAACGCGTTTCGGGCAACACGCCCTTCTTCATGGGCAGCCTTTGTTTGAATAACGGCAAACAGAACATCACCAGTACATCCCCTTCTTTTATTTCCATGATTACTCAGGTGAGCAGTCTCATTGCATTATGGGACTGGTGGTGCCATAAAACCCAAGTGGGTCGCCGCCGTTACAAACATTAATAAAGTTATATCCAGGGGAAACACAGTGTCTCGTAGAGCTGCTCTCGCAATCACCAGAGCTCCTCCTGCTCTGTATTAACTGTCCAAATAAACAGCAACGGACCCGCTCGGGGGCATCAAGGGGAAACTCTTTTCTTTGCAATTAATGTGGTCGGCCCGGCCATGGATTAGCACCACCGCATGACCAGAGCCAGAGTGGCTCCTGCCCCCCCACGTTGCCCCGGGGACCATCACCTCCCCGGGGCTTTGTTTTTAATATGCGGGGGCACGCAGCCCTCCCGCAGCCCCAGGGACTGCCACCTCCCTGGGCTTTGTTAAAATAAAATGCGTGGGGGGGGTCTCCTGCCCCCCATGCTGCCCCAGGGACCGCAACCTCCCCGGGTCTTTCAACTTTAAATGCGGGGGTCCTCGTGCACCCCGCAGTCCCAGGGACCGCCACCTTCCCGGGGCTTTGTTTAAATTAAAAAGGTGTGGGGGGCTCCTGCCCCCCCACACTGCCCTGGGGACCACCACCTCCCCAGGGCATAGAGTAATTAAAATATGGGGTCCATAGCGGACCCCCGGCGACCACCACCCCATTCAAGCTTGATGGGAGGGGGGCCACGCCCTCCAGGAGCCTTCCATGGCCCTGGGGACCGCCACCCCCCAGGGCTGGCTCCAGCAATGTCCCGGGGTACCCACCCCCGGGACATTGCAGTTTGCTATGGCAGGGCGGGAGCAGTGCTCCCGCCCTCCCATAGCAAACATCTGCTTAGCTTCATGGAAGCAAGAGCAGGAAAACTGCTCTCGCTTCCATGAGGTGAAGCAGAATTGCTTTTGGGCAAAGGGAGCTGCATGTTAGCAGCTCCCTTTGTCCAAAAGCAATACCGGCTCCCGCAGGAGGCGAGGAGCTGGCAGGGACGCGGGGGCATTGGGGCTCCCCCGTGGTCCCCAACAAAGAGGCCGTGTCCCGGGGGATGGGGTCCCCGGGGCCAAAATGGCCCCCCTCCCTTTTCTAAATTCTGTTTTTTTAAAAAGGCTGATGGGGTCCGGGGGCCGAAATTGGCCTGGGGAGCGTGGCCCCTCTAATTTAAAAAACAATTCTTTTTTTTTTTTTAAATGGCCAAGCCCCGTGGGATTGGGTCCCCGGGGCCGAAAATTGGCCAGGAGGGGTGCCACTTAGCCCACCTCCCTTTTTTAATAAAAAATATATATAAGGCCGGCCCCAGGGGATGGGGTCCCTGGGGCCAAAATTGGCCTCAGGAGGGGAGCCACGCGGCCCCCCTCCAAATTTTTTTTAATAAAAAAGGCTGGGCAGGCCCCCGGGGGATGGGGTCCTGGGAAGTGGGGCCCCACGACCCCCTCCCCTTTCAAAAATAAGCAAAGGCCTAGCCCCGGGGGATGGGGTCTCTGGGGCCGTAATGGGCCTCAGGAGGGGGCTGTGCGCCCCACTCCCTTTTCAATATATATATATTTTTTTTAAATATGGCTCAGGGCCCGGGGGCTGGGGTCCCCAGGCCCAAAAGGGTGAAGGGAAGGGGACCCACACAGCCCCCCTTCCTAAAAGAAAAAAAAAAGAAAAAAAAAAGAAACCGGCAACTCGCCGGAGGCCCCGCCCCCTCCCTGCACCACTCTGCAAGGGTGCCTCCTGGTGCGCTCTGGGTTGGGGGATGAAGTTCCCTTCACTGGTGAGGGTCCTTAGGGGCCAACCTGGCCACCAGGAACCTCCAGTAAGCCCCACACAGTGGGATTGCTGAGAGGTGAATCCTGGCGCACTGCTGCTTGGGGGATGAAGTCCACTTTAGTCCTGAGGTCCTCAGGACACAAGGGGACCTCATCACCCTACCAGCAGTGCGCCAAGAGGCGCGTTTTCAGGGTGGTGTAAAAAGGGGCATGGTCTCTGACCACTTTCAGCAATCCAGCTGTGTGGGGCTTACTAGAGGTAACAAGAGGGCTAGTAGGCCCCCAGGGACCCTCAGGAGGCAAGGGGACTTCATCCCCAACCAAGAGCGCACCAGGAAGTGCGTTTGCAGAGTGGTGGAGAAAGGGGGCATGGCCTTTGTCCACCTCTCAGCAATCCCACTGTGTGGGGCTTACTGGAGGTAACAGGTAGGCTAGTTGGCCCCTAAGGACCCCCAGCAGCGAAGGGGACTTCAATCCCCATCCAAGAGCGCACCAGGGAGCGAGTTTGCAGAGTGGTGGGAAAAGTGGGCATGGCCTCCTATGAGAACTTAGCAATCCTGCTGTGTGGGACTTACTGGAGGTAATCGGAGAGGTAGTTGGCCCCCAAGGATGTCCTTGGGGACCAACTACCCCTCCTGTTACCTCCAGTAAGTCCAAAACAGAGGGACTGCTAAGAGGTCTTCGGAGGTCAAGCCCCCTTTTCCCACCACTCTGCAAATGCGCTCCCTGGCACGCTCTTGGATGGGGATTGAAGTCCCCTTCGCTGCTGGGGGTCCTTAGGGGCCAACTAGCCTACCTGTTACCTCCAGTAGTCTGTGTTGTGGAGTGGTAACCTCAGGTTTAGTCTTCCTTGTTTCCATAGAAGCTAAACTATAAACTCAATGAGACAAAAAAAGAAGGAACCACTGAGGAGCACTACTGGACCTAGTCGGAGGTATGAGCAGGGCCACTGGAATTATGTGACTGTTCGGCTGCACCGATTTTTGTATAATTAGACATTTTCCGCATTTGCCACATAATCCATCATCTGCTGCATAATCTGCAGATTTGAACAAAAAAAACCTTGTTTCTGGCTCAAACGTTACCAAAAATGCACCGACAAGTGTTACAGCGTGGTGGAAGGCCCTTTGCAAACCTGGAATGGTCACCTGTTACTTATTGCTAAATGTGGTGTGAAATTGGTACTAATGGTGCGCAAACCACTCTTGCTTCTTGCTGTGCCTCTCTTGCCTCTTTCTGCATTTCTCTTGCTTCTTTATGCATATTTCGTCCGCTTTCTGCACCTCCCTTCTTTCTGCACCTCTCTTGCTTCTTTCTGCACCTCTCTTGCTTTTTTCTTCTGCACCTCTCTTGCCTCTTTCTGCACCTCTGTTGCTTCTTTCTGTACTTCTCTTACCTCTTTCTGTACCCTCTTCCCTCTTTCTGCACATCTCTTGCCTCTTTCTGTACCTCTCTTGCCTCTTTCTGCACCTCTCTTGCTTCTTTCTGCACCCCTTTTGCCTCTTTCTGCACCTCTTTTGCTTCTTTCTGCACTTCTCTTGCTTCTTTCTCCACCTCTCTTGCTTCTTTCTGCACCTCTGTTGCTTCTTTCTGCACTTCTCTTGCCTCTTTCTGCACCCCTCTTCCCTCTTTCTGCACTTCTCTAGCTTCTTTCTGCACCTCTCTTGCTTCTTTCTGCACCCCTCTTGCCTCTTTCTGTACCCTTCTTCCCTCTTTGTGCACCTCTATTGCCTCTTTCTGTACCTCCCTTTCCTCTTTATGCAGTTCTCTTCCCTCTTTCTGCACATCTCTTGCCTCTTTCTGCACCTCTCTTGCCTCTTTCTGCACTTCTCTTGCCTCTTTCTGCACCTCTCTTGCTTCTTTCTGCACCCCTTTTGCCTCTTTCTGCACCTCTCTTGCTTCTTTCTGCACTTCTCTTGCTTCTTTCTCCACCTCTCTTGCTTCTTTCTGCACCTCTGTTGCTTCTTTCTGCACTTCTCTTGCCTCTTTCTGCTCCCCTCTTCCCTCTTTCTGCACTTCTCTTGCTTCTTTCTACACCTCTCTTGCAACTTTCTGCACCCCTCTTGCCTCTTTCTGCACCCTTCTTCCCTCTTTGCGCACCTCTATTGCCTCTTTCTGCACCTCTTCTGCAGTTCTCTTGCCTCTTTCTGCACCTTTGTTGCTTCTTTCTGCACTTCACTTGCTTTTGTCCGCATCTCTCTTGCTTCTTTCTGCACCCCTCTTGCCTCTTTCTGCACCCATCTTTTCTCTTTCTGCACCCCTCTTGCCTCTTTCTGCACCTCCGTTGGTTCTTTCTGCACTTCACTTGCTTTTGTCCGCATCTCTCTTGCTTCTTTCTGCACCCCTCTTGCCTCTTTCTGCACCCCTCTTTTCTCTTTCTACACCTCTCTTGCCTCTTTCTGCAGTTCTCTTGCCTCCTTCTGCACCTCTGCTGCTTTTTTCTGCACTTCTATTGTCTCCTTCTGCACCTCACTTGCCTCTTTCTGCACTTCTCTTGCTTTTTTATGGACCTCTCTTGTTTATTTCTGCAACTCTCGTCTCTTTCATCACTTCTCTTGTTTCTTTCTACACCTCTGTTATTTCTTTCAACACTTCTCTTGCCTATTTCTGCACTTTTCTTGCCTGTTTCTGCACCTGTCTTGCCTCTTTCTGCACCTCTGTTTCCTCTTTCTGCACCTCACTTGCTTCTTTCTGCACCGCTCTTGCCTCTTTCTGCACCCCTCTTCCTGTACCTCTCTTGCCTCTTTCTGCACCCCTTGTTCCCTCTTTCTGCACCTCTCCTGCCTGTTTCTGCACCTCTGTTTCCTCTTTCTGTACCTCACTTGCTTCTTTCTGCACCCCTCTTGCCGCACCCCTCTTCCCTCTTTCTGTACCTCTCTTGCCTCTTTCTGCACCCCTGTTCCCTCTTTCTGCACCTCTCCTGCCTGTTTCTGCACCTCTGTTGCCTCTTTCTGCACTTCTCTTGCTTCTACCTTTTTGTACTCAAATTTACTGAGTATGCTGTTTGAAACACAGGTATTCAAGTATTTGTATGTTTATTTTTATGTAAAAGCGGAGACACACGCATGCATACCTTCACAAACTTGGTCAGACTTACAACAGTGATATGGTTAGGATTGCTGTTTTACATTTGGTAGGCCTAACATTCTGAGCAGTCGATGAATAGTGAATCTTTAAGAGAAAAGTGAGGTTTAATACATCTTGGGAGAAGGATTAGGGATTAGGCTACTTTGTATGAGTCTGTGGTAAGGTACAGTCGAAGTAGGCTTTTTTCTGCACCTCTGTTGTTTCTTTCTGCACTTCTCTTGCTTCTTTTTGCATCTTTCTTCCTCTTTCCGGACTTCTGTTGCCTCTTTCTGCATTTTTCTTGCTTTTTTCTGCACCTTTCTTCTTCTTTCTCCACCTCTCTTGCATCTTTCTGCACTTCTCTTGCTTCTTTCTGTGCCTTTCTTCCTCTTTCTGTACATGTCCTACCTATGTAGGCAAAGTTAGAAATCAGCATTTAAAAAACTTTAGAAATTCACTGAAAAAACCACAGGCTTCAGGGACGTTATAGTTAGTATTGGCATTTAAAAAACCTTATAAACTCACTGAAAAAAACAGAGGTTTCAGGGACGTTATAGTTGGGAATTAGCGTTTAAAAAACCTTAGAAATTCACAGAAAAAACCAGAGGTTTCAGAGACGTTATAGTTAGGAATTAGTATTTAAAAAAACTTAGATATTCACTGAAAAAACCACAGGTTTCAGAGACGTTATAGTTAGGCTGACATTTAACTCGTACAAAACCAGAGTAATTCAGCCGTTATAGTTAGCTAAGCTAACTATAACTCGTGCCCCGCAATGCACTGCTGGTGACATCATATATTACATCACTCATGACATGGTCAGTGACATCACTGATGACATCTCAAATGACATTTAAAACATTTTCCTTGCCCTCCAGTGGGCCTCAGAATGTCAAATCGGTTTGCATTTAAAAAGATCCCTTGTGCTGTTCCCAGGCTTACAATAGTTCATAGCCCCCAGCTCCAAATACCTTTTTCTTGGTGGTGCAGTCTATCACAGCAGGACTGTCGTGATTTATGTTTCCAAAGTGTTGTCCAAAAATTGAAGACGCACTCAGCAAAGGATGTTTCATCAGAAACTTTACTTTCAAACCGGCATTTCAATCCAAACATTTTCCATAGCCTGACGCATTTCAGAGCTCCTGCACTTTCTTCAGAGGCTTGCTAACATTCTGAGGCCCACTGGAGGGCAAGGAACATTTTTTAAATAAAGTTACAACAAGAACACAGATCCTACTGGAGGGAAATAATGGTGCACAATACATATCACACTCCCACGAGTGAACCCGAGCGTCCTGGTGCTTGTTTTTTATGGAAGCAGACGTGTTGGTAGATATATATATATATATATATATCGAGGAAAAGAGACGGTTCCTCCTGAGACCGAGCCCGTCGTCAGGTGGTGCGCTGTGCCAGCGGAACCACAGCTGGACGTAAGTTTGCATAAATGTTCAATAAAGCGCACACTCGAAGTCCTCTGCAAGTGCAAATTGGAACTTTATTCCTCAGTCGTTACGCGTTTCGGCAAAGAGTTGCCTTGATCACACGCTGAGCCAAAAGAATAGTAGTGCATATATAATCAAAAGACATGGACATAGGACTTCGTCTCATACTGATGGCAGTGATGATGTTACAACGGCGGCCATTTTAAAGTGCAAAATACTTATAAAGGTATTATCCTTGATTAAGGAATATAGCCAGAGGCATCCAAAACACAATTCATGTATAGCTACTGCATGCATATGATCAACCTCAATTGATTGTACTAAATTACAAGTTTGATTCTGAAAATTCAGCGTTCAAAGTAAACATGAAAAGTACCCGGGCTGTTTCTATACACACCGGTTATTGGTGGCCATCTTTGGAGGGGGAAAATGCCTATATCAATACATTTCAACCTAGATGCATCTAGTGCATTCATTCGCCAAGTGGCAGATACTGCAGTGTGTCCAGAAAAATGGCATAGAAGGAACAACCTTCGCACTTTGCTAATTAGAGGCATTTTAACAGTGAAACTCCAATACGAATATTAAGCATGGCTACAAGTTACATGTTCTCTACACCATGGCCTAGTACATGAAAACGATCACTGACTGGATGCTATTTCCCTCGCCAAGTGGCTAATCGTGGCGTAGTCCATCTAACCCATGATATACATCATATGTGAGAAACAACATATCATAATAAAACCAAAGTGAATGAGACAATTAAAATGTTTCTTATCTTGTCCACAGTGCAAACCCGAGCCCGGGGAAGAAAAGGGTAGGGAACCCGTGAAGTGTCCGTCCTGTGCGGTGGGTCCCTTCCTTTCCTCCTGTGAAGGGAACAAGACAAGGAAACAATGAACCATTTATTCGTGACTACCCCTATTATAAAAAATTCATAATTAGTGAATACATTTATAAAGTCAATGTTCTATTGTTGTAGGGATTCTGCACATATACAGAGCTATGCACAGGATAATAGGACCTCGGAGTATAGTGGTGAACCAACCATGCACCTTAGTACCCACAATCCCAATCCGACTAGCTTTAGTGTCTCATTCACAGCGATGCTACCAATGATTAGACAACCCAGAACACGGTCTCTCTCTCTCAGGACTCGCGGGAGCAAGAACACCCTTTCATAACTCACTCATACTTGTCCACAACGTGCGTAATAAGAGACACAGTATAGTTTAAAATGTTTATTTCAACTATTGTGCTCTAAGATACAGTACACGTGCCAGTACTATCAGCATAATGCATAATGATAAAATAATAAGCATAGTTACAATTCCATAGAATACAAACGGGGAAAGCATGTCATAAAGCATAGGGCTAAATGGCCTTACCACCCTCCCCGTGCTATTAACTAGTTTATAATAAAAATAGAAGACCTCTGGGCTTTGTCAGGCGGACCCTCATACCTTAATATCTAGATGCAAGGTTTACATCATCAGACAAGCACAGCTCTTCTCCCTGGAAAGGTTTTTCTCCAAATGTCACAAACAGCGAGATCACAATATTAAAAGCACACGAATTCTTCCAGTGCAGCTGTATTTTGTGTTATGTCTAAGTGCGAGGGGCTGACCAGATCAGCAAGAACAAGGGACGTTGTTTTTCGACCTTGTACATGTTGTGCAGACGAAACCCACAGGGAACAGGAGAAAAGGTAAAGGCAGAAAGGCAGACAGTTCTAATATAGCCGGGTACAAGCAGAAGCTGGAAAAACAAAGTCAAAGTAACGTGCGCAAAAAGGCATCATGGCTGCCAGGCCTAAGCCAACTTAGCAATGCAGACAATGAGGCCACAAACCACACGACACCCTCCCCTGGTCAGTCCATAGGCCAAGACATAGTACGAAAACAGAGTTCAAATGGATGGAGCAGAATGGAAACGTCTATTTTGGAATAGTCCCCAATGAAGGACAATGAATGGGAGAGGAAGAGGGGGGGTGGGGGGGAAAATGCAGCATAAAAAAAAATTCCAGTGAGTCAGGACGCTGAAAGCGGAGGCCCCCTAATCCAAAAGAGTGTAAGTGCAGAAAAACGCCACACCTTTCAAGAGGACATTGTTGGAATCGTCAGAAAAAAGAGACGCCATCCAGTTCAACAAATCAAAACTGCATTCATGTTCCTCGCAAGAGGGAGCAGTGATCAGCATTGCGGGACAACTTGCGTGATACTCAATATAACTTTGTCGTAGGAGAGTCTGAGCAGCCGCCCAGACATCCCATTGCGCCAAAATTCCAAGTGCAGCCGAACGCACCATTAAGCCCTCACCGGAACAGTCCCGTTCATGGGCCTCTAAGGGACCCATTAACTGGCCAAAATCCGGGTCAGACAGAGACATATTGGAGAGGCAATAATCCAAGGACCAAGAAAAAGGACATCGGATGCAAGACATCACAGGTTGCATGCAAGTGAAATACGCAAAGCGAAAAGAAAGTCTTTAGGACACACTGAGTGTCGCCAATGGCAGGATGCCGAAGCCGATGAGCATGCGTTCACGGAGCATCCGGAGTCAACCGTGGTCGAGGAGGCCCACAGGAAGTGCAGCCATTGCGTAGCAAACAGACCAAAAGCAATATACCAGCCGCTAAGGCGAGGATCAACGGAAAGCCGCCAAAGATGCTGGAAAAAATAGAATGAATAAAAGCGGGTATTACACCAAATATAGTTTGAAAGGAGGTTACAAGGCCAGAGTCCACAACTTTAAAAAAGTGCACAAGACCTTCGGTGCAGGATGCATTGAAAACACGGTGAATCAGTTCACCGAAATGTTGTGGGAGGTTTGTGTTCAAAAGGGCCTGTATCTCACTGTGGGTACTAGCCACCTGGAGGATGAATGTCTCCCGAGCGGATGTGAGCATAACCTCCTGGTTCAATAATAGCGCCTTTATTCTGCTCAATTTATTGAAATCTGCCTTCAAAGTCGGAATGGAAGGCCAAATGGAACTATCTATTATGTCGTGCGGGGGAGGAAAAAGCACATTTTTGCAGCACACAACCCGGTGGGAAACAGTTACAATATAGGGGATGCCGGCCAGCATTCCACAGCAGTCCTGATTATTCAGAAGGAGATAGCTACCATTTGCAAACACAGTGAAAGTAGGTGATATAGCAGGAGCAGGAATGCCCTTTAAAACACAAGCAAGATTAGGAGCCGAAACATTACAAGCCCCGTGCAATTTAATGTTTTTACAAATCAAGGAATGACCCACAGTAGAATCGCATGACTCTCCTGTGAGAAAAACTTCTTTTCCGTCCCTAAGGCATTTATACATGAAAGGCAGGGACCAAAGATCATGCAGGAAGGCACTGCGTAAGGGCTGAAAACGGCCCACAGGATAATGTTTCATGCATGAACTGAACTCAAATAAAGAAAAAGGCAAGGCGATAACCCCGTGAACTAGCCACACTGCAGAGTCCAACTCCGCCACAGAGAATGGTAATGGCTCTATCTTCTCGATATGCAAGAGAGTGTATGTTGCATCTTTCATGGACATGAATTGCTGTTTTTCAGTTAAATTAAACGGCAAGAATAAGGCAGAGGTGTTCAAAAAATGCCAAGGAACTTTACCCATTTTAAGTGTCTGCAATGTCCATGCAAATTGCATCACTGAACGCAATTGATTTTGACCATGATATAACACAGATACATCATCTTGTACAATATCAACAACAGAGGAAACAATATTCTCTAATGTGTAAATGCGGGAAGACAGGGTATTAATACTTTTGTCAACAACAGCAAGCACTTTTTCTAGATTTGCTTGATCGATTTCCCGAAGACGGGAAGCAGCTTTAATTTGCGAAAGATTCCAGAGTTCATTGTGTGTTTCATAAATGAATCTCTTAGGTCGAGGACCACGAGGCCCCAGAACAAAATCGGACAGATCAATGTTGCCTGATAGGAGGGATAAATGTTGTTTCACAGAATCTAAGGAAGAGTGCTGCAACCACTGTTTACACAATTTACCAACAGAATATGTTGTAACAGTACGAGAGTCAGAAAACCTTGGATCCGGTCTATCCTGTTTGTAACCAGGAGCTGAGTCATGAAAACGCAGTTGGCAGGCATTTGATGCTATGGGCCAAGCCAACCAGGGTGACTGAACAAACGTAGAGACATTAAACAAATTGTTTTGAAACAAAGCTTGCAAAGTGGCAAGGGAAATATTGAAATGCAAGCTCTCGTGGGGAGTAGAAGACAATTCGGGAATGGATGGTGCATTTAATTGTTTGGAAGTAGCCAAACCCCAACACGTTGTTTGATAGATTCTATGATTTAAAAATAAAATTTGGGCTGGAATTAGGCAAGCACGGTGTAAGGCTTCCATGCCGCGTACCTGTCATGATTTGGTGCCCCAAATAGATTTTAAGTCAATGGTGTCCTGCCAGTACTCATAACCACCCACAGCTAATGCGTTTAAAAAGGAACCCGAATATAGCAATTTGGTGTGGGTCAACATGATCTTCTGTGCGGACGAAGCGTTCAATTTAAAATAATAGGACCCAGGGTTTGATCTATCAAAGTCTGTAAAGTAAGTGAATTTACTTCTAAGAGTTTGGGAGCTACCTGGCAAAGGGGTCGGACAATGCTCCCATTGGGTGTAATTAAAAGGACCCCGAAGAGTACTTGGTTTATGGAGAAAGTGGTTGCCCCAATGCTGGTAACAATATAGGTCAGCATAACTTGCAGAATTTAAATACAGATCTTCAGCATTAAAAGCAGCATAATATTTCAAATCAGTAAATAACGATTCAACGGCATGCACATCCCAATCGTCAGAATGAATATTACTTTTAACGACATCACCCATTGAAACACGGAGGACATTTGGTACATTAATAATTTCGGTTGGTCCATGAATTTGGAAATTTACCGCATCCCATACGATGCCATCAGCGACTGGGAAAGCTGAAATGTTCACAAAAGTGTGGTCACGCTTCATGATGTGCGAAGAAGAATGTGGAGCCAAAGTCCCAGCGACACAGTTCACTGCAGAGCGTTCTGGTAAATAGTGACCATTGATGAGTAGGAAAAAAACAGTCACAAAGCCAATGGACATGAACAGAAAAATCAGGAATAGTACCAACCAGATGTATGTCCATGGTGGGATCAAAAAATTGTCTCTGAACCAGAATATAAAAATACTGAAGCTGGACGGGATAAGTGATGAGATGGAAGCCGAATCAAAGGAATAACGGGTTGGGCTCAGTGGCGTTGTTGGTAGGTGAGCTACTGACTCATTGGCGGGGTATGTATACTCGGTCTCCTCGTTGCAGGGGGAATCCGGGTAGTCGAGCAGGCGATCAGGCAAATCTACCATCTCAATGGCAACATCAGTGACCATGTGGGCTGGAGGGCCACAAACTTGTGTCCTAGAAATGGCTGGACAGGAGACCGCTGGTGTTACGCTATTCAGGATCGGCCAGATGTTGTAGCTTGACATTGTCCACTGAGATATATCTGTTGTCTTTGGGACCAGGAAGCGGTGGTAAGATGACTGTACGGGTACCCTTCAAGCCAAGGACTGGAACTGGTGCACGATAAGAGGGGCCAAATTCTTTTTTGTTCTCCACCTTCTCTCGGACCAGATCTCCAACCTTCGGAAGCCAGCCGGCAACCGGAATCTGCAGCGCAGCGTCTGTGGCTGAAGGTAAATGTTCGTTTGCAAGTTTGTCACGGGCTTCTTGTAAGTCCTGCAACATAGTAGAATGATTATCTACGTCAAAGATTGCGGATTGCGCCGCCATGTCTAGACCATCAAGGTCAGGCACAAGCATTTGGATGCCAAAGAGCATTTCGTATGGGGTCCGCCCACCCAGAGGTCTTCTAGGGAGATTATTAAGTGCACGTTGTACGCTATACAAGTGGGCCAGCCAGTTCCTGCCAGTACCTAAGACTCTAGCTGTCAAGGATTGCTTTAAGTCACGGTTCATTCGTTCAACAATCGAATTGCCCTCAGGCCGATATGGAGACGAAAATTTTACCCGCACCCCCAGTGACCCCATCGCGTCCTTGTACACCTTAGAGGCGAACGCCGGACCTTGGTCAGAATGGAAGGTGCCACAGGCAAAAATTCCCACAAAGACACGCAAATCCCTTATGACATTTCGAGCGTCAGCACTCCGTTGTGGCCAAACCCAGATGAAACGTGTGCACGAATCCACTGCAGCCAAGATGTACTTATATGCAGTGTCAGAAGAAAATGGACCGCAGTGATCCAGGTAAACACACCCAAAAGGTCTGTTAGAAATGCAGAGTGGTGTTTGTGGTGGTCTTGTAACCGTTGAAGGCTTAATTTGCTGACAAATGTCACAAGAAAGCACATAAGTACGGGTCTGTTTATATAAACCACGCCACCAGTAACGCTGCTGCAAGATGGAAACCGTCGCAGACACGCCAGCATGGGCCGAAGCCAAGCCTTCGTGTGCGGCCGTTATCAAGGAAGGTCTGCGGTCCGCGTTGGGAATCAGCCGATCACCAACATCTGGAATTCTTACGTAAGGAACCTGTTCGGGACCTAATTGATAAGAGTATTTGGAAGGGAAACCCCGTGGGTAATTAGCACCTTCCTTTGTTGCAGCAATAGCTGCCAAAATATCATTATCTATTTTAGTCATGGATCTTGTAACTGCTGCTACTGAGCACGTGGCTACTGCTGATTTGGCAGCTTCAACTGCCAAACCGTTACCGAAAGCGTGTGCGCCCACACGCTGGTGGCCAAGAGTGTGAATCACCTGTGTGAGAGGCAGACGTTGTTTAAGATCTGCCACTCGAACCCAAAGCATCTTATGCTTAATTGTGCTGCCTTTTGCATCTCTATAGTCGTTTTGCGACCAAAAGAATAGGTTGTCATTAAAGGATTGAACACAGTAGTAAGAATCGCATACAATAAGAGTCGTCACGTCTGGATTCGCAAACTCAAGTGCGAGCACCAAGGCACGCAGCTCGGCCAATTGTGCAGTACTGTCTCCTAGTGCCTGTGTGTGCACTACAGTCGATTTGAACTCACTGTTCACCATGGTACCTGCAACAATAGCACATGCTGCGGAATAAGCATGCTTGGAACCCGTGGCCGGTTGTGCCGAACCATCGGTATATATAATACATTCGTACTCCTCAAGCGGTAGCAAAGACAGAGGAGGAGGATGAACAAATTCATACTGTAAGAACTCCTGTGTCTGGAGAGAGGAATCAAAGATAAAAGTGACATCCGGAGACGTCAGAGATGTAGCCCATTGTATCCAACGGGGGTGCAAAGCCTTAGAGTTCGGGACACTTGCTTTCGTCACTGCCTCAAGGGCAGGATATGGTGTTACCACCAAAATGCGTTTTCCCTGTGCCAGTGCGCGTTCCTTCAGAATCGCCATTTGCACTGCAGTCAAAACTTTCTCCACAGAGGAAAAGCGCAACTCCGCTGAAGTGTAAAGATGTGACTTGTATGCAATCGGTACTGTGTCACCTTCATTAAAGGTTAAGTACGTGAAACCCACTGCCCCTGGCACAATTCTAATCACCAGGTTTGTGTGGTTATCACGAGTCAACAAGAATTTAGATTCAAGTAGATCAGACTGCAAAGAGTGCAGTATCAAAGAATGCTCAGGAAGCCAGCATGACTTCGAAAAGCTAGGCTGTATCAAGGCATATAGAGGCTTGATACGCTGGGCATATTCGGGAATGTAGGTACGCCCGAAATTTAGAAAACCCAGTAATGACTGAAGCTTCTTCAGGGTGGTTGGAGGGCGCAAAAGTGCGCACTTCTCCAAGAAATGGGGAGCTAAGCCCTTACCTTCATTGTTGAGCTCATAGCCCAAAAACAAAACGGTAAATTCAGCAATGTGAGATTTGGCAAAATTAAATTTGTATCCTAAGACCGCAAATTCAAGAATAATGCGGTCCACACGTGAAAGATGCGGCCATAATTCGTCGTCTGTCAGATAGATATCGTCGACGTACGAACACGCATCTGGGTCTATGCTGTCCAACAAAGAGACAACACGGGTGGCGCAGACACCTGGGCTGTTCTTGTAGCCCATGGGCAAACGCCGAAATTTGACATGTTTACCACCGGAAGTGAAAGCGCTCCATTGGCTGCACTCCGGGGACAAGTTGTGCGTGTAAAATCCATTGGATAGGTCAAGTGTCGTTTTATATTTTTAACGAACAAGACTGTCTACAAGCGCAGAACTGTGGGTATTTTGTACCGCAAAGGTCCGACAATGAGAGTTCAAATGTCGGTAATCTAAAACTAGGCGGACGATCCATCGGGTTTAGACACCGCAAAAAGGGGATTATTCATTGTTGATACGCATGTTTCAATTACTCCTTGATATTCTAACTGTGTCAGAATGTCTGAAACGGGACCTTTAGCTTCCCGCCGGATGGGATTTTGGGGTTGTGGCTGTGGCAGCGACCGCAATGGTATATCATGGGGTGGAGAATCCTCATCCCAGCCCACGTGGTTATGGTATAGCGCCGGAGCCAGGGCCCCAGCCCATTCAGCTGCGAGAGCCTCCGCTTTGTCCTTGGGGCCATGACGAGAAAAGCTCGGAAGGATTACCTCCTCCCCTCTACGCGCAGCAAGTACGAATGGGGGCGGCCAATCCGCCTCTGCCAACAAAATGTCGTATGAAGAGGTCAGATTCTCCCAAAAAATCCCTTTAATAACACGCTCAATGTCACCTTCAATTTGAAGGACAATATTAAATAGTCTGTCAGGGGGTGCCACTCTGGTGTCAGCTGTCTCGACAGTAATGAATGTGTCAGTTGCTGTCGCCTCCACATGAGGACGTAGTGCCTCCCGCACTATGGTAACTTCCACGGCGCTGTCTAGGAGCGTCACTGCCCACGTCCAATTCAGGAGTCTCGTTCTCACCGTCTGTGGCATACCTCGCTGTTAAAGCTGCAACTTTCTTCTTCTGAAACTGTGGGCGAGAACGTGGAAAGTCTTCTGGTTTCCCTCGGACTTGTTGTCGAGGTTGGTCTCGTCCCTGATGTGCCTCACGACCCCTGCCTCTATCCTGGCGTTCTCCTCCACCAGTCTGGGAGGTCGATGGTGCCTGTGAAGAACGAGGAGAACGCGGATCAGGGACTTGAAATCTCTCTGGAGATTTAATTCTCGCTCTGTCGCGCAAATCATAAGTGCGTTCAGAAGATACAGAAACCGGGGATGCGCCACGCGACCCTGGTTTTTTCTGTTGCTTACCCTGTTTCTTCAACCTCCAGTTCTTTTTAGTAAAGAACGGTTTCTCATCTTTCTCAGACTGAGTTTTTTGTTGTGGCTGTGATTGAGTTTGCGTTTTAGCAAAAGGCTTAACTCCCAGACTATTGCGGCCAATGGTTTTATAAGCCTGTGCAATAATTTTCGGTAATTCGCGTGGCTTGTCCGGTTCTGGGACCAAAGCCAAAGCATTAGCTACTTGAAAGTTAACTGCATCGCCCTTGATGTTCGCAAGGATCAGATCAGCCACTACATCGAACACTCTCACCAGTCTCATCCCCAATTCCACAGCCGCTTCAGGGCCATGCTCATCCTGCACTCGTTTAATTACAGAGGGGAGAACTGTCATGGAAGGAGTGCCGAAACACTTCGCATATACTGCTGCGAATACCTTGCCCCAGTTGTTGCATTCTGCCAACTCAGGGATTAAGTCTTTCGGCAAACTAATCGTCAAAATCCTGTGTTTTTCCACAGGAGAAGTATTTGGAAAAACTGCCTCCAGCTGGTCAAATTTTTTTGCAAGCCAATAAGGCAAATCATCCTTATTTTGTGGGCGCTTGCCCATCACCGAATTAACCATGACGGGACTTATGGTTACACCGCCCGGTCCAGCTGGATGCGCCGCAACTCCAGGAGGGGCTCCCTGAACGTTGCCTGTAACATACTGTACTAAAGCTCTGTGAACGCGTATCAAAGACGTATGCAATGCACGCAGTTCATCAACCGCAAGCGTCAAATAACGCGGATGTGGGGTATACCCGGCCAAGACTGGCCAAGTGGCCCCGTCTATTGATAAGGGGCCTAAACGAACCGGGGTGACCGGATGTGGGAGGACGCCATTAAACCAAATACGGTGTTGCCATGCCGTAAGTGGTACTTCAAGAGCCTGATAAGGCCGATAAGCATTGGGTAGGGCAGTGAGAGTGTACTCATGGAACAAACTGTCCGTTCCATCCACCGCCGGAAAAGTGACCCAAGAGTAAAACACCTCAAAGTGGTGAGCCGGGTCAGCCTGCACCACAAAGATGAGTGCGACACCCGTGTCAGGCACTCCATAAGCCAGTAAATGAGCCCGGAGCGCAGCGCGGCTATGTGCCGGTATATTTATATCCGCCATTAAGACCAGAAATGATCAACAACCTAATGTGAGGCAGCGCAATATAGGGTTAACTTAAACACCTTTTAATAACTTCAAGCTTGAAAGAACCTATAAAAACATCAATATAGGAGGTACCACCCTCACACACGTTTCCGGAAGCGTATGCGAAGGGTGTTGTGGACAAGCACAAGCACTACTCAAGCGTCTCGCAGATTAGAAGCCCACTACGTTGGTGGCGCCATGTTGTAGGGATTCTGCACATATACAGAGCTATGCACAGGAT